>JAGPOW010001615.1:120925-137542 GCA_030014935.1 Caiman crocodilus
CCCAGAAGGGGGTGGGGATGGGGATGGGGATGGGTTTGGCACTCAACTGGCACTGCCTCATCCCCTGTGAGCAGCACCAGGCTTGGCAGTTGGCTGGGGTGGCCCCATCCCCTGTGAACAGCGCTGGTGTGGCCCAGGAAGCACCACTTGCAGGGGATGAGGCTGCAGCAGTCAAGCGCTGAGCTCAGCCCTGTGCCCAATTTTTTGATATGGCACAGTGTATAAGTTGAATTTCATTTTTAAGACCCAAAAATTGGACTTTAAAACCCGACTTATACACCATGAAATATGGTATGTTTTAGTAGTGGCTAATTATTTTTCCAAGCGGGCAGAAGCATACCCTCTCTCTGATCAAGAGGCTAAGACTGTGGCGAAGGTATTTGTTGAGAGATTTGTGCGCTACCAGGTACGTCTACATGAGATGCTATGTTGCCATAGTGATGAGCTACAGTGATGTAGATCATTACTAGGGAGATGTAGTGTGAGCAGGCATGAATCATGATGCTGATGCTGCTGTGCAGGAGCAATGAGTTACTTCTTAGTAGTTTGTTGCTACTATGTAGTAGGGTTGGAAATGACCTGTGTGCCATCAGGACTGTGTAGTAATGATGGTTAGTACTAAAGCAAGTACTAAATGATTGCAGTAAAGACTGCACAGTTGGGGGCATGTGTAGACACACCCACCATGGTGTACCTAGATCCCTACACATTGACCAGGGAAGAAATTTTGAATCTCAACTGTTTCATCATGTATGTGACCTTTTGGAAATCAGCAAAACCTGCACCATGCTGTATGACCCCCAATCTCATGGATTAGTGGGCAATTCAACTGCACTCTAGTTGACATGCTGTCCTCCCTGATCAAAGACAATCAAGAGTGGGATGAGTTACTCTCTTATGTCACGATACCTTACTGGAGCAGAGTGCAGTCATCTACGGGATATATACCATCTATGGTATTCTTTGGATGGGAGATTTACCTGTCTATTGTTGTCTCTGAAGTAAATATTTCACAAGAATTTAACAAACCAGCTGAATATTTTACAAAGATGGCTGGCTATCTAAGTTCAGTTAGTCAAGTTGTTAAGAGACATCAAGTTGCAGCCACACAAAGCCACTGGCCAGACAGTCCTTGACACAACATTGGCTGGTTATTTGCTGTTGTCAAGTGCTTGGAAAGAGCTGATTGGAAACACAGCAAGGCAGGTGGAGATGCACAATAATTCAGAGCTGGGAACATATGAGAACTGTCTTCCTCATCTTATATTTAAACAAGCTCCTCAAGATGCCACAAAAGGAGTGCAATTACCTCCAGGGGCTCAGGAACATCCTTAGGAAGACTGGTTTGTTGTACATCACAACTCTGTTCAGCATTGGCAACACGTAGGGGGTGCACATGGGTGCATATGCACCTTCTTAGTGTGGCATTGCACTTCCTGTAAAAAGGTGCTCCTGACACTGCTGGCGGCGCCTGCGGGCAGTCACCGCTCGTCACCCCCCGCCCTTGCTGCTGCCACCGCCAGTGGTGTCTGTGGGTGGTCAACTACTGGTCAGTGCTCACCACCCTTTCCCCCCACCACCAACAGTGCCGTGGCTGCCTGTGGGTGCTCACCGCTTGCCTCTGCCACACTCCTGCCACTGACAGCACTGCTGCTGCCTGTGGGAGCTTGCTGTGCCCTCCCCAGCCCCGGGGGCATGTGATATTCATGCTGTTCAGCACCGGGAGGTAGGGAACATGCAGTGTGATGCCATGTCTGCCGCTCTAACCTTTCACCCCAGCACTTCGGACTTTGGTTTCCTTTTTCCCTTCAGGTTAGGAGCCATGAAGCTGGTGTTGTCCTTGCTGACCGTGGCTTACCTGCTGTACACAGCTGTCACACTGAGGATCAGTGCTTTTAACATCCGGACGTGTGGAGACACTAAGTTGTCCAATGAGACCATTGCAGAAATTATTGTCAATGTAAGTGCTGGGTGGGGAGTGTGTGGGTGTCTGTTACTACAGCAAGCAGTGCAAAGTTTTCCAGGAAAGAACTGGAACAAGGTGCTTTCTTTGGGGCTGGAGAAGAATTTACCACAGGGGATGAAAGCCACTAAGAAGCAATAATGAAAGGGCAGTGGTGACGGTCCAACTTCTGGGCTATGGTTTTGCTCGGCTAGCTGTGATCAGTCAAGGGGCTGCAAAGTGGGTTGGGGCTGTAGCTCTTCTAGGGAAATTTTGCCCTTATCCTCTCAGTGACAAATGGAGACACTCTGTCACAGGCCTGCCCAGAATCTTTGCAAGGGGTCACGTTTCAGCCATACCCTGCCTTGCATACTGAGAAGCATGGGCAGAGCTAGAATTTTGAAAAAGGGGGGTGCAGATGGAGAGGTGCATCATCACATTTAAAACAACATGTATTATTTTCCAGTTAGAAACACTAGAAGCTTTGCAAATATGCTAGGGGCCTGGGGCTGTATTATTTGATTTAAGATTGAAGCCAAAACAAATATAACTTCATCAGAATGAGTTAAAAACCATCTGCAGGGCTGTGAAATAGGAACTTCATTACCAGGGCAACTAACAGACAGCAGATTTTCAGAACAAAGGATAGCCTGATTGGTGGAACAAAAGAATTGTTAACACCTGTGGAATGAAGAGTTTGAAGAAGGGATCAGGTAAATTATAAAGAGCCATGAAGTCAATTAATTCCCTCAGCACAGTCTGACTAGACGTGCTATTGCCACTACCAGGCAGTTGGCTTTAAAGTTTGTGTGGAGTATAATCACAGGGCAGGGGTTACAAGTGCACCCCTTCTGGATCTGCCCCTGCTGAGAAGTGACACTGAACCCCATGTGCAAAGATAACTCATGATTGCCCATATGCAGCCAGCCATCCCTCCATTATTTTACAAGAAACACAGAGGCTGACTGGTTTTCTGGCTAGCATTTCCATGGGCCAGACCTTGTGTGATCACTGCTGGGTTTCTGTCCACTCAGCTGGGATTTTGCTGGTTGGTTCCAGAGCCCTCTGGAGTAGCTGTGGTCCAAATGCTACCATGTATATCCTGCTCTAAGCTGTTGCCTCACCTCAGCTGCTGCAGGGCTCAGCCCCATTCTCCCAGCTTGTGTACTTCAGTGGAAAATAATGTAATCCTAACTCAGCTGGAGGGTGAAAGGTGGGGAGGCCAAGAGTCCAGAAGCCACCTCTCTGCTGGTGTGTGGCTGCAGCATCTGATTCTGTTTGGGGTTCTTGACTTCTGACTTTCTTGGGTTTTGTGTGTCTCTAAGGACATCTGGACAGAAGGCTGGTCAGCAAAGCTCTGTCTGCTCAGAGATGGCTCTGAATAGAACAGATTCACCCCCGCCTTTGGGATTGAAATGGGGTCAAGAGCAGGAAAAAATGTTCCAGCAACAGGGAGAGGTAACCTTATCCTCAGTGTCGGCAGGAAGGGCTCCTTAGGGGATGCAGTGTCAGAGCAATCGCAGAATAAATGGGAGTGTTATGGCTCATTCAGGCACAGGACACCAAACTTAGCTGCAGTGTAAACTGGGATGATTGACTTGATGTCATAATACTACCACAATACTGAGCTTGGCCCAGAAGCTGGTTGTTTTTACAGGGAAATGACTGGATATAGGCAACAGAGTCATAAATATTCCTGGTTTATTCTGTACTCCCTTGATTGTCCGATTGAACTTTCCCCACGTTGGGGACAGATTCTGATCTCTGTGACAGCAGTGTAGACCTAGAGACAAGCTTCAGTACAGTTATACTAGATCTTCATCCAGGAAGGTCCCCTCAGTCTGCCCCTGAGGATCACAGTCTTCTTCAGGCCCAGGCTCTCCAATGGCAGTGATGGTGCCAGTGGCTAGTGTATCTGGCCCTGGGAACACCTAGGCTGCTCTACATTGAGCCTGACAGCTCTGAGCTTTGTCTTTCCACCAGATATTGTCAACGTATGACCTCATTGTGGTGCAGGAGGTCCGGGACTCTGACCTCAGTGCTGTGAAGAAACTGATGAACAAACTTAACAGGTACAGGGGTGGGAGTGGGGAGAGAAGCCTGAATCATTGCTTTGGGGTGGTATGCTACATGGCAGATATAGATAAGGACTGTTTGACAAAGCGGAGAGCAGCACCCCCCAAGGTTAGGCTCCAGGTTGGCCTGATGAAGCTATAGTGAGGGCAGAGCATGGGGGCTGCATCTTTGCAGCTGGTTCTGACAGAACTGAGTAAGGACTCCTAAGTGCATGGGAGCCAGTCACAATAGAAATGCAGAAGGGGTTGGATTCTGTTGTGCTGGGCACTGAGCACCCTTGTTTACACCTGAGTCAAGTGAGCGCAGCCTGATTACTGCTGGAACAGAGGCAAGGAAAGGGGGTGTGGGAATGGGTGCCATTATTACGGCATGGAAATTAATGTGCAGGACATGCAGGACAAGCCTCTCTGACTGGCAGCAAGAAACTATAGCCTCAAGTGAGATGAGCTTGGGATGATTCTAGTTGTGGCGGGATTAGTGTAGAGGTGGGCCCACAAGCCAGATACTAAGATCTGGAGCCATCTGCATTGCCCAGACATGCAGGTGCTCATCATTCCTTCAGCTCAGTCCCCTATTGGAAGAACAGTTGTAGTTTGCAGGGCGCAGGAGTGAGAAAGATACCACGTGAGTTCATAGCATCATAGAAGAGCAGAGATGGAAGGGACCTCAAGAGGTCACATCCAGTTAAACCCCATGCTCAAAGCAGGCTCATCCCTGTCTAAATGATTCCAGACACGTTTGTTTAACCTACTTTAAAATACTTCAGGGACAAACCCTCAAACTACCGGGCACAATACCTGAAACATCAAAACACCCTTAAATTAGGGTGACCATAATTATATAATAATTATATCATTATATAATAGCATAGTCCCAGATTTCATGGGCTGGTCCCAGCAACTGTTGGGAATTATAAAGGGCATCCCAGAAACTCAGGGGCACAGCCTGGCCTGGAGTCAGAGTAGTGTGGAGCACCTCGCAAGCACCATTGCCTGTCTGGCATACAGCCTTGCCCTGCCAACTTGTGAGAGCTGGGAAGGGGTGGTGGACAGCATCCCTGGTTTCCCAGATTTCTAGGATTTCCATATGGTCAGCTTACCTTTACCTTGCCATTGGTAAAGCAGGGGGATGAGTGTGCTGTCAGTGCTTTGCCACTGCAAGGCCACCTAAGCCTGGGGAGAGCTTGGGCGCCATGGAGGCACCTGGTATAGAGGAAGATATCTTCAGAAGTGCAGCAATGTCACTGGATGTTGTGGAGATGGGGTGGGAGTGGGGAGGGGATGCTGGGGCTAGGGGTGGAGAGACATGCTGCTTGTTTGAGATGCTGGTCGTACACAGCTGCCCTACCCCCCTGCACAGGTCTTAGTGCTGGCTCTTCCTTTGCCCTCTCCAGAATGTCACCGCATCTATACAGCTATGTGGTCAGCCTGCCCCTGGGGAGAACCTCCTACAAGGAACAGTACCTCTTCATTTACAGGTAAACCAGTGCTGTAGATAGTTGCAGGTGGTCATCCCAGGCAGAGCTGGTTAGGGGAAGGTGACCTGCTCTGGGCAGAACCAGGCCACCACTCCCTTGGCAGGTGCACATTGCTTTGGTTGTACAGCCCAGGGCTTTTGCTGCTGCCCTCTCCCTGCCAGGGCTGCTGAGGGAACCAAACAGCAGGTCCAGACTCTACGCTGAGCCAGTAACTGCATGTGTGGTGACGTCTGGGGCACCTGCAGGGTTAAACACATTCTGGGTCCCTCTGCTGGTGAGGCTGCCAATCACTGCTGATCCCTGCCTTTAGCACCCCCATGCCCCTGCAATGTATCCCGATTAGTGCGACATGGCTGCTCTGTCTCACTTCCTGACAGGACAGGGATGATGTCTGTTGTGGACAGTTACTATTATGAAGATGGCTGTGAGCCCTGTATGAATGACACCTTCAGCAGAGAGCCCTTCATCGTGAAGTTCTCTTCTCCTCACACAGGTGGGCTGAACTGTAGGGATCCTGGCTGCATGGTGTTTAGAGCACCCATTCACCACCCTTAGCTTGCAAGTGGGCTGGCAAATTCCTGCTCCCTCCAGACAACCATTGAGGATGTAACTAAGATGTCTGCAGCAAATTTGAAGATGCTGCTTCTGACAGAGGCAAGCCAGGATCTAAACCCAGGACAGGCACAGGGATGGTTTGAAACAGCATATCCCGCTCCTGGCAGGTCAGGCGCTCATGACCAAGTTCAGAATCAGGGATCAGTTCAGTCCCCATGGAGGCAGGTGCCCTCCTGTTGCATACCCCTGCCTTAGGTGACTCCATTGCTTCCCAGGTGTATTCTGGTTGCAGGTTTTATGGAGGGCAGGGTGATTCCCCTATGGACCAACCCCTGGGCCCCTCATGTGATTAGTGAAGTTGCTCCTTCTGCAGTGGAGGAGTATCATCCTCAGGCCTTGGGCAGCTATACTCTCAACCAGCTCTACCCTAGGGTTCTCTGGCAGCCTTTCCCCCCACTTAACCCCTTTCTGCACCCTGCTCAGCTACTATGTGATGGCCTTGGCAGGCTGCTTCCTCAGTATTCAACCACCCAAGACCACATTTGGGACTGACTCCAGGTCTGGTGGTATCAGTTACACTATCATGTGGCTGCGGGTGCGCTGGGGAGGCCAGCATGGCAGACTGGAACTACTGGCACTTCAGGGACACTCAGTGCTGCACCAGCAAAGGGGAAATAACTGGTCCAGGTGAACTGTGTCAGAGTGGATATTTCTTAAAAACCACACAGAACTGGCCTGTGTTCTGAGCATCTCTCTAAGCATTTCCTATCTTGCAGCACCCAGGGGGAAATAATTCTGCAGCTGGAACATTAAGTGCCATTGTGCTGCTGAATGGGGATAGATTCTTAGGGCCAGATTGTATCCACCTGTTAGGCACCTAAACATAATCCCTATTACACCCCGCTTGCTTCTGAAAAAGGAGTTAATACAAAAGGTGGGTGAGTCCTCTTCCTCCTCACTGCCTTTTTGTGAGGCAATCCTAAGGGTCAGATGATGTTACAAATCTTGATGTGGTAATGAATTTTCAGGATCTTGAATAGGGTGGTATAGTGTCTCATTTACATACTTAATAGGCAGAAAAGAATCTGACCCTCAGAGCCAGGCTGGCCCTGAAGGCTGACAGGAAGGAGGAGCTGTAGCATCTTAATGTACCACCACCATGCTACAGTACTACCTGATCTGCTTGTCACAAGCAGAGAGCTTGGTTGGCTGTGTGGGGTGTGGTTATTTCCACACCACTTTCCTGCCCGTATCTGGTGTCTAGGTTAAGCTCATTTCCACCTTATCTCCTTCATGTGACATGATGAAAGAGCTTTGAAGGCAATACTACTTTGTCCCTTGAATATAGTTGGGTTTGTTCCCTTGCATGGAAAAGTCACAGCTGTGCATGTGCATGTGAGTGATGTGTGTGTAACTGCTGTTTCTCTGGCAGAGGTGAAGGAATTTGTGCTGGTGCCTCTGCATGCATCCCCCAACGAGGCTGCTGCAGAGATTGATGCCCTCTACGATGTCTACTTAGATGTCATCAGCAAGTGGGCAACAGATGTAAGCAGATGGGTCCACACATCATGTGGAAGAATGCATCAGCTTCCTCTTCCTGTGATATAACTTACGTAGGGGCTGAGGAAGAACTGTAAAGGCAGACCCAGTGGTTAGGCTTTGCTCTGGAATTGTGCTGATGGCCATCCTCAGTGATCCATCTGTTAATGGGTCACTTGGACTGGGGATTAAAAGGCAAGTCAGTGCAGTGCCAGCCACATCATTCCCTTGTGTGCTGTTGGCTACAGGAACTGGCATGATAGCTTGCTAGGCTAATGGACCACCAAGGATGGGGATAGACTTTCTCCTTTTCTTGTTCTAGTCTGAGGTGGTTTGCTTCCACTCTGAGACAACAGCTAACTTGGTAATAGGAGGTCCTGGTGCTCCATGCTCTGACAGGACTTCATCTCCTGTGGAAAACATCTCAAGCCTGCTGGGCAGGTGTCACCCCTGGTTTGGCCCAATACAGGGGACCAGGAATGCCCTAAGGCACCTATACCCAGCCAGGTCTGCTGTGATGCCATTTTCTGGGCCGGGGTTGGTACTGAGCACTGGGTTTCCTTCTGCTCCCCTAGGCTCTGGAGAAATTAACCCCCTCAGTCCATATTCCATTCCTGATTAGTATCCAACAATGTGATCAAGTTGAAATGTCACCTGTGCTGCCCAAAATGTATGTAAACCCCTGAACCCACAAGATCTTATGGGTCTCAGCCACACACCTGCACAGACATGACTCCTCTGGGACACTCAAGTCTCTTGGGCACTGAAGACAGCTGCTCTCTTGTGCCTTTAGCTTGACAAGGTGAAATGAGCTGAGGAATCTTATTCCAGTCTCTGCTGGAAAGGTTCAAGCAGCACCTACCCTCTGCTCCACCTCCATACCCCATACCTGGGAGCTGTTTGGGCAGAGCCCAAGGCTGGGATGAGCCTCACAGCCCACCCTGTGCTCCCACCCTTAAGATTGAATGAGCCAACCTCTTCAGCCTTGTTTCCTGGGTTCCTGTTCCTGCTTTGTACTTAACTCTGTGGTAACCCCTGACCTCAGCTTTTAACTGCTGACCCCAAGTTGCAATGTTTGGATCTTGGCCCCCAACTTGGTCTCTGCCTTGGACACTTTAGTGCCCTTGAAGCCAGGATCAGGCCCACCTCAGTTCCCACTCTGATACACACACTTGCCCTGACCATGGCTCCCATGGCCTGCCTGCAGCCTCCATGAGCGAGTTGCTTCTGCTCTTCACATGGAAGGTGATGCCCAGGCTATCAGGACAGTACTGGTTGCAGAACTGGCATGCATACTCTTGGTACTAGATTTCAGGGCCCTGGGAAAGCACTGAGGTCCGTAGCCTGAAGTCAGAGTATGCTATCCTCATGCTACAGACACTGGCTGAGAGTGGAAGCACTTGATCCAGCAATCTCCCTCATTTCAGTGATGAAACTGGGGACAGCCTGATCTCACCCATGCCCATGCCTTAACCAGAGGCCCATATTATCTCCTGGGGAGCAGCCCCTAGCCAGGAGGGCCTCAGCTGGCACTCCAGGGCTGCATATTCTATCAGGGCACCCAGCAAGGCTCCAGGTGAAGGGCTGTGCAGGAGGTTCCCAAGATGCTGGCAAGGCTGTGGCTATGCCCTACCTGCTAACATGGCTTTTCTTTGGCAGAATATTCTCTTCCTGGGAGACTTCAATGCTGGCTGCTCCTACGTCAGCCCTGAGGACTGGGCCTCCATCCGCCTGCGCACCAACAGAGCATTCCAGTGGCTCATTCCTGACAGTGCTGACACCACTGTGTCACACACTGTCTGTGCCTATGACCGGTAAGACACCACCAGGGCAGGAGGTGCTTTCTGAAAAAGATGGGAGGTTTGGGAGTGGGGAGGGAGCGGGGTCTGATGGGGGGGAAGCCAGAATATGGGGTCCCAATTGGAAATTTAGTCCTTCCTGGTGACAGGAGCGCTCCCTTTGATTTCATTGTGAATAGTCTCCTGCTGGGACTGCATGGGCTTTAGAGAGGAAGCACCTTGCTGTGGGATAGGTCATGCCCCTTACATTGACTGAAGAGTGTTATGCCTGTAGGGCTGGCCTGGTGGTCTTACTGCTGCTGGAGTGGTGGAGCATGGAAACCATTACTGGGAGCCCCTGGCTGGCAGCCTGTACAGAAGCTGGATCTAAATGGGCCATGAACTCCTCTGTCCATTTGAGGGGTTGGACTGATGCTAACGCAGATTGGCAGGGTAGTGCTGAGGGCCCATGTAGACCCCCCACCCCAAGTCACTGGCTGCTGCAGTGCAGTCAGATGAAAGGCAGGTGTGATGTTAGAGTTGCAGCAGGGCAGCCTAATCAGAGACCTAAGAGGGTTGACATTTGTGTGAGATGATCATGTATGGGCAGGGTCAGTTGTGGGGCTTGAAAGAAAAGGGGTGGGCAATGGGATGGAGGAGAGGATGGGAGCTGGGAAATGCTCTCATGGGCACTGACTTTGGGACTGCAGTGGAGCATCAGATGCCTCTGTTGCTGCTGGAAACCCAGGGTAAGTGGAGTATATTTCCTGTCATATTTGATGCTGAATCCAGCACTGATGAATGTGTGACAAGACTCCTTTGGCCTCTTACAGGATTGTTGCAAGTGGCTCTGAGATGAAAAGCTGTCTGATTCCTGAGACTGCCCATGTCAACAACTTCCAAAGGGCTTTCAACCTGCAGTACAAGGATGTAAGTGATGCCCAGGATCCTGCTGGGTGCTGACAGCAAGCTCTGGCTGTTATTTCCTTGGGAGAACAGCAGCCATAGCCAGTACTCGTGCCAAAGGCAGAAACAGCATTTCTGCTGGGTCTAGGCCAGATCAACTCTAGTGGAGAATTTCCCAAGTGTGAAGGTTAAGCCTGCTCAGCAAAGCTGCCTACAGCTTGCATCATGCCAATATAACAGGGCAGGATTTTCTCTGCTGCAATTACCTCTGGGGGAGATGGGCACTAGAGCTGTTGGGTCTGATTCTGTAGAGCTCTACACTGTGTGCAAAGTGACTGCAGCATGGCACATGGTTTACCCACTGGGATTGTCTGGGCTATCCCACCTAGTCAGCTGCCACTGCAAGGGCCCCTGATATGGGTGGTGCTTGGTCCTTTTTGATCTGTGCCTTTTTGTTCTGTGAAGCACATATTTTAGTCTTGTGGGGACCAAAATGCTTTGATCTTGCTAAAATATGCATTTAATGCAGAGATATCAGGGTGCACCTAAATAGCTTATGATTACAGGGGGTTAAAATAAATGATTTAGCAGTTACCTGTGGGCTCAAGCTCTGGGAAATGATAAATGGCAGTGTTTCACCCACTCTTAACCCTGGGATAAATGACCCAACAAAGGGAAAGACAATGGAGAACAAGGCCCCAGATGCTGTTGCATGACCTCCTGCTTAGAAGCAGAACCTCCACTTGGAAGTCCAGCAGGTTGTCACTGCCCTGCAGAGCACTCTCAACAAGTCTTCTTCATTGTATCTCCAGTCCAACTAGTCTGTTCCCAATATTCTGCATAGGCCACTGCTTCTGGTGTTGGTGGTGCCAGAACTTGTGAGGTGCACTGTGGTGCTATAGGTAATCTCAGGAGATAATCCATGGTTTGCCTCTCCTGACAAACACGTTGATCTGTCATGTAAAGGCCCCATGCATCTTCCAAGACTCACTCTCAATCTGTTCAGACTCCACCATGTATACCATTTGTAGCTGGAGCTGGATGCTCCTTACTCGGGGTGATTCCTCCCTGGCTCCATTCAACAGCTTTGTTTCCTAGTTTCTACAATTCTTTTTGCCAGAGGGTAGTTCTGACTGATTCTAGTGATGTGGTCAATGATATGGGAGAGGACAAAAAGCTGTTTCTCGATCAGAGACAATGGTGAACTGGTTGATGTCAGTATAGTGGGTGGTGGCTGTCTGACTCTTGTATCTCCTGGTCAATGTCACCTGCTACTTTCCTTGCGATATAAGGAGGTGCTATGCCAGATAGTGTGTAAAATCAGAGAACAAGGGTGCATTTTAGGCAGCCTGTTATAATTTTGTATATATCGTTTAGGCTGGTGTCAATAAGTTTACTGTGACTTGAGCGTCCCCAGGTGGTGCAAGCATATTCAGCCACAGGCAAACAAATTTTTCAGGCAGTAATGCATAGGTTGGATGAATGTGCTCCCCACTTGGAATTTGCGAGGTTACACAGAATGTTGTTCATGTGCTGACCTTGGCTTTAGCATTTAATATGTGTTTAAGTGTATGGTCCAGTGTTACCCCTAAGTAGACTGGGTGTTTCTGATGTTCAAGACTCTGCTCACCCCAGGGTACATTCAGGTGTCATTCTATATCCCGGTTCCTCATACTGGAAGTAGATGGAAAGTGCAGATTTGGGTTTTGCTAGGATTGGGTTTGAGATGATTTTTTAGGTAATAATCTGACATCTTGTTCAGTGACCTTGCCAGGATCTTCTCTGTGTCCTCAAAATTCTTCTGCTGTGCGGTAATGCAGGAATTGTCAGTGTGACAAACATGGGAGCTCCTCAGCCAGCCACAGTACTGGTTTCCCACTGCCTTGGGGCATCCCATCTGCCTGTCTCACTTGCCACGCTTTTCTGTTAAGTAATTAGGATCTGAATTAGGTGGGAAGATGACCATTCCAGGCCCTGGTGTCTAGGGCCTTTAGTATACTCTCCTACCTCCCCTTAGGTGTCCCATGCATCGCAGATGTTCCTAACAGTGGCCTGAGGCTGGGCCCAAGTCATTACAGTATTAGGCCTCTCACGCCCTGCCCTGTTACGGGCCACACTCATACTGCCTCCCTCTCACTAAGGCCTCTCACAGTCCACCATCTCTCATACGGTCTCTCTTATACTGCCCTTGCTGGGCCTCACTCATACCCCTCCTGCTTTTCCCCCAGGGTCACACTCACCCTGCCCTCACCTGGAGGGTCCTTAGGATTGATTCCCTTCACTCCCTGGCCAGAAAGCCTTTTGGGCATCTCCTGCTACCCTCATCCAAGTCAGCGCTGGGTGGTTTGCAAAATACTGCACAGACTCTGCCCTTGTCTCATAGCCAGGTAACTCCCTATCTCCATACAGGGCTTTTGACTCCACCTTTATTTCTCCATTACTTCCCCTCTGCTGCCTTCCAATTGGCCTCAAGTGCCAGAAGGCTTACCTGGATCAAATTCAGTTGCTCAAGTTAACCTCAATTCATGGCCCCTATTCACAAGGCCTCAATTCAATACTCCACCCCCTTCTCTGGGGCCCAGGGCTGAACACCCCCACAGGCTCAGGTGCCCCTCCTCAGTATACCTGGCTCACAACTCTCCTCTCCCCAGGGTCTGATACCCTAAAGGGCTCAGGTGCCACCCATGGGCATGCCTGGCCCCGCTACCCACTTCAGGCCTTGCTCAGGATCAGGCATCCCACACAGACATACTTGGCCCTAACTCCCTCTGATGTTAACCCCTGGACCCACCATCTGGTGGGTTATGAGTATTGAGGTGCTCCAACCCTCCTTTCACCAGGATGGTCCTCCAAACTGGCATTTGCTGGCCCTGCCTCACCACTGGCAGTCACACCAGGCCCCCCTATCCCAGCAGGGTGCAGTTCTAGGTCATGCCCAGGACCTCCGAGCCGCCTCATAGCTCCTACCCTTGTCTCCAGAGCAGCAGCTCTAGTGGGAGATGTTTCTTCCTCAGTGCCCAGCAGCAACTGCTCTCTCCAGCCCTACTAGCCTGAGTCTTAAGATGGCTACTCATCAGGATTAGGCTGCACTCGCTTGCTGCCTGGCCCAGTTCTTAAAGTGGCAGAGCACCATAAGTGCTCCGATACATACCTTCCCCCTTAAGATGTTTTCTGGGGACGGTTTTCCCTGCTGCTCAGCCAACAAGCACCCCCTGAGCTTGCAAACTTCCTGAGTGGTGAGCACCCCACTGATGCTCCACCACAGTCAACACAGATGAACTGCTGACAGTTGGCAGGAAATGTATGATTGTTAATGTAGATGTTGAATAAAAGTGGGTTGAGCACATTGCCTTCCTTGTGGTAAGCCATTCTTTTGGGAGCACACTGCTTCAGTAAGTAGCAGCCTTTGCATGTTACCTTCATGGCCATTGTGTGTAGTCTCCCCAGGCCTACCAGCAGGCCTCACAATTTGTTAAAATCACTGAATCTCAGGGTCAGGAAGAATCTCAGGTCATCTAGTCCAGCCTCTTTCTTTTTTTGTATCTTAAGCATAATTACAGATTTGTTGGAATCTGACAGGCCACGTCATGAGCACTTCTGCTATGTCTTCAAATTTGCAACCTCTAGGCTATCAACCATGCACCTTAGCACCTTCACAGGACCCCAGCATCCAGCCCAGCTCCTGAACAGATGCAGAATGGGCTACTTTTAAACCATCCCAGACAGATGTTCATCCTGTTGCTTCTCGAAAACCTCCAAGGAAGATTTCACAATAATCCTGGGTCTACCTCTGTCTCATGCTGGGGTAATGACTGAGACCAGCCAGGACCTGGTATAGAGAAAAATTGGATAACAGTCTTAAAATACCTGAATAGTGGTTTTAAAGAAGATAGGGCTATTCTCTATGGCTGCAGGGGACAGGACAAGGTATAACAACTTTAAATTGCAAGAGAGGAAGAATCTGAGGAAGGTTAAGCATTGTAACAAGCTGTCCAGATTGTGAAGTCTCCATCCTTGGAAGTTTTAAAGAATAAATGAGACAGACATTTGGTTGGAATCCTGCCTTGCCCAGGGGCTGGACTACATGGCATCTTGAGGCTCTTCGAGACCTATTTTTCCACTATTCTCTGATTCTGTGAGACTTCCACTTCTCCTCCAGCATGTATCGCGCTGGGGAATTAAAGCATGGGGTCTCTGCTCTTATCTTGGCTCTGCTGCAGGCTGCTAATTGTGCTCTGAGGACTCTGACAGGGACACAATCACTCAGGCAGGAGTGTAGTGTGGACTAAGCTTTAGTTTGGAAAGTATTTTACACTCACTTTGCACTAGTGTTGACTGATTCCTATGAGCACAGGGCAGTAAAAGTTTAAACCTCTGTTCTGAATGTTTTGGCTAATTCTCCTTCCCTCTCTGTGCCTTGGTTTCTGCATAAGGTAGACTCATAGAAAGCTAGGGTTAGAAGAGACCTCAGGAGGTCATCTAGTCCAACCTCCTGCTCAAAGCAAGACCAGCCCCAACTAGATCATCCCAGCCAAAGCTTTGTCTAGGCAGGTTTTGGAAACCCCCAAGGATGAAGCCGCCACCACCTCTCTGGGTAATCTGTTCCAGTGTTTTATTACCATCCTAGTGATAAAAGACTTCCTAATATTTAACCTAAACTTCCCTTACTGCAGCCTGAGACTGTTGCTCCTTGTTCTGTCCTCTGCCAGCACTGAGATGAGTCTAGCTTCATCCTCTTTCGAACCCCGCTTCAGGTAGTTGAAGACTGCTATTAAGTCTCCTCTCAGTCTTCTCTTCTCTGGACTAGAGAAGCCCAGTTCCTCCAGTCTTTTCTTATAAGTTATGTCCCCCAGCCCCCTCACCATTTTTGTTGCCCTCTGCTGGACTCTAATTTGTCCACATCTTTTCCATAGTGGGGGCCCAAAACTGAACATAATACTCCAGATGTGGCATCATCCATGCTGAATAGAGGGGAATAATCTCTTCCCTTGACCTACTGGCAACACACTTACCAATGAAGCCCAGGATGCTGTTAGTCTTCTTGGCAACTATGGCACAGTGCTGGCTTATATTCAGTTTATTAATCTACTGTAACCCCCAGGTTCTTAGGCTGGCACATGAGAAGTGCTGTGGGGACTCCTGGTACAGCTCCATTCCCAGCTGGGCTGCTGTACGTGATATTGATGGAATGAGCATGGGGTGTGGCTCCCAGTTTTCCTGGCTTTCCTGTTTTGTGTGGAACAACATGGCAATGGCACCAAGCAACCTGTTTAATCACTAAAACAGGGGGCCATCCCTAGGCCACTCACAATGTTGGTCTGCTCACCTGTCCAGGGCAGTTCATCCTTCCACCACACCTTTGTTGTAACCAAGTGAAATGTCAAGGACAAGGGAAAGCAATTATTTTGGGTGGAGGGCCGCTTACTGAGTTTTGGCAAGCCATCGAGGGCTGCATGACAGGCAGCCAGGGGCAAATGAATATTACTTTTCTACATTTTTAGGGGCCCCATGGGCCGAATAGAATGGCCTGGTGGGCCACATCCAGCCCACGGGCCGCATTTTGCCCACCCCTGGCCAAGGGTGTAATACACAGCTCCATCCCATCTCTACACCATATCCCATGCCTTGTAGATGACATCACTATATGGCTCCAGCTCCACACTGGGTCCCACTATATTCCATACTGACATTTGGATCCTCCTACTCAGGCAGTCTAGCTCCCTAGACCCCTTTCCCGCTCAGCAGTGGCCACCTCCAGAGCCTTTGGCCTTGCAGGCCCTGGCCTTGCCTCTAGGCCAGTCAGGACTCCAGGCAGCCGGCTCTGGCTGTCCCTTGTGGTAGGCGCTCTGGTCCTTTGATCCTCATGGTTCTGGTCCCAGCATTGACCAGTCAAGGTTCTTGAGCAGCAAGGCCTCTCTTCTACATGGGTCTGCCTTCTTGGGCCTCTCCAAATAATGTCTCCATTTTCTGAGGTCGTGGACCACATAATTTCTCCAGAACCCTCCTGGACCTGCTCTTCCACCCTCACTGGACTCACTAGTTCTCTGCCCCTCACTGGGCCTCTACTCCAGCTGGCCTATGTGCAGCCCTTCAGCCCCTCATGGACCCCACTCTCAGTGGCCTCCAGCTCTCACTCTGCCCCCTCACTGGGACCAGTACTCTGCCCTCTCACTGGGGTTTCTGGGCCTTGCAGCCCATGGGCCTCAGGCCCCACTCTTTGTGGGCCTTGGACTTATGCTTTCTGTCAACAAGAAGTCCTTCTTCAAATACGTAGGGGGTAAAAAGAGGGTCCCGGGTAATGTGGGGCCCCTGCGGGACACGATGGGCAACTTGGTCGTCGCGCC
>JAGPOW010001621.1:4530-19564 GCA_030014935.1 Caiman crocodilus
CTCTGGGTGTGACCCTCTAGCCAATTCGCCACCCACCGGACTGTGTAGTCATCCAAGTCACAGCCTCTTAACTTGTTTACCAGTATGGTGTGGGATACCATATCAAAGGCCTTCCTGAAGTCTAAGTAAACGACGTCAACCCCTACTCCTTTGTCCAGGCGTTTTGTAACCTGATCATAAAAAGAGACTAGATTAGTCAGGCATGATCTACCTGCTACGAACCCGTGCTGGTTTCCCCTCAGCATAATTTGTCCTGCCGGGCTCATGCAAATGTCCTAGTTTATGCTTCTTGTCCTAGTTTAAGGAACCAGGCTAGAGTGGAACAATGTTCCATCTGAGGGTTCTGGGCCTGTAGCACTACCCTCCAATTGTGTTGGTCGGCCCTCAGCTCCCGCTTCTGCTGCAAGCTGCACAAACCCCAAACATCCACTCAGGCCAATAGAGGATGGGGGTCATGCAGGAGGGCTCAGCTGGCTGATCCAAGATACACCACTGAGATTAGTGGTGAACTCAACCTGGATGAGCCATGACCACTGTTGGCATGGGGCCCTGGTTGGGAACAGGACCCCCATGGCCCTCAGCCCTGCATGGCCATGCGGCATGCGGCCGATGGCCTTGGACTTGGTGATTTAAAGTGCCCAGGACAGCAAGGAGCTTCCCCCCATGGAAAGCTGCTCTTATGGGAAATAGGCAGGACTCCCCATCCTTGGAGACTGGCAGAGGCTGGCAGGTCATGTGGAGGCCACACCTGGGCCAGCTCCAGCTGGATCATCCACTGAGAGGGAGCACACGACCAGGAGTGGATCTGAGGGTGCTGTGGAGCAGTTCCCTCCCCGCCCCCTGCCACTTCAGTTCCTGCTTCACCCAAACTTTAAGCCAGCTGCCTAGGAGTGATGGCAGCCTTGTTCCTCTGATGGTGCTGAAGGAGTCCATGGACTTTCTGGCTCATTATAACATACTTGATTTCCACTAATCTCAGCTGCTAATGACCCTCTTTCATTTCTAGTGGTTCCATGAACTACTGCCTCTCTTTTGTGTTATAGCCAGTGGTTTTAGTCCTACCTAAAAACCTTAGCTCAGGTGTAATTGCATTAACTCAGATGAACAGTGGCTTAAACCCAATCATATTGCATTCCCTCTCCCTTTCAGCCCCAGGCCTCTAGTATTTTTGCTTTCAGCTTAAACTGAATATTCAAGCCCCAAGCCCCCAACAGAGTAATATAGCTTCTAGCATTTTTTACCTAGATGCAAAATGTGTGCTGTGGTTTATGGGAGGATGCATGGCACCATCTCTATCTCATGGCTTCCTGCCCTAAGTCACTGACTAGGTTCTGCCTCTTTGTGAAGGAAGTGCAGAAGCCGCTGAATGGCACTGAGTCACAGTCTGCTGTATCCCAGGGTTGAGGAGAGGGCATGGGACTATGGTTCCAAGCTTGCAAAAAGCCATGTGGCTCCACTCACCCTGTGTATTCGAGGCTTTTACAAACAGCAGCTAGAGCCTTGGAAAGGGCCAGGAGTGATGGGTGCTAGAGAGGCCAATGGGGTGGTGCCCACAGCGCTGGGCCCTTTGTCTTGGGTCTGGACAAGCACAGAGGCAGGTTGAATGCAGGCACCTCACAGGTTACAAGGCTCTGGCATTGCCTCTGTGATGGGGCATGAAACCTCTATCCCTGATGGGGAAAGGGAGGGGTCTGAACTCACACCTGTCACCACCAGGCCAGCACTGTCTGCCAGCAAGGGGAAGGCCTGATGCCCATCTTAGAGGAGGGGAAACTAAGGCATTGGAGAGACAGGCTGGAGGTCACCAAGGAGGCAAGCAGCAGAACGGGGAATGGCACCCAGGAGTCTGGTTGCAGCATCCCTCAGGCCATACTGGGTTGTCTGGGACTGTGGCTCTAACACCCAGAGCTGCCTAGATACAGGCCCTAGCAGAATGCTCTGGGATGGGGGAGGCAGGGGCTGGGAAGACGGGATCCTGCCTCCTGGAGTGGGTATTCAATTGGGCATCTCCCCTCCCTGCTCCTCTGGCCCAACTGCCAGAACAGGGCGCCAGGCACCCACAGGAGTCACGGCCAGCAGCAACCCCCAACTCTAAGTGTTTCCAGACCAGGGGAGGCCACAGCTCTGGGGGAGCCCTCACAGCTCTGCTCCTCCTGCCTCCCTTGGGCCCCTCCCTGCAGCCAGCCCACCCCTCGAGCTACCTCTCACATCCCCTTAGAACTGCATCAGTAGGGTTGCCAGCCCTCCCCGATTGTCCAGGAGTCTACTGGAATAGGCATCAATCTCCAGGTAACTATTGAAAGCAATCCAGGAGATTTTAATAGGATATTTTAAGAAAATGAAATAAATTACGTTACAAAAAAAATCTCCCAGAATAGCTTCAGTCAGAGTTGGCAACCCTATGCATCAGGGAGGGGGCCAGTGGTGTACTGTGTTGTATCTGAGCTCTGCCACAGGGAAGGAGGGTCACATGGGAATGCCCAGGGTTGGGGGGCTTCCCCAGGTTGGTCCTGGAGGGATGGATGGGAATAGCCAAGGCCAGGGGCATTCCCTGGGCTAGTCCCAGAAAGATGACATGACTCTGCTGGGTGTAATATGGCTCAGAGGGTCCCTAGCAAGTTCACTGGTCATAAGCACCAGGTCCTTTGTTTGCTGAAAGGGAAGATGATTCAATCTTTCTGATGATGGAACAAAGTGGGAGCTTTTTCATTATATGGGAAAACCAGGGGCCTTCTCTACACCTGGGGGGCCTGTCTGCAGCCTCCTTCTAGCCGCAGGCTTTGCCCGTAGCCAACCCACCACAGCCCCAGGCTGCAGGGACCTCTCCCAGCCGGACTAGACTAGCCCTTCCTCCGCTCCCAATTCAATACCATACAATGGCTCGTGACCTGAGGTTAAGAGCTGGTTATCAGGAACACCCTGGAGGCCTTAAACTAAATGAACATTTCCTTCCCAGGAACAAGCAGGAATTGGTCCTAGTGCACTCCATCCTGCAGCCATGTGGTCATATAGGGCTACATCAGATTGGAGTGACCTCTCTCTGCCTGGAGACCCCTATTCTATCATGCACCTCCAGACTAGGTTTGCCAACTCTGATTGAATATATTCCAGGAGGTTTCATCATACAACATAATGACATTAATGAATCATTATGTCAGGAAAGCAAATGCACATTACTATTACATTTTAAAAACCCACCGGACTATTGTATAAATCGGATTCAACATTTAATACTTATTTTAATGAACGCCCTATCATTTATCTTCCGAGTGACTCTCAGCAGTCTCGTGGAGATTTATATCTATTTCCTGGACACCCCAGGACAGCCGACTCCTGACCCAGTGGGAGATGAGCTCCTGCCAGCAATCTTGGCTAATCCCACTGCTGCTACCCTGAGCCAGTGCCAGAGAGAGCACAGGATGCTGTCTTTTGAGTGGTTGGCAGCAGACACACGGTACAAGGCCCTGTCCTGGGTTAACACCCCCTCCCCCCAACCCAGGGTGGAGAAGCTGCCCCCTCAGAAGAGTCTGGGTCCAATTCCCCTGGGCAGTGAGACTGGGGCAGGTCTGGTCTGGTCCTGGGACAGCTGTAAGCTCAGTGCCCCCACCTTACCACCACTAGCCCATGATTGTCTAGCATCTACCCATTCCAGCTCTGGGGGTTGCTCTCCCTCAGCCCCAGGAATGGCCACCTGCCCCCTCAGTGCCTCATTTGCATGTTGCTTTGGGCGCCAGGGTCTGCTTTATGGCCAGGACCTGGGTGTCTTGTGCAGGGGACTTGGAGTGTGGACCTGGAGCAGAGTCTCACGGGCAGTGGCTGGGGGGAAGGCGTGGGAGTGATTGGGTGAGGTGCATGGGGGTCATCCCAACTGTGCTGGGGCTAGGGCAGGTGGTGAAGGAGTTGCTGGGCTGAGGTTATAAGAAGGAGCAGCAACACCTGTCAGGAGGACCTGGATGTAGCTGGCAGGGGCAGAACCTTCCTCAGGCCATGACCCCTGACCGCTGACCCCTGCCACAGAGCGAGGGGATGTAGCCAAGCCTCAGAGCATCACAATGCTGAGGAGTGAGACATCCCGAGGGGACAGTGGGGTGTAATGGAGGCAGGAGCAGGCACAGGACTAAGGTGCTATAGGAGTGCTGGAGGGCTGCATTCCTGGGCTCTCATTAGGCCAGGGAGGGGAGAGGTATGTAGCCATGATGGTTGCTGAGTGATTGCTACCTGTGTCTGATAGAAGCCCTAACGAGGGGGTGGAGCCCATCCAGGCCCAGCAGGGGATAAAAGGAGACTCCCTGTGTGAACAAGGAGCCAGTGACCAGGGGCTACAAACAGGGTAACAGTTTTGCTGGCAGTTTGCGGGTCAGTTTGCTGTCCTCTGCCCCCGACCCCACTTGTGAGGGGAAAGCCTGTCAGCTTGGAGTGAGGAAGCAGGAAAAAAGTAACCCTTTGGAGCCAAGGAGCAGTAAACAGGCCAACTTCCAGGTGAGTTTGCTAGGGAAAGTGTGCTTGGAAATAGGGCAGTAAGAATGAAGACACAGATTAAGAGACCCAGGGAAATGACTGGAGGACGTTGCAATGCCAGAGCCACTGCCACTGCCCCTGCTCACATGTCTCTTCAGGTAGGACTGCTCACCATCAAGGCTTCCACCCGGGCCCAGGTTTGGCACTGTGACGACTGTGGCTTGCAAATTGCTTCTGGTGACAGCAAGATTGGGGAATAGCTGTGGTGTGAGAGGTGCCGTCTGGTAGTGTCTCTTAGGGAACTCTTAGTGTCTCTTAGGCAAGAGAGCTACAGGAGGAGACTTCGAAGCATCTTCTGCCATAAGGAGTTCATCGATTGAATGCTAAAAGAGATCTCTGGGACTGTGGAGGAAGGACTGCTGGATGCGGTGCTAGAGGATAGAGAGGACATGGACCTCCCTTCTGAAACTAGAAGCCTATAATCTCTGGCAGCAAGCAGAGATGTTCATCTCCACCTGCAGCAGTTTGTCTCTAGAACAGCTATGCAGCTCTAGTAGCAGAGAGGGAAGATGACGTTCCACCGGTGAAGGAGGACAGGTCAGGCCTCACCAATGTTGGAAAGATTAAGACAAACACCACCAAGAAGAAGCAATGGTATGGTAGTAAAGCACTGGAACAGGCTACCCCAGGGGTAGGCAACGTTTTTTGAATGGAGTGCTGAAAAACCCACAATGCCTACCTCGAAGGTGCCGGAGTGCTGGCATGCCAGAAAAACCAGTTTTGGGTAGCTGCTGATAGCAGCCCCGGCTCTATGGCTTGCAGCAGGGCTTCCATCCTCCCAGCTGGCTGCTGAGAGCAGCCCAGGCTCCATGGCTATCAGCAGCTACCACCAACCTGGGCTGGCTACAGCCAGCAAGCTGCAAAGAACTGCTGCCCCCCCTCACACCCCCTGCCCTGGCTGTCCCCTGGCCCTGGGCTCTGGGAAGGTGGCAGGTGGCGGCACTGTGCCTGTTGGGGCTGGGGCTGTGGGCAGCGTAGGGCTGGGGCCAGGGCCCACCGGCAGCAAGGGCCTGGGGCTGTGGGGTCAGGGCCACCCAGCAGCATGGGTCTGGGGCCGGGGCCCACAGGCAACAGGGGACTGGGGCTGGAGTCTGGCCATGGGCAGCATGGGGCTACAGCTAGAGCTGGGGCCAGGGCCCGCTGGCAGCACCAGGGTGGGCCCCGCAGTAGCATGGGGCTGGGCTGTCACTAGTGCTGGGACGGGGCTGGCGGCAGCACTGGGGCTCATAGCATTGGTGGTTCTGTCTGGCTGGCGCTGGGCCTATGCAAGGCCAGGGCCCACCAGCAGCATGTGGCCAGGGCTGGGAACTGTACAGGTTCACGGGCCCCAGCCCCAGCCCAACGCTGCCGATGGCCCCGACCTGGTAGTGGCACTGTGCTGGGGCCCATGGTGGTGAGGGCTGGGGCCAGACCCGTTGGCAGCTGGCACCACTGCCACAGCTGGGGCCTGAGCCCAGCCCAGCCCCAGCTGGCTGCCAGGGCTGTTTGCAGGGCCGGGGCCTGCGCAGGCCCTGGCCCCATCTTGACACTGCTGATGGCCCGGGCCCAGCAGCTGCACTGGGCTGGAGCTGGCGGTGAGGGCTGGGGCTGGACCCACCGGCAGCAGCGCGTGGCTGGGGCTGGGAAGGTCAGCAGTGCTGGGATGGAGCCAGGGCCTGCGGGGGTCCATGGCCCCAGCCCAGCAGTGGCTGGAACTGGTGGCGGCGGTGGTGCTGGCTGGGGCCAGGCCCACCAGCAGCACGTGGCTGGGGCCGGGGCTGTCTGCAGTACCAAGCTGGGGTTGGGGTGCATGCATGTATGCAGGCCCCAGCCTCATCCCAGTGCTGCAGATGGTCCCAGCCCAGCAGCGGCGCTGGCCTCATCCCACCACTGCCGACAACCCTGGTCCAGTGGCTGCGGTGATGCTGGCCAAGCTCGCTGGCAGCATGTGATCGGGGCTGTCAGTAGTGCTGGGATGGGGCCAGGGCCTGTGCAGGTCCGCAGCCCCAGCCCCATCCCAATGCTGCTGATGGCCCTGGCCCAGCACTAGTACTAGGCTGGGGCCCGTATCAGCAATGGGGCTGGCTCACCAGCAGCACGTGGCCAGGCCTGGGGACAGGGCCCATGGCAGTGGTGGTGCTGGCTGGGGTCTGCTGGCCAGCAGCACAGGGTTGGGATCGGGGCCATTAGGGCGGGGACGGCCCCCAGCTCTGGCCGGGGCCAGGCTAGGGTTGGGGCCAGGGGCTCTTACCTAGCTGGGTGGTGTTCTAGGGCTGGGGTTGGCAGCAGCACAAGGCTGTTCCTGGGCAGCCACATGCTGCTCAATCTGGGCACGCCTCTTCCTGCCCCTTGGGGTAAGAAGCAGCATGCATGCCAATAAAAACCATGCCATATGCCACATTTGGCATGCGTGCCACAGGTTGCCAACCCCTGGGCTGCCTGGAGAGGTGGTGGAAGAAAGGGCCCTGTGGGACACGCAGGTCTTTGAAGTGGCACCAAGGACCAAGCTCAACATGAGCAATAGCACTTGCCTGGCAGTGGGTGAGCTCGGAGACCTAGAGTCCCTGGGGGTCTCAGTTCCCTGCAAGGGAATCAAGATCCTTGGGGTGAAATTTGACCTTGAGCTGAGAGGAAGGACAGCATGGGAGAATAAGGAGGCCAAGGTGAAGCAGAAATTGGGGCGTGTGATGCTCATTAGGGCGGTGTTGCGATCAGTGCTTCTGTATACTGCACTGGTCTTCCACTACCCCGCCTCCCCCTTCCAAAGCATATCACTCACAGAATCCAGACAGCCACATGCATCATCTTCTAGGGGTCCAGAATGGAGAAGGTAGCAAGGAAGATCCTATACAAGAAGAAATGGATGGGGGGCAGGGGAATGCCAGACATCCATCTGTTCCTGCAGGCATGGCACACGAGTTGGCTCTGCAAGCTGGTGACTGGGCCAGAGTCCAAAACAGCCTGTCTCGTCAAATATTTTGCAGGTTATTTCCTGAGACAGTGGAGGTGTATGCACCAACCCACAGAAGATTGTGGACCATGGAACATGCCTGGTTCTATAGAGTCCTGAATGAGTTCCAGAGCAAGTATGGGTTACAAAAGGAAAGCCTAGCAACTATGTCCAACCACAGGAAGATTCAGAAGGCAGTCAGAGACAGAGACAGGCTAGATCATGGAGCTGCTCCCCAAAGACAACTGCCAGGCCATCTGGGATCCATGAGGACCTCCAAAAGGACCACAGAGACTTGAACTGGCTAATAACTCACTGCACACTCCCAATGAAGGTGTGGAGACTTTGAGGGGCAAGGGACTAGCTCCAGCTGCCCTAGGGAAAGCTGCCAAAGTGCAACAGAGACCTTTGAACACCTCTTATGGTTTTGCCCCTACACCAAGAGGGTGTGGAAAAGGGTAAACTGACTCCGCAAAGAGGTGACAGGAGTCAGGCTGATGACAAGGGAGGTGATGCTGGACAGACACTTCAGGGGTTCCCAACAGCTCACTTCAAACAGTTCATCTCCTGCATAAGGAGCGCCCTGTGGAAATGCAGGAACCTCCTGAGGTACAGAAGCATGGAATTCAAAGAAACAGACTGTGTTAACATGTTTCTGTGTGAACTTCAGTCCTGCTACCAGAAATCAGTGGGAGAGGATAGAGAAGAGAGAGCCAACTAACTCCACCTGGAAGAGAGACACTTGGCACAGTCAAAGTCTCCACCCAGGAGGAGTGGACAGGGATAAGAGGACAGCAATACAACTGGACCTGGAGACAGTGACGAGGGCAGCAGCAGAAGTGACAGCGACAGCAACAGTGACAAGGGCAGTGAATCAACTGAGAATGTAAAACACAAAATGGAGAGTAGGACTGCAATTGAGTTTGGGAAAGGACTGCAGACAGGTTCACGGGACTGTGGGTGCACGGGTCAGTGGGTACACTTATTGTAACGGGTGCATGGGATTTATTTTTGGTTTAAGGTGTGTGAAGGAAAGGTTATACTAGATATAGTATTTTACAAAAACAAAATAAAAGTCCATCCTTGGAGGTTTTTAAGACCTGCCTGGACAAAAGTTTGGCTGAGATGATCTAGTTGGGGATGGTACTACTTTGAGCAGGTGGTTGGACTAGATGTGACCTGAGGTCCCTTCCAACCCTCATTTTTTGTGATGGCTGGGCTCCATCCCCAGCTGGGTGGGAGAGGAAAGGAATAGCTTGGAGCATGGAGGGGCTGGGAGCCTGGACACCTGGGTTCCAGCTTGTCAGGGGCAGAGGAAACCACATTTCCCTGGGCTCCACACAGCTCTCTGCAGCCAGAGCTAAGCTGAGCTGCCTTGAGCCAGCAAGGGCTCCGTGAGGCAGAGCAAACTGCTGATGCACAGGCTTCAGTCGACCAGCCACAGCAGAGCTAGGCATTGAATCTAGGCACCATAGCATCCTGCACCCCAAAACCTGGGAATGGAACCCAGATATCCCAGTTTCTGGTTCTCATTGCCTGAAGTCCCACTCTAGCACCTGGCTCTGCTCCAGGCATGGCCCTGCCCACCACCTGCAGCTACAGGCCCAGATCCCCCCACCCACCTTGCCAGGGCAAACCCAGGCCAAGCCAGTCCTCTTGAATTCCTCAGAAGTCTAAGAGGGAGCAACTTCCTGGTCCCACCCTGCCCGGGGCAGCCCTGATATCTGGCTAGCTCTGAAGTGTGGGAATGTCCTGACCCTGTCATAGAATCATAAGAAGTTAGAGCTGAAGGCTGCTATTAAGTCTCCTCTTCCCTAGACTAATTAAGTCCAGTTCCCTCAATCTTTCCTCATAAGTCATGTCCCCCAGCCCCTCTCACCATTTTTGTCACCCTCTGCTGAACTCTCTCCAATTTGTCTACATCCTTTTTGTAGCAGGGGGCCCAAAACTAAACATAGTACTCCAGATGTGACCTCACCAGTGCTGAATAGAAGGGAATAATTACTTCTCTTCACCTACTGGCAACACGCCTACCAATGCAGCCCAGGTGTAGCAGAAAGCTCCCTTTTGTACATTTCCCTTCTGAACATGGACATAACAGAAGCTCCTTCTTGCCTGCATCCCACCCCACATTTGTGAATTTCTTTTCCTTCTAAATATTGGCAGAGACCTACCACACTCATTGCATGGGTGTGGCAAGGCTCAGAGCAAGCAAGAAAGCTGATGTGGCTTTCTGTAGAAGAAACCTAGAAACTATATCTATATATTAATTAAGCTTAGTGTCACTAAAGAAAACAAAAGAACTAAAATATTCACTGAAAAGACTGTAAATATATCCTGGTGCTAACTCACTTACTGTCCCCAGTAGCCTTTGATCCTCACTACCTCACATTGCATTTTTATATATTTCTCACAGTGCATTGTCATATTTTATCTGTCTCATTTTTACCATGACATTTGGTATTTTATATTTTATACTTTTAAACTCTTAAGGAATGTACTTCCTGTAGAATGAAGTTACACCCTGGACCATTGTTAAAACTGCATTGATTTTATCACTTTATAATTTCAGTTATATTGGGCTGTCCCTTGAGTGAATGATGATCATCAGTAGACAATAGCCTAGCCAAAGAAACTCCATTTTACACTAATCAAGCTAAAGAACTGATTCCTGGAACTGAGCACCTACTTTATTGACTATTCCTGCAACCCTTTTAATCAAAATCACAAACTGGCTCCTGCAACTGCACTACCAGCAGGCAAGACCCCTGTGACTAACAGCTGTCAGGTACTACTCAAGACCCATGTGAGACAGTGACCTCCTGATTGGGTAGCCAAGATGATGCTGGGGGATCACACAAGTCTGCCAGGAAGGGATAAAAGGCAGTGAAAGGTGACTCTCAGTGGCACCCGACCTACTGAGACAGAAGAAGTAGATGACCCCCTTCTGGAGAAGACATCACCTTGAAGGAAGCTGACCATCAACAAGCAGCTCCAGGGCCTCAGATAGGTAGATATACTGACACCAGTGCTCTCACAATCACTACAGCAGCTAGTGTAGTGAGGTGACCAGTACCCCTCATAACTCAAAGTTTGCATTTATTATTTTATTGGTAATTTCACATCCTGTCCAATAAACTAGAATTTATTATGCTCCCATGAGCTGGTCCTTTGTAGCCAAAATTATTTGGTGGAGAACATAGCAAAATTCTATTATTGATGTGGGTGTGTTGATTGCTGTGCCACCATATAGAACTCACTCCAGAGGGGAGTGGGCACACGCCAGGAGGGTCAGGAACATATAGAACTTGCCTAAGGGGGTGGGCATGTTCCAGGGAAGGGATTTGGTTGTAGAACTCCTGTGGGGAAGGGGCAGAGTCAGTGGGGGTCATAAGGGCCTAAGGAAACCAACAGGCTTGAAGTGTTATTGCTGTTGTTGTGAGTTACCTGCTCCTAGTGGGGACTGTTGTTGCATTTGGTAGGGTTGCCTGCAGAGAGACTGGTACTGTTGTTGCTATTGTTACTGTTAGCGGGGACTGAGTTGGGCATTGTCCAAATTTGTGCTTTGTGGAATTAGATATTGTGGATGTAGAGCTCCTGTGGGGCAGGGACATAGTCCGTCAGGAGGCTTGAGGCTTAGGATCCGAGGGCTCAAAATATGTTTAGGAAAATATCTCTATTCAGCAAGAAACCCCCTAAGGCTGGAGCAGGGGCCCATGAGGCCAAGTGGGTGAAAAAGGAAGAGGTATTAGAAGGGGTCCCTCTCCAACAGAAATGCTTGTAAGATTGTTTTGTCTTAAGGCTTTTGAGATTTTGTGTCTTGAGCCTTTGAGGTTTCTGAGATTTTGAGTTTTTCACTTTTGAGTTTTTGAATTTTCAGATTATTGCTGGTTGTAAGCTAGTGTTTGGTGCAAGACACTGGTTTTTTGTTTGTTGTGAAGAGCTGATATAGTCTAGTGCTTAGACCTGAGTAGAAAGGGTTGCAACCTACTCTTCAGGAGCCCAACCCAGATCCCACAGTGGAGAAAGGGTAGGAGTAATTCAAGAGAGTTACTAGGAAGCAGAAACAACCATCACAGATGGCTACTAAGATGTTTAAGAAGTTACCTGTCAGGACATATTACAGAGAAAGCTGTAATAATGCCTAAGAGTTAAATGTAAAGTGTAATAATGCCTTTAGGAGTTGGGGAACAAGCACCCTGGTTCTCTGACTTCCCTCTTTTGTGCCCTGTTTAGGACATAAGGAAGACTTGGTTCTTAAAGTGCTGGGTCTGGACAGGTTGAAAACTATTATGATTGAAATTACTCCCCACCTCAGACTAGTTCTGGTATTGTTATAGTCCTATGTGAGGGAGTTAAAAGCAACATTCACTAGCAAGCATGGTTCACTTATTCAAGGTTTGTTTCCTTACACACAGAGATTCAGAAAGCAAGGAGCTGTGTTTAGAGAAAAGAAAAGGAAAAAGAGGGAAGTGGGAAAACAGGTTGAGGCAGCTGTTAGAGAGAGAGATCTGGGAAGTGTTTAGAAAGAGAGGAGAGAATAAGAGATTAACAGAATTTGTATGCTAGAGCAGGTAGGAGGAAAGAGTAAGGATGACATTTTAGGAATGACTACTTTAGAGCAGGGAATAACAGGAGTAGAGCCTAAGAAGTGGGTTGTACTGCAGAGATTGTTGAGGTGTTTGTGCAAAACAAAAAGTGCAAGCAGGGTTGTGTGCTTGCTCTGTGCCTTACACTCTCATTGGTAATGGGAATGAGATGTATCTAGGAATAGTGTAGGTATAATATAAGTATCCTAGAAAGAAAGGTGTTAGCAGCTGTTAAGGTTTTGCTGTGCCTGAGTGAATGATGGGGTTAACCCAGACAATTGAATGAAGGCATTTCCTAAAGTTTGGGCAGAGAAAAAGGTTAAAATGTAACAAGATACAGACATGTGTCTTAATTGAGGGACCAAACCCTCCCCCTCAATGCAGTGTAAATATTCACTGGAAACTGAAATAGCATTATAGCTCATAGTAAATAGTTTAAGTCAAGATATGAGAATACAGTGTGTTACTCCCTGATTTGAAATGTGATCTTTTCTGAAATTGAAATTACTCTGCAATTACAGTACTTATGGCAGGAGGTGTAAAATGGTTTTCAGTATTAAATCTGGCTAATGCAGTGTAACCCTGGGCACAACGCTACATGTGCCCACACCTGAATAATGGGATCTTGGGGTACCTGGTAGCCAGTAGCCCTGCCCAGCCCCCCTGGGAAGCTGCTGCAGTGCCCCAAGTGGAGGAGCCTCCCCATTCAATCAAGCACCCTTGCAGACAGTTCTCAAACTATTTACAAGATTTAATTATTTACATTATGATAAATAATCATTAAATAAGCACATGGATATACTGTCTAATAAACCCTCAAGAACTTATTTACAGTCTCTCACTTGCACACGGTGTACTGGGGATCCAGTGTACACTGCCCCGGCGGGGTGTCTCAGGGAGCGGGACTGCCTGTGTCCCTGCACGTGGTCTGTGGATGCTGCCTGGCACTGGTGTCCAACTCCGTGCTCCTGGGGTCTCTTAGCTTTTGCTAACGGCTCTCTTTCAAACTGTGCTGGGGTTATATCACCACTCCCACTTCCAACTGGGCTGCTCCCAAACAGCTTTACTTGCCCTCAGAGCCTACAGTGTCCCCTCAGGGACAAACTCTGTCTCTGCCAGGCAGCTCTTCCCATTCTGTTCAGGTGGGTCCATTTTTTAAAGGCTGCTACATCAGGTTTTATTTTTGTTTCTTTTCTATCTCCTTGGTATAAAAGTGCTGGTATTATTTTAAATATATATTCAAGGAACAACAGTACTGTTTTACCCCAAGTAGCCTAAAGATTTCACAATGCCCAGCAAAAAGAACATGGAAAAAGCTTTCTAAGTAAAAATTCTGAGGGAGCAATTGTCCCTCTAAAGGAAAAACTCATCTTTAAAATGACAACTTGGCTTAATTGTAACAAGGGTATTGGCATCCCTCAATCTCACGTTTACAGCAACTGGAAGGCTCCATTGAGCAGTTAATTTTGGGAGCTCTGCTATTAAATAAATCACCTGACCCTCAAGAAATAGGGTAAACATTCTTTTCCATCCTGCTGGCCACCCTTCTTGGTTATCAGGAAAGAACAGCTCTGAGTCATTGGAAAATATGCATCGAACAGGCTGATCAGTGCCCATCCTGATGCTGAGGCAAGAAAAGACCAGAAAAGTCACTGACCAGAAAAGTCAAAGCTGAGGTGCTGGATGAGTCCCACATGGCAAGGGAGATCATGGGGCCATGAACCGCATGGGGCAGGCCAGCGTTGAGCAGGCCGAGCTCACCTGTGAGTTCATGGTCACTGACAACGGCGCCAATATGGTGAAGGCTGTCTGTAATGCCAACTTTGTTGGCATCCGCTGTGTGGCACACAGGCTGCACCTAATAGTGAGGGATGCCTTGAAGGGGGACAGGACTGCTGATGATGGCGCCACCAGCACTACTGTTACAAGCCAGCTGATTTCGAAATGCAGGAAGGTGATGGGCTACTTCCACTGCAGCATGAAGGGGGGACAAGATGCTGTGGGAGAATGTCGTGGCGCGCCTCACTGCACCGCTCCTTGAGAGGAAAACTGCTGGGGAAAAGCCCCAGCAGTGTGATAATCAGCACCGCTGAGGGTTGCTGAGGCAACTAATGAGGGTCAGCTGACCCTGAGGGGCAGGGCTTGGCCCTATAAAGCCCAGAGCCAGAGTCAAGCTGGCAGTTCCCTGCCAGCAGCTGGAGGGGCAGGAGCTCCAGAGGCCGTAATGTGAGTGCAGCTCACAAGCGCTCCAGAGGCTGGAGCGATGATGTGGAGTGGTAGCTGGGAGGTTTACTTTGTTGTGGCCAGGTGCCTTATGTTTGGTGATAGCCAGGAGGCTTGTGTTATGTTTTGTTAGTATTGGATTATACTGGTGGTTTGGGCAAGGCTGTAGGGGTGGAGAAGGCCTCAGCAGGGACCCCAGCAGTGTGGGGATCCTGGCACCCAGGAGGGCACAATTCAGCACAGAGAGGGTGCAGCAACACAGGGTGCGGAGACCCCAGGCCCATGAGGGGCAGGGTTTGAGAAGCCCTAGGCAGGGGACAGGATTTTAAGGAACCCATGAGAGGCAGCATTATCGGGAAGCCCTGAGGGGGCATGGTGAGCCCTTGATAGGGGAACACCACTTGAAGAGCCCAGACGAGGGGCAGTATTGTTTGAGGAGTCCAGACGAGGGCAGTATGGAGGTAGACCTCAGCCAGGGAGGCAGGGTCCTGCGGTGGGCACCAAGAAGAGGGTTAGCGGCACAGCGTCTCCAGAGGAGGGCAAGAGGCTGCGGTGGTCTCCAAGGGGATAGCAGCGCAGGACGCCCGGCTAAACAGAGAACATAACCGTGCAGAAAACCTAAAAGACTGGGGCCGGACAGAAGGTCCCCAAAGCAGATGAGGGCCCCGGGGATGGACGATACTTTAGAGAGGCCTGAGAAGGGGCACTGATATTACTAGGAAGCCCAGAAGGGGCATCAAGACCCCCCCCCCCCCCCAGGGAGGGGTGGCCTTAC
>JAGPOW010001621.1:19664-30154 GCA_030014935.1 Caiman crocodilus
CCCCCCCCAGGGAGGGGTGGCCTTACTGAGAGTCCCAGGAAGGGGTGGTACCACTGAGAGCCTGAGAGCAGGTGAGCTTATAGATAGAAGGCCCAGAGTGGGCCAGATAAGACAAGGAGCCCTAGAGGAGGGGGCATGGATGAGAAGCCCTAGAGAGGGTGTGCTGACGAGAAGGCCCAGAGTGGGCGAGACGATGGAGAAGGCCCGGGAGAGTGGGCAGGCATTGTGTTCGTACAGGATGACATCTTTCACGCATAGCCCCTAAGGCTAGGGTGCCTAGGGAGCACCATTAGACAGTCCAGGGGATCTCAGGGACAGAGGTCCTGAGACGCCGTGCCCAGGGAGGTAGAAGGCAGCCTCCCATCATATCCTTATTAAGACCAAGATGTAGCAGGCGAGAATTAGAGGGTGTCCTTGGGCTGGCTTGGACATGGTACAAAGGACCTCAGGCGGATCACGGCCCTTCCTGCAGGCACTGCCGTGACAGAGAAACAGACAGAGCTCAGCATCCCGCAGCACAAAATCATGCAGGATGTGGAGACTTGGTGGAACTCCACATACCTGATGCTCGAAAGGTTGGTGGAGTTCCATATGTCCAACACAACACACCATCTTTGCTTCTTGCTGTCAATTCCTTTATAAAAAGAAAGGCTCTGTGACAGTTCCGTGTGGGTACCTTTTGATGCTGCTGTTGATGCTACTGGTGTTGAGGCAGTTAAGTTATTGTACCTGTTGTCACATAAAGTGGTGCACTGGGCATGAGTCTGTAGGGGAGGAGGAGACCTCACTGGGGCACGTTGCTGTGTTGTGCAGAGGCCCCAGCACCAGGAAGGGCACACCTTAACACGCACACAGTGTCACCCACCCACATCACAAGTTTTGCCTGTCAGCAGCTTGAGATTCAGGACCCCAGAAAACAGACTTCCCCAGCAAGTCACACGCAGCTGGCAAGCTTCACCCAGGCCTGCATTAGATTTCACCCACCCTGTGCCCCAAGACAGTTGCAGGCACCCACCCACATCATGAGTTGTGCCTGTTAGCAACCAGAGGAGCAGAGCTCCAGAAGACAGACTCCCTCAGTGACAGACAGACAGACAGAGGTGGCAGGCTTTGTGGCCTCAGCAGGGGCCACCACCCCTGCAGTTTTCAGCCTGCTGCACCTTAACACACACACAGTCATCTATGTCACAAGTTTTGCCTATCAGCAACTTGAGGTGCAGTTTCCCCCCAAGCCCCTGCACCTATCTTCTGGAAACTTGGCATGCTTTGTGGCCTCAGCAGGGGCCACCATCCCTTAAGTTTTTACCTCCCTGTGATGTAACACATAGATGTGACATGAGTTTTGCTTTCAATAATTTGGAGTGCATTCCCTCCCAAACCCCTGCACCTATCTTCTTGAAACATGGCAGGCTTCACGCTCTCAACAGAGGCTACCATCCCTGCAAGTTTCACCCAAATCAGAGACAAAACAACAAAGTTCTAGATACTGAATTTGTCCCCCATTATACCCTATGACCAGATCTCCAAGGTGGCTCCGAAGCTTTGGAGCCACTTTGGCCAGATCAAAGCAGCAAACCAATTTGGAGCTCTGAATCAAATCACTGACATCCAAAGTGGCCAGATCCGAAGCCGGATTGAATACCTGTCTGCTCACACAGGCCTAATGGCCGCTCTCCTGTAGGTAACTGTTCCACCTTTTCTGTATAAAAGAAAACCCAAAGAATGGCAATGATGTGTGCACTGCCACTGCACATGTCAGCATTATACATTTGTAAATATGAATAACGGGCTACTGCAGAGCGTTTTCCTTGGCAGGTTTGTGCGTGTTCGTTTTCTTGTGCAGAAACCACAGTGTAATATCAATCCACTAGCAAAGGTGACTGATAGACTATGAGGCCTCACTACCATCAACAGTGTCTGTCTCACCTGAGCCACTACTTTACCATTACAGCAAAATTGTCTTGTCTGTTTGTGTTGTCTTGTTATACGTTTTGTGGGTTTTTTTGGTTTAAGTTGTCACAGTTTAAATGCATATAAATATTATAATAATGTGATAAAAATCATTGGTAATACCCCGTCTAAAAATTGAATATGTCTTTGGATTCCAGACCAGAACATTTCTGTCTGGTTGGACTGGAAAGTTGTTCTAATATTTGAAACAAAGGCAGCTATTCATATAGAAGTTTTAAATTCTACTTATTAAAATTATATTTATTAAAGGTAATGTGTATTTTATTTGTTCTCTTTTTTCCCCCTCTTCTCTAAACCATCTGATAAAATGGTTTTTTTTCCCTCAAGGATGTAAATGCTATTTAGAACATCAGTATGACAAGATGTGTGTAAAAAAACAAAAAAACCCCAAACAAACAAAAAAACAAAACAAAACAACCCCCCCCCAAAAAACCAAAAAACCTGCATTAACCCATTGCATTAAAGGAAAAAGAACCTGCAAAGTTAATATTTCCCTAAACCTGAAACCTCTGTGTCTAAGGAAAGAAATGGTTAAAAACAAAATTAGATTTGACTCAGCAATGCTATATAATATCATTTGGTTGGTCATGGCAGATTAAAAGGTAAGTCTGCCTGTTGCATTTAGAGGCCTATTTCTTATGAATTGACCAGTATATGGGGGGAAAAATCACCTTGGTGGTACAAATCCCATCTATAAAAGGCGCACAGGTTCCATAATAAAATGTCAAACAAAGTCCAACTACAACTCCAATTGTACTTTGGCCTTCCGGACTTCATCCCTGTATGCCTGAGCAATACCCGTATACTCTTACCTAGTTATTTGTCCAAGTTTCCACTTATAAGCTTCTTTTTGTGATTGTACTTTACTGAAGAGTTCTCTGCTAAGCCAAGCTGGTCTTCTGCCTTACTTGCTAGTCTTCTTGCACATCCGGATGGTTTGTTCCAGCACTCTCAGTAAGTCTTCTAAAGTACACACAGCCCTCCTGGACTCCTCTCCCCCTCAGACTGGCTTCCCAGGGAATCCTGCCCAGGAGTTCCCTGAGTGAATTGAAGTCTGCTTTTCTGAAGTTTAGGGTCCTTACTCCACTGCTCTCTATCCTTCCTTTCATGGTCACTGCTGCCCAAGTTGCCATCCACTATACTACATTCCCCACCAATTCTTCCCTATTTGCGAGCAGCAGGTCAAGAAGAGCATGGGCCCTAGTTGGCTGTGCCAGCAGTTGCACCAGGAAGTTGTCCCCAACACACTCCAAAACCTTCCTGGATTGCCTGTGTACTGCTATATTGTCCTCCCAGCAGATGTCATGGTGACTGAGGTCCCCCATGAGAACCAGGGCCTGTGGTTAGGAAACTTCCTCTAGCGGTTTGAAGAAAGCTTCATCCATCACTTGCTTCTGGTCTGGTGGTCTATAGCTGACTCCACCACAACATCACCCTTATTGCTCTCCCCTCTAACTTTAACCCACAGACTGGGACAACAGTCCCATGGCACTGAGTAGGCACCAGCTGGGGGCCCCATCTACCCTAAAACTGCCCCCCCTGAAGGGTTAAGTGAGGGCTTGGGGCCCTGGGGAAGCTCTCCTGGGAGGGTTTTAGGCCCAGAGCCAGCCACATGCTGCCCCTTGGAAAGAAAACCCTTTCTTTCCCCAGCTCATCCTGGCAGGACTAGGCCCAGGGCACCTGCTGGCCACAGAATAGTGCCATCTTGCCTTGGATGTGCATGTATGGGGGGGAGTGTTGGGGGCCACAGCCAAGAGCAGGGGGGCCACAGGAGGCCATGGGTCCTGTGCTGGGGGGTCATTAGTGGGGTTGGGGGGAGGTCAGTGATGGTGGGGGGCAGAAGTAGCTTGGAGCTCAGGGCAGAGACCTGGGCTGGGCTGGGCTTTCGCAGTCATAGGGCCTCTGGTCACCTGGCTGCAGGCCAGGACTGGTCCCGTGGGAGGTCTGTGAGATATTTTAATCTTTCCACCCTGTCCATCCCTCAACTCCGGCCACTACTGCCTGTTCTGCCATCATGGGCCAGTCCCAGTTGCTCCTCCCTGGGGCTGTTCTGAGAATCTGCGCTGGGGACTGGACTGCATGCAGGGCCTGGCAAACACAGCCGCACCAAAACACCGTCAGGCCCTGAGTCGCGTGGGCACAGCCGTGACTGTCCAGGACAGCAGGATGGGTAGCAGCAGGGACAATGCAGGCCCGCCCTTTAAGCGTGGGACCTCTGAGAATTTGGCGTTCAATCTTCTGTTTTTTCCGGTCGGGGAGGCGCATCTGGCTCAGGGTTTTGGTGCTGGGGAGGCTGAGGGCTGGGTCCACTGCTAAATGAGGGGCATGCATGTATATGAGTGTGTGTGTGTGCACATGCACACACTTATACACCTGTGTGAATGCAGTGTGTGCATGCAAGTACATGTGTGTGTGCATAAGTGTGTGAGCACATGAATGTGTATAAACTCGGGTGCATGTGTGCTGTTGTGTGTGGGTGCATGTGTAGGCCAGGGGCCATCCAGCACCTTCTGCTCCCCACCAGTTGTCCCTGCTGAGGCTGCTCTGAGCCAGGCTGGGCTGGGGGCCAAGCAGAAGTGTCCAGGCTGCTAAACCAGCACAAAACACAAAAACAACCAGAGAAGTCGGGGGAGGGGGAGAGGGCTGTGCTGATTAGTGCAGGGCAGGCCCCTTCCGTTGGAAAAGGTCAGAGCAGGGGGAAGGGGAAGCCATCAGGCAATGGCTCAGGCTCCCTGGATGTTCTCTGACTGCTCCATGACCTCTGCTTCCTGGAGGCATCTTCCCCCACTTCTATGTCCCCAGCTCTGCTTTGTCCAAGGCTACGGATGATGTCCCACCCTGAGCTGCAGCTGGGTATGGAACCCCTGCCCCCCCACCACTGCAGCCTGCCCTGGGGTCCTGATGCACTCTCCCCAGACTCCCCCCCACCCCCCATATCTACCCATCCAGCGAGTGATGAATCCGGGCAGTGCCAACTCTCTGCTTTCTCCTGATGCTGCCTGTGGCCCCTGTGTGCAAGTAGTGAGACATGGGAACCACTAGCAACTTGGTCCCTGGCTGCAGGGAGAGCCCCAAGATCCCAGCGCCATCCTCCTTGGATACCACCAGGGCGTTCTTTCCCACCTCTGTTGCTGGAGGGCTGGGGGGATCTGAATGTTTGCTGGTTGTTTCTGTCCCTGGGATTATCTGCTTTTCCCCATTCCCTTGGCTAGCCAGGCACCAGCGTCATCACATCCAGCCACCAGAGTGGGGAGGGGGGGATGTTTGTGCAGCGGGTGCCAGATGTGAATGTGGGGGAGAGGACGGAGCTTTCGAGCAGTTCTGCAGAATTCCCTTGAAGGCTGTGGGGGTAGGAGGTGGAATCTCAGGCACATACCAGATGGCTGTCATCCGGCTGGGAGAGGAGAGAGGGCACATTTTGGGGGGGGGAGGGGGAGGGGTTAGTGGTTAGAAGAGATGGGGAGGGGAGCCAGGACACCTGGGTAGCCCAAAGATGTTCTCCTTACAGTTTCTCATTCACCCTATACACATATGTTCCCTCAAAGCAGAGGCTGTGGGACAGGGTGGGCAGGTCCAGCCATGAGCTCCTTGCCAGGCAGTGGGCCCTGGGCTGTGGGCAGTCCTGGGGGGCTACACTGGGTTATCAGCCCCAGCCCAAACCCATTGCTCCTGCCCTGGGAGGTGAATTGGGATCCTTCATCCTCCACTGAAAAGAGCAGGTGAAGGGCCTCAGCCAGGCAGAGGCAGAGGCAGAGCTGGGGTTAGAATCCAAGTGTCCTGCCCTCCTGCCTCCCCCCACCCCTCTGTCCTAACCCATGAAGGCCCATGGCCCTCCCAGAGAACCTGGGAGTCCTGACTCCCTGATTTGATCCCCTCCAGCCCACATTCTTCCTGGAGCTGAGGAGGGAGCCCAGAACTGGCTCTCTCCCTCCCAGCAGAGCCCTTGACCCCATTCCACAGATTCCTGAGGAAGGAACAGCTGGAAAACAAAGCTCAACATGCAACCCTGGTCCCTCTGGAGCTGACGCCAACTCCCAGGGATCCTTGAAGAGGTTCCTGTGCTCACTGCTGCCCTGGGCTAGGGTGTGTGGGGCAGGGACTGCTCCTGGGCCTTGGCCACCTGTGTGCATGCACACACACAAGCACATGCTTAATTATGTAAGCCTTCTGCCAGGCACCAGTTGGCAGCAAAACGTGCCGGGTTCAAATGTCAGGGTACCCGGTAAGTTTTTACTGTGGCTTGAATCCCCGTCCAGAAATCTGGGATCACTGAATTTGGCTGGGGTATCCTGCATGCACAAAACCCCTCCTCACAAGCAGTGTAAAAACAAAAGGACAGATTTATCACAGGAAATAAGGGAAAGACAGCAAAGGAAACATGAAAGGCAATTTATGCAGACAAGGTTGTTTGGATAAATCTGATATCTTTTATTAGACCAACCCAAATAGTTGGAAAAATTCTTCTTAGCAAGCTTTTGGGTACACATACCCTTCACCAAAAGGGTTAGTTCTGTGGGCCTGCACCCCTATACCATTCCACTCAGACTGGAGCTGCTCCTTGGGGTTCACTGCACCTTGGAGAGCTACCACTGAGCTTTGGTCCTTCTGCAGTGCAAGAAGCCCCTCATTGCTCCTTGTGAAGCTATAGGGTGCCAATTTTCACTTGGATGTAGAGGCAGTGAAGGGATGAATGCAGCTCCCAATCAGCCTACTGCACCCCCAAAAATCCTAGTCCCCATCCCACAGCTCCAGCTGGGGCAGAAGAGCTGCAAATGAACTTAAAGAAAGACAGGGCCTATCTGCACTATGGCCTGGACATAGTACCAGTCCTAGGCACACTGCTCAGCTGGGACATAAAAAACTGCAATAGCAACAAAAGAGCCAGGCCTTTTTGCACCAGAGCCTGGAATACAGTGGGTCTCAGCCTCATGCACTAGGCTGAGAGAAAAGAAACTGTAACAGCCACAACTCTGCCTGTCAGGCCTCAACTCTGGCCCAAAATGTACCAGAACTCCATTCCAGGTCAGTTTGCTCCAGGGGTCAATACTCCCATAGTATTATCCCACTCAAAACCCAGGAAAAGTGGGGAAAGAGTCCCAAGCTCTAAAACAGACTCTCTCTGCCTTTCCATGAGATTTCTCCTTCACATGGCTTCAGCTTGCTTCTCCAATGAAGGGGGTGGGTGGATAAGACCCCCCCCCCTCACCATGGCCTCCACCCCCAGATGCCCAGCTGAAAGATTCCTGTATACCAGGGGTCAGTAACATTTTTGGGCAGAGTGCCAAAAACACCTGCAACCTCAGTTTGCAAGATGTTGATGTGCCAGGGGCTGACAGTGGGAAAAAAGCTATGAGGGGCCTGATTCATGTTATGGTAGCACACTCAGGCCAGCACCCAGCACATCCAGCACACTCTTTTCTCCTCCAGGGAAGAGAGGGAGTCACCACCTGTGTGGGTCTGGCTATCCCTACCCTCTGCCATCCACCCCAAGGCATGTGTGCCAAGCAAAATGAGTTTGTGAACCAAGCTTTGGTACCTGGGCATTGCGTACCCCTGCTACATACCCTGGCATGACATCACCCCAAGTTTTCCAGTCAAGGACTACCATGCTTCCTACTTTTCTTTTAGCCAATTGATTGAAAAAAAACACCGCTTAGCCTAGCCCATTGGGCTAGGGGTCTGATCTCCCCCTCTGAAACCAGCTTTTGTTTTCAGTACACACCAGGGTGGAATCCTAAACAAAAGCTGCAAGCATTGGAACACAGTAAGGGGACTTTTTTGCTTATGTGCAGATGGCATGTTTCTCCTCCAATCACCAAGCCAGAGGTGAGGAAGCTGTATACACATTAAGTCTAGAGAATATGAATATATGCAGCAACACATTTTGCAGTACAAACAAGATACTCAGCAACATGAAACTAGAACACCTTTGCAGTATAAAATGGTTTGTATATGTTGTATGCATTACAATCACAAGCACCTGCCACCCTGTGCACATACAAAGTACATGCTTAATCACAAGCACCTGTCCCTTTGTACACGTTTGCACACCCAGACTAGCCATTGCCCACCCAAGTCACAGTTACAGTTTCTTCACTGGCTTCTCTCAGCCCGTCCGTCAGGCATCATCTCCCTTTCCTCCCTTGAGGCCTTTATCTCACCACTGTGGCCATGCTCACATTCATGGCACCCCCACACACGTGCACCTGCCTCTGGGCCTGGTGGTATCTCTGTACATGCACCTGCAAGTCTCATTGACACCAACTCCAGGGACTGGATGCCCTGCTGCCCCAGGTCCCTGCCAGGAGCTTTGGCTGAAGAGGAGGCTGGGGCTGGGGCAGCTCCTTCCCTTGTCCTGCAATGGGCATCACAGGGATATCTCTCACTCCAGGGCAGCCCCGATGTCCTGACTTCCCCATGACCCACAGGCATGGGTCTGTGGGGGGCAAATAACCCAGTCTGGCAATGCTACTCACTCATGCCTAGCTGGGCTGGATCAAGGAGAAGAATGCAGTTGTGACGTGGAGGGTTTCCTTTCCTTGTGTTTATGTTGAAACCACTTCCTCTCACTGTGCCTGGAGTTTTCCAGAGGTTCTCCTGCCTTCCCTTTCTCCTCCAGGGAAGAGAGGGATTCACCAACTACCTGGGCCTGGCTACCCACTCCCTACTGCTCCAGAACCCAAGGTCCAAGCTATTATTGCCTGGTGGGGTAGCCTAAGCCCAGCTCTCCAGACACCTGGGTTCTGTTTCCATTCCTAGGCTGACTTCAGAACACGGATTGTCTCACAGGTGGGGTTTGGGCTGCACCTGGGGCTATGATCCTAGCCAGGAGGGAGGGGGAGGAGAAACGACTGTGGGCCTGATCCTGGCCTGGGGAGTCTGGGCCATGCCCAGTGTAATGGACCCAATGTCTGAACTGGGGGAAGCTCCTGGCCCAGCTTCAGTTGGGAACCGTTGAGCCCCAACCAGACGCCACCCACCTGCAAGGGAAATTGTGGCCTTGAATTTATCAGATGTAAGCAACCCCGTCACTGTTACCACAGGCTCCATCACGTGGGAGGAAGTGAGGGCCAAGCACATGAGCAGCTATGAAAGCAGGAGAGGAACTGATTCTCTACTTTGGAGCTCAGGCAGTTGGGCCAACTAGAACAGGTGCCAGGCACTGGTGCCAGGCCGAGACTGGCTCTGCCACCGCCCCCTATGTGGCTTTGGTCAAGTCCCTTTGTCTTGCCTCTGGCATGGGTGCATGGGACATCCAGCCCTGGCTCCTGGCATCAGGCAAGTGTGGCTCAGAGACCAGGCAGTGGGGCGGGGGAATTCTGTGGGGTAGCCCCAGTCCTGTGTCCCTGCTGTATCAGAGATCTCACAGAGGCTGTAAAGGGGCCTGAACCAGGTGAGCCCTGGTGAACACGGGTGCTGGGCTCTGCCTGGAGTCCCAAAGCAGACCAGAAGCTGGTAGCTTGTGGCTGCAGCCCCAACCCCAGCAGCCCTGAGGCTTTGGGTCATGGTGCACAATACTGCCAAATCTCACCATTTTTGATGTTCTTAAGTCTATGCTTCAGGAACATGAAAAACTTAGCTCTTTCATAGATATATATACATACATATATACATATACACACACACACACACATATACACACACACACACATATATATATACATACATACAAATATATGTGTGTGTGTATGTGTGTGTATATGTATGTATGTATATCTATGAAAGAGCTAAGTTTTTCACGTTCCTGAAGCATATATATGAAAGAGCTAAGTTTTTCACACTTCCAAAGTGTAGACTTGAAGAACAATGCCAAAAATCATGACAGTTGGCAACACTATGGTGGAATTCAGTCCCGATGTGGCCCTTTCTGTCCTCCATTTCACTTCTGCTGGGTCTGATCAGCTTCTCTCACTCCAGTGGCCTTTTCTCTCCATCTCCTGGCTCTGGTCGCAAGGCCCCTCCAAGCATGAGGAAGAGACAAAGGCCATTTGGGGCCACATGTGCCAGGGTACAGCCTGGTGACCTGGCCTGTGCTTCCTCTGGGTGCCCTGAAGGCAAAGGCTGGGGGATTGCCTATGTGACATGAGGGAAAGTGACACCAGAACCACTGTAGGGAGCCAAGCTCTCAGGAAAGCCAGAATACAATCGGGTCTGAAATAGGAATAGCTCTTGTCCAGAATTAGCACATCCTCTGGAGGCAGTAGACAGTGAGGACTGAGTAACACAGGGTGGTGAAACAGGCAGCATGAGTCTCCAGCAGGCATTGGGAATGACTTGTGGGCACTGAAGTCATTCCTATAAATGCTGAATGAGTGGTTGAGCAAGTCTGCCTAGGAAAAGGGAAGTGAAAGTAGCTGGGAGTGTGTGGGGCCTGGGCTTTCCCAGGGAGATGCAGGGGGTTACACCTACCTGCTTTCCACCCTCCCCCCATGTATCCTTCTAGAATGCTACATCCTGACTGGTCAGTCTATCCACCCATCTCCATATACCTCCCCTATCTATCTATCTATCTATCTATC
>JAGPOW010001623.1:296-10822 GCA_030014935.1 Caiman crocodilus
CTGAACATGGCCCTGGCCCTGGTACCAACCTGCACCCAGCACAGCACTGCTCTCAGCACAGGGCAAACATGTAGGAGCACCCCCATGCTACCCATACCCAGTGCCTTGCTGCCACGTCTTGCTCTGTCTGTCTCCATGTGCTCTCCCCATGCTAACATCACACACTCTTTCCCCTTTTCTTCATGTGCCCTGCACACCTTTTGACCTAGGCCATGTGCAGAGAACCCCTGGGCACAGCTGGTTCCGCTACTGCTCCCCCTGCCCTTGCTGGCACTTGACACTTGCTGTCTGTGCCTCATTCCAGTCTCTGGAGGCTGCCAGGCCAGGCCTGCATGGCCCATACTCAGCACCAGGCTGTCTCCTGACCCCAGTGGCTCTGCTCAGGCAGCTTCCCTCAGCCACCGGCATGCAACTCTGCTCTAAGTTCCCTGTACATTAGCTCCATCCTGCTGCCCTGGGTGCCCCACGCCCAGAGATGAGCTGTCTTCCTGGGTCCTCTGCCATGAGCAGGGCTCCCCTGGCCCCAGCCCAGGAGGCATCGCTGGGGCAGCCTGGATCTCGGCTGCAGTGGAGCCATGGACATGCTCTGCTTATGAGCCTGCAGTGCGACCAGGTCCTGGCCTGCCCTGGGGTGAGGACAGAGGTGGCCTTCAGAGCCTCAGGAGCAGGGGCAGTCACACTGCCCCTGGCCCCTTGGTAGCCCTGGGGCCTTCACAGGAGTGGGGGGTAAGCTCTGGGCTTGTCAGCCAGGTGGCCCCAGGAAGTGGGGCATGCAGAGACTGGGGGCTCAGCTCAGACCCCTGTGGGCCCAAGTGAGAAGCCAATTCTAGGCAGGTCCTTCCTGTAGGAGCCCTGGGACCAAGGTAAGAGTGACCCCCCACCCTTTGGGCAGGGAGAGTCCTTGGCTGAGCTGGTGCCGGGAAAGGCCAGTGGGTCCATCCTATTGAGGCTTGGCACTGAATGGGCCATCTGGGCCCATGTCGGGGGCCTACCCTTCACCTGTACAGGCAGGGATGCTCAGGTGCAGGGACAGGGGCTGCATGTAGGCGGCTGGGAGTGCTGGCGTGGAGGTGGGGTACAGGCTGGGAGTCTTGGAGTCACTATGGGGTGGAGGCTGGGGTGTGGCAGGGGATGGGGCAGCCTGTGTTGGGGGTCAGGATCATGATCAGTGTCCTCTGGAGGCTGTGTGCACCCACTTATGGCCCTGCCCGCACCTGCAAGGTGTTTGGTCAGCAAGAGTCCCAGCAGCATGGGGCAGGGAAGGCCAATGCAGCAGCACCACAGAAGGGGCAGTCCAGCTCCTGGGGCTGCTCCTCTGCCCATCAGCCTGTCCGCGGTTGCCAGGTGCCTGCTGGTCCATTCGCTGAGTTGTTTGTGGTATTGCTTAAAGTTAAGCAGTGTTATATAAGTAGCAAAGAATTTTAAAATAAAATTGTGTTGTATAAATTGAGTGTGCAATCATTGTGAAATCGAGCAATCAGCTGACTACTCCCCCAGCCAATGCATCAAAACGAATCAGTAAATTGTGTGGAATTTTCTCTATTAAGTCCAAAGCGCCACTTGGTCTTGTCAGGCTGCCAATTGACAGTATCCCAGCCACTGTGCTAAGTATATAGAACTGAATAAAGAACTGGAATTTGGGCATGCAGCTCCGATCCCGCACAAGCGGCTGGCAAAAGCAGAAGGGATCAGAGGAGCCCGGCACGTTTCCCCTAATTTAACGACGGGACAAAATTCTGGCACACTTTGAACACTAGGATCTATTGCACATCGTGCAAGGGCTGAAATGATCATACAAATACGCGAATTACCGTCGGAGGAAAGGGGCGGCCGCGGCCCAGCTGCAGGGGAAGACGCGATGAGGTGCGCGGAAGTCTGCAGCTAGGACGGGGGCCTTGTGCAGATGGGTGAGGGACGGGGTGCGGCGCGGCGGCAGCTGGCTGCGGGGCACCAGTCCAGACTGGTGCCGCCCACCTAAGGCGGCACCAGTCGCCTATAGGGGAATCCAGTATCGCGTCGCCTCCGATCTAAGCGCGAGGCAGCCCAGGGTCGCATCGCCTTGAGCCTGGGCAGAACGAAGGCATCCAACATCGCATCACCTCCCGCCGAGACTGAACGGGGCCAACCAGCATTGCATCGTATCCCACTAAACACAATGACTCAATCCCAAACTGCATCCCCTCCACCCTAAGCATAACGAGGGAATGCAGCATCGCATTGCCTCTGACCTGAGCACAATGAGGCCATCCAACCCAACCCTAACCCTGGGCCATCCAACATCGCATCAACTTCCGTCTAAGAGCAACGAAGCAAAACAGCCTCGCATTGCCTCCGAACTAAGCACATTGAGGCAAGTCAACATCGAATCGTGTCTGGCCGGAACCAGAGGTTAATCGGGGTTTAATCCTCATTAAATTAAATAGGTTTAGCACATCAAAAAATGTTTCTAGAGCGTCACCTCAGTGTTTGCAGATGCTCCTGTGCTTTCCCCGAATGAAGCGTGCTGTACAATTCCCCTTAGATTCCAGCAGGGGGAGCCGCGTACCAGCCTACCTCTGCTTTCTTCCGTACGGAATTACAGCGGGGTGCAGGTAAACCAGTTATACACCTCGGATCCCGCCCTCCTCACGCCTGAAAACCCACCCAGCCTCATGCTAACCCTCCCCTTAGCCCCCCCCCCCTCTGCCAAGCCCCAGACACTCTGAAACCAGGTAAACTTCCGCCTCTCCCTCATCCCCGCCCATGCCCCCTGAACCCCATTAAAGGGCCTAAGTGAGGGCTCCCCATGGTTGCCCCGGGGTCATCACAACCTCAGCCCATCCACCACCAAAGCCAAGGTAGGAGTGGGGTGTGACCTTTCCTATTCCCCCACCCGCAACCCTCCAATAATTAGATTCTATACATAGAGAATTACAACAAATTACAGAATAATAGGATGTTATGATTTTCTGTTATTGGAATCTACCTATTTAGGGTGGTCATCTTACATTTAAAAACATTTTTGATTCAGGTAAATATTGTTTTAATTTAAACAATGACTCATCATTATCAATGTACACTATTCCATCCAAAAACATAATGTAGAAGATAGATGAGGACAGATTCTGGCTTTATCATCTATGCATCCATGAAAATCCCAGTATTAGCACCAGTAATACTAACAGTAAGCATTTATCTGTCTTGTGAGACAACAGAATTATGCTGAGTGAGATATCAGCTTGCTGAAAGTAATACTTGCTTGAAAGATAAAAGTGAAGCACAAAACCCTGGGCAGTGCATATGGAGACACTGAGCTGCTCACATGCTCCTTGCAGCCTTGCTGTTTGAATCCGAAGGAAAGGCAGGTGCCAAGATAGCAGGAAAGGCAGGAACCTGCTTGGCTGCAGGAGTTGCTGGAGCAAAGGAGATCATCCATCTATTGGAGCTCCACTCCTAGACTGGCTGCCAACCAGGCTTAAAGAATCCAGTCTACCCAGTCATAGAGTAGACTTCAGTTCCATATTTTTTTCGTGGCATTTCCTTTGTCAGGGATAAGATTAGCATCTGCCTCTAAGGTACTCTTCTGCACAAAGCCATTGGCATGCTAGAGGTTGCCAGGTTATTTACCTGCTAGCCAGCACTTGGCCATATCAGTCACAGGTAGGTCTATCTGCTGTAAGTTATGGTAGCAGGTGAACCTGACCTGTACAGTGTTCCCAATTCCTGAGAGTGAGGCTTTGCCATATATTTAACAATCTGTGTGTCCCCTTGCTGATGTCCTTATTGTTTCTGAGACATTTGTACAGCAACAATATGGCTTTGTGTGCTTTCCTTCTTAAGAGCTCTGGAGAACTTTTCTTCAGTGTCTGGTGGATCTCTACACCCAACCTTTTTTAATTCTAAAATCCTATTGTGGTAATGCCAGTTCTCAGTTTCACCAAGTTTGTGAAAACATACAAAATGGTTGTCAGTATTGCACGTTACCCCAACTACCTTGTACCCGCAATGAGAACACCTTTATTTTAGCAAACTCGTCAATTTGTGAATATCTAATGTTTTATGTTGAATTAATCAGCACTGGTGACATGTTTTAACTAGCAACATTCTAGATACTTAAATAAAAGGGACCTAAATATACAAGAAAGGGATTGTGGGGGCAAGGGAATAGGGTACTGCCATCTCCAAAAAGCCAGCTATTGGCATATGAGAAGGCATGGTTTGTTAATTTGATATAGAGCTAGACATGCATATAGAATTATTTCAATTTACTTGATGTCATCACAGCTTCAAAAAACCCTCTTATGCTACCAGCTTACTTAATGTAATTTACAGAAATCTCAGGCAGAAAAAGACAAGGATCAAATGTGGCCTGAAAAGTCGTCTTTGGGAGCAGAACCAACCTGAGCAGGGTGCAGGGCCTGGGGCAAATCAGGTCTTGTGGGGCCCTGCCCCCACCCCGATCCTATATGCCCTGGATATGAAGAAACCAGCAGCCCCAGGGCAGGTGGTGATGATGGGTGAGTGAGTGGCCGGACACCAAGCCGGCAGTGGTGGTGCAAAGTCCCCACGGCCACTCCACCCAGCTCTGCAGGGCCCCCCAAAGTTCAGGGCCTGGGGTGGTAGCCCTGATTCCCCCCCCCCCACAGCCCTGTTTGGGGGAACCCTCCCCACCAGACACCCTACTCCAGGGGTGGAGAGTACAGTTCAGAGTAACCAGGAAAGGATTTTGCCTGGAAATACCAGTTCAACCCCAGCCCCTTATTTGGTGCTGATTAGTTGTCACACAAACCAGGACGAGGCACTCTCAGTTGGCTGGCTGGCATGCAAAAATCAAGCTTTGGGCCAGGCACCATCCTGCCCAGACATATTCAGTCAGGGAGCTGTGTGGCTTCAGGTGACCCAAAGTGGGTTTTGCCCCATCATCCCAGCACAAAATAAGATTATTTTTTTGGCACAATGTACGTAGCATGCAGGTATTGAGGGCTGGGTGTCAGGTAGCAGGCTAGCACTCAAAAATGAGTACTGGGTCAAGCCGGAATCTGTCCAGACTTCTTCTAGAGAGTGTCTGGGTGGTGGAGTGGAGTGTTGCAGGGTGATCCAAGGTGGATTTTTCCCCATAACCACAGCTCCAAATCAGCTCCTTAGTCACAGGAATGTACATAGCACTCAAGTCTGGGGGCTGTCAGTTTACAGGCAGGCATGCAAAAACCAAGCTTTGGGTTGGGCAGGAGCTTCCCAGAATTCTTCAGGAGTCTCCAAGTGGTAGTGATGTTCATTCTGGGGGTGACCCGAAGAGGATTTTACCTGATAATCCCGGTCCAAAGTGAGATCCATATCCGGGGCTAGGTACAGAGCACATAGTCCAGGGGCCTGTCAGTTGTTAGGGTGGCACTCACAAACTGAGCATCAGGTTGGGTAGGACTGTTAAGGTAGCTTGCTATGTTTAATGCTTTGAAGTTGCACCTGCTTATAGTATTGTTTATATTTACCCTTTTACAATCATTGCTTAAGTTTTGTCCTTATTAACTTTTTTTTATTAGCTGACTTTGAGTTGTTTTTGTACGGCTCATAGGTGATCATTACATTAAATCTTTTCTTGTTTATCACTGTGAGCAGTTCTTTTAACATAATATAGTAATGTCCTTTTTACTAGCTCCAGTTAATTGAATTTGCCACTAACTAGCTGAATCAGAGTGATGAAAGGATTGGATATATTAATGAAAGGTGATTAGAGAGACCACTGGAGAATACCCAAAGTAAGACACCACAAAAAGGTAAAATTAAGAAGTGTGCTTGTGATGGGTCTGTTAGACACAGATAAAAGATGAACAGTCTGCAGAGAGACCAATCCAAAAAAAGAATCATTACAGGAGTAAAGTTGAAGAAAAGCATAAAAGCGGGGGGGAACAAGTTAATCATCTTGGTCATCATGAATCCAGCCTTCAACACCTGTCTGGACCTTTCCAGTCCCCCATGTACCCTTTGCTTCCAGGAACTGAGTAGCTGTCTTTTCTGTTGAGCAAAGTAACATCTGGGATTCAGTGAGATTTTTGTATTGAATGTTTTTGTCTCTCTGAATTTAGAAACCAATAAAATTATATTTGTTGACTACTAAAGTTAGACTTTGACTTTATGATACTGAGTTGTCCAAGACTTTGCTTTTAAAACAGAGTTGTCTGCATATAAGCGAGCCTTGATTTTAGGACACAGAGTTGTCTGCATTTGTATTTCGTGTTCCCTTTAAGGGTCAATTATGCTTTAATGATCCCTTAGCACTAGCTGGGAAACAGTGGTGCTAACAGGACTCTGCCCAGGTTTCTTCATAATAGGCCTCCGGTGCCATAGATGAATGTTGTGGGGTGACTCAAAAAAGTTGTCCACATGTAACCTCGGCCCAAACCCAACCTGTTATTCGGGCCTGGGGGGCCTGTGAGTTGGCAGTGTGATGCACGGGCTGAGCTTTGGATCACTCAGGGCTCTTCCCAGCTTCTTTGGGAGAGGCTCCTGATGGCAGGGATGTTTGTGTTGGGGTAATACAAGGAAGAGTTCCACCCATAATCCCAACCCAAACCAAGCTCCTTATTCAGTGTTCTGTACAGAGCACACAGGCCTGAGGCCTGTGAGTTGGCAGCCTGGAACTTGCAAACCGAGCTTCAGGTCAGGCAAGCTGTTTTCCAGGCATCTTTGGGAGAGTCCTCTGATGGTGGAGACCTCTGTTGTTGGATGAAGGTTTTCCATCCATAATCCCAGGCCAAACAGGATTTGGCTATTCAGTTGGCTATTCAGGTCTGGTGACAGGTGAGTGGGCAGCCTGGTTCTCGTAAACTGAGCGTTGGGTTGGACAAAACTCTGACCAGACTTCTTTGGGAGAGTCCCCCAATGCCAGCGACATGTGCTTTGGGGGGGTGACCCAAAAAGCCTTTTTACCCGGAACTCTGCCAGCCTGCAGAAAGCTCGTAGCAAAATTGCAAAGTCCATGAGTTTTTCCATTAAAATGAGAAATCCATTTTTTCCTTGGGTAAAGGGGAAACCTGCATTTTTTTCTGTTTTCCTATGGGAAACAGAAAACCCAGATCCCTGCTTATGAGGAGAGGCTGAGGGAACTGGTTTATTTAGTTTAGAGAAGACACGACTGAGAGGTGCGGGCTCCAGGAAGCCAGTTAGAGACAGAGGAGGAGAGAGGGAGAGAGAGAGAGTGTGTGAGAGAGTGGGGGGGGGGGTGCACACGCAATGCTTGAGCTGCTTTGGCAGCAGGGCTGTGGAGGCAGGGGGTCTATGGGTCAGGAGTGAGGGGCACCAGCTCAGCAGGGGGACAGGGGCTGCAGAGTGGGATTGAGGGGCACCAGCAGGGCTTGGGGGGCAGGGGCTGCGAGTTGGGAGTGAGGGCCACTGATGGGGCAGGAGCAGTTGGCCAGGAGTGAGGGGTACTGGCAGGGCTGAGAGGAGCAGAGGGGGCTGCAGTTCAGAAGTGAGGGGCACTGGCAGGACTGGCAGGGGTGCAGGGGGCTGTGGATCAGGAGTGAGGGACATGGGGGTTGGGATGGGTGACTGTGAGTTGAGTGTGCAGGGCACTGGGAATACCAGGGGGGCTGCAGGTTGGGAGTGAGGAGCACCAGAAATGGGTGGGGAGCAGGGTACTGCTGTTTGGGAATGAGGGGCACTGGCAGGGCTGGGGTCAGTGGTCCTGGAGTGAGAGGCAGCAGCAAAGCTGCAGGGGGGTGGCTTGTCAGTTGTCATCGTCAGCGGTCCGTCAGGCTTGGGTCCTCAGGTGACTGAGAAGCCTGATTCTGGATGCGCACATTCTTCAACAATGGAAGCATTGTTACATGGGGGAGTGGGATTTGCAACCCTGGGTTGGTCTTCTTGTTCTTTCTCCTCCATCGCCCTTACACCTTAGTATCAAGTCGTTGGGCCTCAAAGAGGCGCATGCCTTGGTGGACCATGTGACACCACGCAGAATGGTAAGCAGCTTGCTCCTCTCAGCCATCAGTGTTGATGCCTCCATGCTTGAGGGTGACCTCAAGTGTGTCTTTGTACCATTTCCTGTGGCCGCTCTTTGAGCATTGACCAAGAAACTGAATGTCCCTTGCACTATCTACATAGATGGGGAGGCTCTGGAGTACGCAAAGCACTTTCTGTATCTTGGCAGCCACCTCTCTCAACATGCTACCATTGATGAAGAAGTCCAGCATGGGGTCAACTGCACCAGTGCCGCCGCCTTCAAGCTGCAACATTACGTCTTTGAAAATAGAGACTTTCAGAAGTCAGTAAAGGTTCTGGTTTACAAGGCTGTCATCCTGACCACCCTCCTCTAATGCAGTGAAACCTGGACTGTCTACCAATGCCACATTAAGACCCTAGAGAGCTTTCACCAATGGTGCTTGCGTCGAATCTTGGGGATCAAATGGGAGGACTGCCAGAGCAGCGTGAGCATCCTCCATGAAGCTGCATCCACCAACATCAAAGCCCTGCTCTTGAGAAATCAACTGGCCCCCTCACCCCCCCCATCTGCCCTCCTTACTCCCCACCATCATATTCCCCCTGCCCCCAGCCCCCTGACAGGCTGCCTCTTTTTTGGACCTGGAAATATGGTAACCCTATGTTGAGACAGAACTGGGTCCGAGGCAGCACCATGAGGCGTGGAGAGGTGTCACAGGGTGTGGTGTGGGCGGCCTGGACCACCTGCAGCACAGTGGGGATCTTCAGAGGGGTCTGGTGCACCTGCAGACATATCCAGAGAGTCCCAGGGAAGCTCCAGGGCTCTTGTGGCAAAGGGCAGAGTGCAGGAACATCCCCACTCACCATAGTGGCTGCTCCCGCCTCATCCCCACTCCACCTGCAGGGCAGGAGGAACTCTAATGTTCCCCCTGTGGGACAGCAGCTCCAGGACTGGGTGCTCACCTGCTTTAGGGATTCCAAGAAGTCCCCACGGTTCCCCGGTGGCCTAGCCAAGTCAGGGTGCAATCAAGGCTGGCTGTGCCCTGCCCTCCCTCTCCCCCCACAGCCCAGTTCTGAATCCACATCCAATCCATGTTGTGCAGTGTGCATCTGCTTGCACGTGTGCACACTGCCTTATCCCAGAGCCTTTGAGTGCAGTTGGGGCTTGGATTTCGTCCTGCCCCTGCACCCATGTGCCTGTCAATGGGGGGAGGGGCACTGCCTGGACGGGGCAAGACACTCTGTCCAGCTGGGCACACGTGCGGGGCTGGGCAAGAACTGACACCCCGGGCTCCCTGCCCTTCCTGCAGGGTGTGTCCTTCTCCCCTCCCCCCCCCCCCAGGGGTTCCAGGGGAGATGGCAGCCCATGTCCAAGGGTGATCTCTATTACGTGGCCTCCAGCATCTCTTCATTGGCCCTGGACCCTGACCCCAGACTCCCACGGAGGCTGCGCAGCTCCACACCCTGCTCCAACACCGTGGCTGTGAACCAGATGCATGGGCGGACTGGATACTTATATACCCATGACAACAGCCCTCCTGGAAACCCAGGTGCCCTCTGAGTGCTGTCACCAGCAGGCCCATGTCCTGCTTTCATCCCCAGTATCTCCATGCGGATGGCTGGAAAACAGCCCTGACAGGCGATCAGCTCCCCGCGACCCCAAACCCCACCACACCACCAAGCCCCAGTCCCACCCCAGGTGTGCAGGGCCAGTCCTGCAGCTTGAGGGAGGAAAGGGAGGGGGCTCTTCACCATGCAGCAGGGAGAACTGGTTGTCAGCCGTGATGGGGCAGAGCAGTGCCACATGGACAGGTTTGGCATAGGGCTGGCTGCCAACATGTACTGCTCACCCCTACACCTCCCATAGCTGAATGCTGGTGCTGGGTAGCACTGTTCAAGCTCTGGCAGCATGCCAGAATTGATTGGGCCAGAACCAATTATGGCCAGGTGTTGTGGGGTGCAAACCAATCAATTTAAAAAGCATCTGTGATTGGCTAGCTGGCAGTGACTTAGCACAGGGGTTTTGAAAGGGCAAAAGATGATTGGAAGACTTGGGATTCCCTTTACTCACCAATCAGGCCCCTGGGACTCTGTGTCCCCTGATTGGCCCCGTGGGTCACCTAGAGGGAGATAAAAGGGACAGCGCAGCTGACTCAGGGGAGACCAGCAAGGGATCACAAGGAGGGAGCTTCAAAGCAGGTCAGTAGGGTGTGGAAAGGACTGGTGGGGAAGGACTGGGAAGGGGAGCATGTGGAGCTGGTGTGGAGGGCGGTGCGCAATGTGCTGCCAGTGCGACAGGTGCTCTATCGCTGGGGACTCTCTCGGTCCCCCGAGTGCCCAAGGGAGCTCTGCGACGAGCCCGAGTCGGTGACACACGTGCTGTGGGACTGCTTTTATGCACAACGGGTGTGGGGGAAGGTGGCTACTTATTTGAAGGAGATGGGAAAGGGAACGGGGATCACTTCCAGGAATGTCCTCTATGGTTTATCTGAGAGGACGGATGGGACATGGGGGGGGTGAGAGTCTTAATCACCTGCACCAAAGTAGCACTGTGGAAAGTATGCTCCTTGTTGGCTCTAAAGGGGTCGTGTTTTTCCACAACAGAGTGT
>JAGPOW010001625.1:0-33301 GCA_030014935.1 Caiman crocodilus
CCGTGCTAGCAAGAGGGGAGCTTCCCAGCCAGTATGTGTGCTGGGGGTTGCTTCTCCCCAGATGCATCACCCTGCACTTGTTCACATTGAATCCCATCCAGTTCTTGTCCGCCCACTCCTGCAGTCGGCCCAGGTCCCACTGCAGCCTCTCCCTCTCCTCTGGTGTCCCCACCTCAGTTTAAAGTACTGTCAGGTGAAGTTAACACAGGATAGCAAGAAAGAAATCATGGGATTTCATTTGACTGTTAGATGTGGAATAATGATTCTTGTCCAGCTGTCACTAGATATTCCAACACATACCAAAGGAATAACCCCACAATGCACAGAGTCTGGTAACAACCTGAATGAAGGAATGTGGGGTACCTATCCAAAATACCAAGCACATACTTTGAAGCAAATACCTATATGGCACCTGTGTCAGGGCATTTGGGGTGCTTGCCACTTTAAGAGGTAAGGCAGCCTGCAAAGCCATCGGTGGGTGTGGGATAGGGCTAATTGGGAATCAGTTGACTGAGGGAACTGGCAGGTAAGGCTTGACAGAGGGAGCCATCTGACTCAGAAAGAGGGCTGGGCATACAGCAGAGTTTCTTAACCTGCAGGTTGCAACCCAAAAGTGGGCCATGAGAATATATGAAAGGGTCGTGAACAAATTTAAAAAATGGGTTCTCCTTTAAAGGAGAAAAACATGGGAAACTATGGCTTTTCCCTTGCAGGCTGGCAGAGTGCTAGCCAGTGAGGAGCAGCTTGGGGCTCCTTCATGTCCCACACACTACCCCACCGCCCCACACACTCACCCCCTGCCCATATCAGAGGCCTGAGGAGCAGCGGGTCAGGACTGGCCACTGTTGTTTATAAAATAGGTCCTGCTACGAAAGAGGTTGAGAACCACTGGCTTAGAGCAAGTATACTCCCAGTGCCTGAGAGAAGTCCAGCAGTAACATCCTGGAGCCTGCTGGGAGACACCACCTAGGATGGCTGCAGATCCAGAAGGCCAACATGGAGGATAACACCTAAACCAGTCTGAAGGTTTGCATAGGAACTAAGGAGATAAAAGAGGGTCCTAGGGACCCAGGCGGAAACCGGGGTGAGCCTGGAGAGAGGGACTCAGTGCGTGTGAGACCTAGTGTGAGGTCCAAGTGAGCCCAGACAGATGGGCTATGTGTAAGAGACCTCTTGAGGGGCCCGAGACAGTAGACCCATGAGTGTGGGATGACAGTGTGGGGGACTGATCTCAACAGAATCTCGCTGGCCGGTTAATGGGGCCAGGGTCCAGGGAGGGGCCGGAGGTGGCCACAGTGGGAGACGGTCAGAACCAAAAGACAGGCCCAGAATTCTCCACTGGCCCAAGATGGGGCCAGGGCCTAGGGTAGGCCAAAGTGTGATGGGAACCACTGCTGGAGAGGAAAGGGATCAAAGGTTATCCCAGAATGAAGATAACCAAGACAAGGCTATATGAGGGGCAAAAGGGCCCAGGAGGAAAGACAGTGAAATGAGTGACCTAGGGAATCTCACTGGTCAATGGGGCCAAGGCCCAGGGTGGGGACAAAGGCTGGAGACAGTGGGAGACTGCCAGAGCCAGAAAGGAGTTCTCTGTTAGGGTAGCATGTTGTATTTTATGCTTTAAAATTGCACCTGTTTATAGAGTGATGAATTACAGCATTGTTTAAAGTTTTCTTCTATATGCAGCCTAAAGTTCTGTATAGCCTCACTGTTATCTGAACTTTTCATTTTGCAGGTGTTTGAAATATCAACTGGCCTCGTTTCTTGCAAGCAGCTTATGGCCTTGAGTTTGCTCGCGTGATGTTTCTTTACTTTTTCTAACACTGTGAGGTTTTCTAACACAACATAGTAATAGTTTTGCTACTAGCTAAAATTAACTGAACTTGGCACTAATCAGCTGAATCAGGGGGATGAAATGATTGGCTATGTTAATGAAAGGCGATAAAGGAGACCGATGGACAATGCTTAAAGTAAGATGCTGGAAAAAGGCCAAATTAAGAGGTGTGCTCATAATGAGGATGTTGAACAAAGGAATATGCTGACAGGGTAAAATATGAACAATATGCTAACTGCAGATAGACCAGTCCAAAAGCAAGGAGTCATCAAAGGAGTCAAGTTAAAGAAAAGCATAAAAGGGGGGAAGCAAGAAAGTTAAGTGTCGTCATCATCATCATCATCATCATCATCTAAATCACGAATCCAGCTTTCTACACCTGTCTGGATCATCCCAGGCAATGATGCACCTTGTGCTTCAGGAACTAAGTGGCCATCTTTTCTGTGAGGCAAAGTAACACCTGGCATTGGGTGAGGAAAGACGGGGGTGTGGCACTCTATATTGAAGAGCAATACACATCCTCCACCAGCAGGATGGGGTCAGAGGAGGGGCAGGCTGAAGTGCTCTGGGTCAGGATACAGGGGGGTCGTGAGGAAAGGGACTTAGCAGTGGGGGTCTACTACAGACCTTCCAGCCAAAGTGAAGAGCTGGACTGCGAATTTTCAGGTCAGCTTGTGGAGGCACTTAAGGCAAGGGATGTAGTTGTCATGCATGATCTAAATTACCTGGACCCCTGCTGGAAGGAGCAATCAGCCAGGTCAGACCGCTCATGGAGGTTCCTGGCTGAGATTCAAGACCTTCACTTAACCCAGGAGGTGCACAGTCCCACCAGGGGGAATGCCCTGTTGGACCTGGTCCTGGCCACAGGCGACGACCTGGTAAGAGGGCTCCAGGTCCTTGACCACCTGGGTGATATCGATCATCGCTTGCTGGAATTTGCCATCCAGCACAGGGTGCCAAAGGCCTGCAGCAAGGCAGTAGCCCTAGACTTTAAGAGGTATAACTTCAATGAGTTGAGATTAGTGGGAGAGGCGCTGGGGTCCTTGAGAGTAGGGGAACTCAGTGCCCAAGACGAATGGTCGTTTCTTAAGGAGACGATACTCAGAGCTCAAGGGGTCACAATCCCAACAAGAAGCAAGGGGGACAAGAGTGCTCAAAAGCCCCTCCTGCTCACCAAAGGCATTTGTGAATGCCTGATTGCCCAAAAGGAGGCGTACACCTGGTGGAAGGGAGGAGCTATCACCAAAGAGGAGTACACCTCCACCGCTTGGGTCTGTAGGGGGACTGTTAGAAAAACTAAGGCAGATTCAGAGCTAGGGCTAGCATCAAGGACCAAAAACAATAAAAAGTCCTTTTTAAAATATATAGGGAGAATGAAGAAAGGCACTGGGTAATGTGGGGCCCCTGCAGGATATGCTTGGTAGGCTGGTGGCTGCACCAGAGAAGAAAGCAGACCTCTTTAACAAATTCTTTGCCTCCATTTTCCTGTGCAGGGACCGGAACTCCCCCACCAGGATTCCAGATGGACTTGGGAAAAATGCCGCCAGGCCTAAGGTCGGGGAGGACCAGGTTAGAGAGCTCTGGAGGGTCTGGATGTGTTCAAATCAGCAGATCCAGATGCTCTCCACCCCAAAGTGTTGAGGGAATTGACAGGGGTTATTGCAGGGCCCCTGGCATGGCTTTACAAGCACTTGTGGTGCTCTGGCCAGGTGCCAGATGACTGGAAAAAAGCCAACGTGGCCCCCATCTTCAAGGGAAGAGAGAGGACCCTGGGCAACTATAGGCCCATTAGTCTTACTTAAATCCTGGGGAAACTCTTTGAGAAGATCATCAAGGAGCACATCTGTGATGGGCCAGCAACAGAAATGATGCACAAGGGCAACCAGCATGGTTTCATTAGGGGCAGTTCCTGTCAGACCAACCTGATTGCCTTCTACGATCAGGTCACAAAGCACTGGATACAGGTGTTGCAGTGGATGTAGTCTTTCTAGACTTCAGGAAGGCATTTGATACTGTCTCCCACCCCATTCTCATCAAAAAACTAGGTGACTGTGGCATTGATGCCTACACACAGATAGATGGACTGCAAATTGGCTGAAGGGTCATACTCAGAGGGTAGTGGTGGACGGGTCTTTTTCGACCTGGAGGGAAGCGGGCAGTGGAGCCCCCCCCAGGGCTGTCCTTGGGCCCGCACAGTTTAATTTCTTTATTAGTGACTTGGACGACAGGGTAAAAAGCAGCCTGTTTAAATTTGCTGATGATACCAAGATTTGAGGTGAGGTGGGCACGCTAGTATGGAAGGACAGATTACAGCAGGACCTGGACAGGTTACAGGGGTAGACTAATGAAAATAGGATGGGTTTCAATACTGGCAAGCGCAGGGTGCTGCACTTGGGCAGTGGGAACCAGCAGCACACTTGTAAGCTGGGAAACTCCCTTCTTGAGAGCACGGTGGCAGAAAGAGCTTGGAGTCATTATTGACTCCAAAATGAACATGGGTCTACAATGCGAGGTCACGGTCAGTAGGGCTAACCGTACCTTGTCATGCATCCACAGATGCATCTCAAGCAGGGCCAAGGAGGCGATCCTCCCCATCTATGCGACACTGGTCAGGCCGCAGCTGGAGTACTGCTGTGTTCAGTTCTGGGTACCACACTTCAGAAGGGATGTGGACAGCATTGAGAGGATCCAGAGGAGGGCCACCCGCATGATCCGGGAACAACAGGGCAGACCCTACAAAGAGAGGCTATGGGACCTTAACCTGTTCAGCCTTTGCAAGAGGAGGCTGAGGGGGGACCTGCTGGCTGTCTATAAACTCATCAAGGGGGACCAGCAGGGTTTGGGAGAGACCCTGTTCCCCCTAGAGCCCCCCAGGGTAACAAAGAATAATGGCCACAAATTGTTAGAGAGTAGGTTTAGACTAGACATCCGAAGGCACTACTTCACAGTCAGGGCGGCTAGGAGGACCCACCCTAGGGAGGGAAGATTCAGGCGGGGAGGACCAGGCCATGAGGCAGGATTCAGCTCATAGGACAACGCAACTGCAGGATGCAGGCACGGCAGCGCTGGGAGCAGGGGCTATGCCCTGCTGTCACTTGCCTAGCCAGGGTGGAGGGGAGGGTGGGGTTGCAATGCAGGCGCCGCTCGCTCCAAGTGGAAGGGGGAAAGTGGCAGCAGGGCATAGCCCCCACTCACAGCACTGCCGCACCCGCAATCTGTGCCCTCCCTCCTCAGCTGGGCAAGAGACAGCAGTGCCCATATTCCGCACCCCCTATTCTGGCTGTGCAAGTGGCGGCAGTGCCCTCCCCCCCGGCTGGACAAGTGGTGGCAGTTCCCGCATCCTGCGCCCCACCTCCTGGCTGCTTGCCCAGCCGGGGAAGGGAGGGGGCATGGGATGAGGATACTGCTGTTGCTTGCCCAGCCAGGATTGGGGGGGGGTGGGCACAGGATGTGGGTGCTGCCACCACTTGCCCAGTCAGGGCAGGTGGGGGGGGCAGGAAATGCAGGTGTGGCAGCGCTGGGAGCATGGGCTACGCTTCCCTGCTGCTTGCTACCTTCTGCCCAAAGCAAGCCATGCCTGCATCACCCCTCCCACCCTGTTCCCTGGCTGGGCAAGTGGCAGCAGGGAATCAGCCCTCACTCCCAGCGCTGCTGCACCCACATCCCCTGCCTCCCTCCCCAAGTTCTGCACCCCTCCACCCTGGCTGGGCAGCCTGTTTCAGCCCCAGCTCCAATTCCTCCCTAGCCCCAACTCTTTCCCTCCCCTCTGCCACCACAACAGATTTACCAGCTGCAGGCAGCTGCATCCAGAATGGTGAGGACTGCTGCCTGTTTAGTTTATAGCCAAACCTCCAACATGGCGCCGAACCTTCTCCCAATTGATTCGGAGGTTTCCAATTTGATTCAGACCTTTTAATTCATCTCCTGATTCGATTTGGATTTGGATATTCACCCACCAAATCAGGCTGAATCTCTTCCAAATCAAAATCGGCTACTGAAGCTAATACAACCCTAATAGCTACTGTATGCCTGTTTATACAAAGTATACAAAACTATATATTTAGACTTTCACTCTAGGTGCAGAAGAAAACTCTTCTGCAGCTATGTCCAGAAAGGTGCCAAGTGATTCTTCTCTACACTGAAAAAGAATAGAACTTGAAGGTTCTCAGTACCTCAAAGCATTCAGCATTTTTCAGTAGCAAACCTTTGGATAGCATTCTGGAAAGAGAATATGACAACACTTGATCAAGATTTATTTAAGCAGTGTTAGAAGGAATTCCACTGAATAAGATACGGAAGTAAAAACAAGCATATTTTGGAAGAATCAATTTTAGAAAAGAGGTGCTATATGGATACCGTTCAAAGCATTTTATAAAATGCAAAACATGAAGTATCCTGAACAAATCTGAACTCAAAAGCTATTATATCTTCAAAAGGGAGAGTTAGGAATCATAAAAAAATGCATTTATGTCCTCTAGATGAAGTTATGATTTCTAAAAACAGCTCCGGAAAAGTTTCTTAAAATGTAAAAGTGACAGACACAGTTACCTTAACCAAAAACTTACTTCATATGAGGAAAAAGCAAGCAGCTTCATACTCTGACCTCCCTCAGAAGCCTTTCCCCTTTTCTTGGGTATTTGACCTCCTGGATCAAAGGGTAGGTGAAGTTACCCTGGCCTAATAGCAGATCCTTGGAACAACCCTGGTTCCCTCTGGATCAGCCAATATGGAGCTTTTGGAACAGCCCTGGTTTCCTCTGGATCAGGACTCAACTGAGATGAGATGTTTCCTGAAGTGTTCAGCTGTGGGCTTGAGGAGCTTCTGGCATCAACTCAACACTCCACTGCAGCAAGCAATCTCTCACTCAATCACCCCCACACACAGACTTTCTCCTCAGCGGCACTGTGGCAGGGCACTGTTTGTGCCTGTCACTTTAAGATCAGAGCCAAACAGCCAGCAGGTGCTTGACTGTGGCGGCCACCTTGCTTGGTTGGCTGCAAGGCTGCTTGTATTACCCTGAAGGTAAGGGAGGAGCTGTAGGGGATGGCTAGGAGGCTCCTAGTCCTGGGCATAACCTAAAACTGCATCCTGGTGGGAGTGGGTGGCCTGGTGGGGCTCTCAGTGGCATGGAAGTCCCCAGGAAATGCCAAGCCAGTTATCACCCCTCTGAAAGGCTGGTTAGGGTGCCTTAATGGCTCCCGCAACTGGGTGCCCCCCCCCCAGTAGGGCCTAGAGGGCAGATCCCAGGAGACACAGTGGAGTTAGAGACTCAGAGACCTGAAAGAGAGAGTACCCTTGACTGGTCAATGCTGGGGCCAGAACCAGAACAGTCAAAAGGGCCAGGGACCCAACAGGAGGGATGCCCAGAGCTAGGAGGGCCTGGGGTTTCCAGCTGGTCTGGGAGGTGAGGCCAGGGCCTGTATGGCCAAAGGTCATGAGGGGACCACAACTGAGAGGGGAAAATAGTTTCAGGGACCTAGATAGCCTGAATGAAGGTGGGGTAGGCTGCTGGAATGGAGGGATCTTAGAGGGGTCCTGATCAGAGAAGTCTGGGGCCCAGTGTGGGCCCGTAAGAAATATGAATGCCACCTGCAAGGCTTGGGTTGTGGTGTAGGGGAAGAACGGAGCCACAGATAGTGCCCCCTGACTTTGGGGCAGGAAATGGACAGCCTCCTGCCTAATTAAGATAATTAATTAATAACAAGGTGTGGCAGGTGGGAAGGCAGGTGGTTGGCCCAGAACAGGTGGGTGGGCCAAAGGTAAAATCAGCACAGAGAAGAATTCCTGTTACGGTCACCTACAATCATAATCAAACACCTAACCTTGGGTCTAAATGCTCTTATAAAACTCCCAAATCAAATCACTTTTAGAAACCAATCACTCACTTGTGGGTCATTATCAAACACACAGCTCTCACCCAATCAAATTCTCAACCCCCTTCAAGGAGGTGACAATCACCTTTCTGGTGCCAAACAGTTATAAAACCTAAATCAAACTAGGCATGCTCAAAAATAAAAATTAGGTCATCACATCACTGAGAGTCGCAACTTTAAACTGTTCAGAACCTTCTGACGTTTTCATATACTGAGCACATACAACTGTAAGGACACTTTTTAAGTTACGGAAAACTTTGTAGCTTGTGCAGAACCACAAGGCAGGCTGGGGAACACTGTGGCTTTCAGGCTAACATACCAATGGTACATATTAATAGTAAGATATATAGGGTAAATGCAGGTGTTTGAGATGAGGACAAAGTACACAAACCTTGTAATATTAGCACAAATCTAAAAATGCTTCTTTATAGCTGAAATGTACATTCATTATTCTTCTAATCTTTCAGGGAAAAATAACTAACTAATTGGTGCTTGAGAAGAACATATCTAAGATAGCTCCAATTACAAGCAAACATCAATGCCTGTTCTGCTTTAATTGCATATATAACCTAAATTAAAATAGTTTCACATGATAGCTAATCCAAAGGAAGCATCATTTTTGCCCCATTAACATCATTAATATTAGCACTGCTTCTTTGTATGTACACATTCAGATACAGTTTTTAATTACAAATTGCTGCCTAAAAATGCTTGCCTAAAAACTTATGTAATCCTGCTTCCAGAGTTATTTAAGCGGGGGAAGCCAAGATGCTGAACTGCAAAAAAGAACATAAGTACCCTCAGGAACAATCGCCCCCATTTCTCCTAAATGCTGGATTTCCTTTATCTTATATGAAGGATTCATTTTGTTAAAAAGAGGCATTGTCAGCTTGGGTAACTTTAAGGAATTTGAGCACCATTAAGTCTCTGGCAGTTGGTATATTAATGGCATGATTAATGTGTTAACTGCACCATAAATTACAACATGCCACGTGTTCAGTTAATTCATAGTATCGTAAAATAATAAACCAGACACAAAGATGTTCCACATACAATGTAAAGCAACTTTTATGGCCTGTTTGTGTGGTGCCTTAAATTGAATATGTGGAATGTTCAGCCCAGTCCGATGCTGACAATCAGCTGATTGTTAACAGGGCTTCCCTATCCTAATACCAAAAAATCAAACTGATTGTTGGCATGGAGCTAGAACAGTTTGTAGCCTTGCTCTGTAGCCTGTATGTGGGATGTAAGGCAAGACATTTAAAAATGCACCAGGCAGGAGACATTGGGCCCCCCTGCCACTGTTATATTTGTTGTCTTGCCTTTCCCTACCATTGGGAACAGGTAAGGGGCAGTTCCCAGGCCTAGAATAACCCATACTGAATTCTTGGTATGGAGCAGGAGACAGTCCTTGGTCCTGAGCCCAAACCCAGGGTTACCCCATAACAGCAGATCCCAGCATGTTATGATCCCAACATGGGATCCCAGCATGGGATTAGGCAGAGGCTAGCCCCAACACCAAAAATTATGTTTAAAAGCCCAGGACAGGAGAACACAAGATTGGGTATAATAATACCGATTTATAATGGAATATAATGTTGATTTATAAAGGAACAGTAAAAACCAAAAGTAAATCATAACATAATGCTATCAGACATGCAATGGAATAGCATAGTCCCCTCAAATTGACCTGTATTAGTCATTGCTAAGCACAGCACTTAGTGGCCTCCTAGTCTCTTCTTATAAAACTTCAATTAATAGAAGTGTTTAACTGAAACAAAGTCCTCTTAAGTGTGTCATGTTGGCAGGCCCGCATACCCTTAACAACTGTATCACTTTTGGTTTCAATTAGTATCAGTCAGAAAAAGGCCTCTTAGAATAAAAACAAGCTTGCTGTCTCACATTTCAAGAAGGATGTGGAGAAGTTAGAGAGGGCCCAGAGATAAGAGACAAAAATTGATAAAGGCACAAAAAATGTTGGATAAGAATGGGTCAGGAACAATTTAGAAGTAGCATTCTTGCATTCAAGTAGGAGACTGGACTAGATGACGCTTGAGGACTCTTTTAACACTGCTGTGATAAGGTCATAGCATTTACACTTCATATATAAATCTGCAGCCAATAGACAGAAGGTACTGACATCTGGTGAGCAGACAATACAGCTTCAAGTCAGCAGAAGAGACAAAGTGCTGGTCATTTGCAAGTGGTAAGTTTTTTGTAATATCTTTTATATCTGTATAGTTAGGAGAGATGTTAGACAAATTTGTGGGCACAAAGTACCCTTCCTCACGTCTGGGAAAGAAGCTTTTTCAGTTTTCTTCCCAGTTTCTGGCTGCACCTGGCCAGGTAGCAGGCTGTCTGGAGCTACCAAGGGTTAAGCAGCCACCAGGAGAACCTAGAGCAGATGGCCCTGGACAGGTGAAGCCCTTCTGAGCTATTACAGCTCAGCTCCCTTCTGTGCGTTCCCCCGCACTCCCTGCCCCTCCTGTTCCTCTCCCCACCCCCCCAAACCTTGCCTCTCCCCAGCCTGTGCTTGGGGACCCCTTCTCTGCCCCTTTCCTGCACTTTGAGGATTTTTCCCTGGGCTCTGGCAGCCACATTTGCCTCTGCCCCTCCCCCGCCACCGCCTGTCCTCTTCCTTTGATTCCTGCTGCCTCCCATCCTCCAGAACCCCTTACCTTGGCCTCTGCCATCTCCTCCTGCCTTAGGGCTTGCCTTCATCCCCTGCAGGGCTGTTCTGCTCCCCCTAAGCCTGATTTTGGGGCTGTTTCAGCCCTCTCCCAGTCCCCAGCTTCAGTCTGAGGCATTTTCCTATAGCAACCTCTGTGGGAGAGTTAACCCTCTCCTGCCCAGGATGGCTGCCAGCAGCCAGGGCACTTGGCATAGGGATGTCTCTGAGGATCTTCCCCTCAGCCATGGCCTGTGGGTGCATGCCCCCTCCACGTCAGAGTGAAGGACTGCGCCGGAGCCCTGGCAGACCTGCTGGAATGCCAGAGCATCCAGCATGCCTCCCAGGTAAACTCAGTGCCCATCGTATACTTGAGCTCTCCCAGCCTGGTGAGGAAGGTGTGTGTTGTGGGGCTGGAAATCTTGGGCATCCACCACTTGGTTACACCCCTGGAGACCCTGGCAGTGTGGGTGGTGGCTTCCAACGTTCCCCCACACCTGGCAGACCAGGACCTCACCAAAGTGCTTGAGCGCTATGGTGTCCTCACCAGCCCCTGGCGCAGGCTGACCATGGGGAGTAAGGACCCCAGGCTCAGGCATGTCCTGTCCTTTCAGAGGCAGGCGTTCATGCTCCTCAAGGATGGCACCCAGAAACTGCCTCTCTCCATGACCTTCATGTTGGATGGGAGGCCCTATGTGGTGTACTTCTCTCAGGGCAGGAATTTATGCTGCCGCTGTGGCAGCAGCTCCCACCTGGCTGCCCAATGCCCACTGGGGCAGTCAGTCAGGTCACCGGCTGCTGTACCTGCATAGGGGGATAGTGCGTCCACCTCTGGTGTGGGAACCTCATGAAAAGGTGGGGGTGGGGGAGGGGGATCCTCTAAGCCCCCCTCTGCCCCTGCTCCATCCAGGGGGGGGAAGGACATGGGATGTCTTCCCAGGTTTTTCCTTCCCCTGTCGTGGCTGATGCCCCGCCCAGTGGAGGGGCTGGGGGTCCTTCTGCCCTGGCCCCCTCTGGGACAGCTGGTGCCCTGAGTGCTAGTGCCCCACTGGGTGCTGCTAGCACTGTAGCCCCCCCTCTCAGCCTCCCTCCCCACTCCCCCCACTGGATGGGGCTGCCCAATGTGGGGGTTTCACCTGGTGGAGGGGCTGGGACATCCTCCCAGTACCTCCCTATCCCAGTTCCACCAGGGGTGGTTAGCATCTTAGGTGCTGGGGCTCTGTCAGGTGGAGCAACTGAGACCTCCCCTCCACCTCCCTCAACACCTGCCTCAATCAAGGTAGTGGACCTGGAAGTGGTGAACCCCAAGCAGCCTGGCCCACCCCCTACAGGGAGGTGCCAGCTGCTCCCAAGAAAGCCAAGAGCAAGAGGCAAAAAGGAGCTTCTAAAGGAGTGTGTGCCCCTTTGGGGCCTGCCTCTGACAGCGCCGGGGAAAATGTAGCCAGGGAATCTGACCCCATCTTGCCTGCCTCCTCCCAGAAACCCCGCCACTTCAGGCAATGACAGAGGGTGTCCCAGCAATGTCTGGCAACACTCTGCCTCCATCCCAGCTTATGGGGCTTGTGAGCAGCAAAGCAGGGACAGAGTGCCTGCCTTCCCAGCATCAGGCACAGGTGACAGCAGAGGGTCCTGCCACCTCTCCGCCCGCTCCCCTGCCCACCAAGGCTGATGAGGAGGAGATGGAGTGCCTGCCCTCCGAGCGCCACAAGCGGCCCCGGGAGCAGGATAACATTTGCCCCCCAAAGCGGATGGGGATCGATTTCCCAGAGATGGTCCTCAACCCAGATATTGAGAGGGGCCTGCTAGGGAGCCAGGGCATTGCAGGCACTTTCACTGGTCTCACTGGGAGGTACCCTCTCAGAGTACAGCCCCGCCGGTTCTCAGTCAGCAACATCCAGCTCCTGCTGGAGAACCCCTCCAGGTGGCCCCCATCTATGGAGGCCTCCTCAACCTCTTAGAACAGACCAAGGACCAGAGGAATGTGGCAGAGAGTATCTGGCAATGGTGCCTGGACCCCATGCAGTTTGTCCATGCTGCCAGTGACACGGCGAGACTCATGTGCCGGGACCCAGGCACGCCTTCTGGCTTGAGAGGCTGATGACCTGGGTAAGGGAGGTGTGGAGCCAAGGTGGTTCCATGGAATAGGGTACAGCAAGGGTAGGCCTTCCCCTGTCTTCGTAGCTTTTGCCCGGCTTTGTCACCTCCTCTTCTGCCTGTACCCTGCCTATTCTTTCTCTGTATTCTCATGGCAGTTACCACAATTGCCTCACTAAACACCAACAGCTGCAGAGACCCAGTGAAGCGGACGGTCGTCCTGGAGGGTTTGCAGCAGAAGCAGCTGGTGATTGCCTTCCTCCAGGAGACACACAGTGACATGCACATTCAAGCTGACCGTCACGCTGCCTGGAGAGGTCACTTGTTTCTAAGCCATGGCACCCACCTCAGTGCAGGAGTGGCAACCCTCCTCTCGCTGCAGCTGCAGTACAACTCAGTGGTGGCATGAGAGGTCGTTCCTGCTCGGCTGCTGACCGTCCATGTCACCCTGGCACACCAGAGCTTGCTCCTCGTCAACATCTATGTGCCCACCGACGAGAGAGAGAGGGTAGCCTTCTTAAAGACCCTGGGTGACCTCCTGTGTGATGCCAGTGAGAATGATGACCTGCTCCTCAAGGATGGGGATTTCAACTGCACCGTCGATGTACTGTTACACCGGACAAGGCCAGAGCCACACCTGCCTTCGGCCCGCAAGCTGCGGACTGTGCTGGATTCGGCGGATGTCATCAACGCCTAGCGGGTCCTCCACTCTGACGCGTGCCAATATACTTGGGCAAAGATGAGTACCAGTGGGATCACCATGGCCCGTCTCGACCATCTCTACATCGCCTAGCACCATCTGCCATTACTGCACAGCAGCTGCATACTCCCATTGGGCCTCTTGGACCACGCCCTGGTCTGCTGCAAAATGAACCTGCCTGGCAGAGCACGCATGCCGGCCCCGTGCTGGTGCCTCAACATCAGCCTGCTGCAGGACACCCACTTCAGGGACTGCTTCGCCCACCTCTGGAGGAGTTGGGAGGCTACGCAAGCTGACTACTCCTCCTGGCAGCTGTGGTGGGACATGGGGAGGATCCAGATCCGGGCATTCTGCCAGCAGTATTCCCAACTGGCAGCAAGATCCGCCGCCACACCTAAGAGCTGGAGGAGGACATGGCAGAGCTTGAGGCAGCCCTGCTCTGAGCAGGCAATGATGTGGCACTCCTTGAGAGCCTCCGGTCCTGCAAGAAATGCCTGCGGAAGCTGGTGAAAGGCACGGCCTGCGGGTATGTACCCGCTGCCAGGAGCTGGCAGAGGCCAATGCCCCAACTGGCTGCTTCTTCGGCCTGGAGAGGTGGTGGGCTGTGGCAAAGACACTGGACCATCTCAAGACCCTGGAGGGACGGCTGCTCACGGACCCAGACGAAGTGTGGGGGAATGCCGTCGCCTTCTATCAGGACTTGTTTGCGGCTGACCCCATTTGTCCGGAGGCTGCTGAGCAGCTGCATAAGAACCTGTCGTGCCTCGGCGCTTTGCAGGTTGAGGCCCTGGAGTGCAAACTCTCCCTGGCAAAGCTCAAGGCTGCTGTGTGTGTGTGTGTGTGTGGGGGGGGGGGGCGGCTTGCCTCGGGCAGGGCCCCGGGCCTTGACGGACTGCCCATGGAATTTTACAAAGCCTTCTGGCGCCTCCTTGGGCCCAGCCTCCTCCAACTGGTGGTATTTAACAAAGTTAACAAGGCATGTGGCATGTTAAGACTATGTTAAATAGTTGTGGCTGGGTTAAAGTAGTATACTGAAGTAGTGGAAGCAAGAGTTGTACCTTCTGGCTCTGGGTAAAGCAATGTGGTTCAGAAAAAAAATAATACTAAAAAAAGATGGGGCAAGGGAAGGGAATATACATGCAAGGGAGGAGTATGTTTTAAAGCAGCAGTGCTCAGTTTTGGTCCCACAGGCCAAATAAATAGCATGGAACCAGTCTACAAGCCAGATCAGGGCCGACACTGCCTCCACATGATAGGATAAAGACCCAGGGACCTGCACTGCCTCCACCTGATTGGGATCAGGCTCCAGAGGCCCTGCACTGCCCCCACGCACAGGATCAGGCCCTGCACTTCTCTACACACTCGGTCTAGCACTCAGGGCCATAGTCCACAGGGCTCCCTGAAGGCTCCATGGGGAGCTTTGCAGCCTGCATAACATGGTTCCAGGGGCCAGATTTAGCCTGTGGGCTGGAGGTTAAGCTCTCCTGTCTTAGAGACATAAGGAATGCCAGGAAACAAAACTAAGTGGTAGAAACTGGGAGATTTGAACAGGGACTGTTTACTCTGAAGATTGGAGCACTTATTCACTTTACTTTAAATCAGGGGTCAGCAACATATGGCCCATGGGCTGGATACAGCCTGTGCAGCTGCAGGGCTTTACCTGTGCCCTTCTCCCTGCGGTGTGAATGCAGCTTCCAGCCAGTGGAGAGCTGGGTTGGGGCCAAGCTGCTTCTAGCTAAGTCTACTATATGGTGGGAGATGGGGACAGGGAGAAGTGGAGGTAGCGCAGAACCAACTGGAAGCTGCCCAGCCCCAGCACAGCTCCCCATCATCAGGAAGCTATGCCCGTGCTACAGATGGGAAGCATGGTGCTGGGAGAAACTGCAGCAGTGGAGGCAGAGCTCTTAATTCCCTGGGCCTGGCACAAGGGGCAGGCAACATCTCTCCCCACCATCCCACTTACTGTTGACACACCATGAAAGCCATCCAGCCAACATTATAGCAAAGCTGGATTGTTCTGGCCTGTGGCTTACAAAGGTTGCCAACCACTGCTTTAAATGACTTTGCTGCCAATGCTAAAGCTGTCTCACCAGTGCAGCATCCATTAGTACATCTATGTGTAGTGGTTTGCCCTGCTTCTTGGATTCTGTTGTGGCTAGATGACTTCAGATACCCAACCTAGCTCACATATCCCTATAACATACTGCAGACTGCTGTGCAGACATACTCTGCACATGGAAGAAAAAAAATAAAACAAAATGAGGCTAGACGTGAGATAGCCAATGGAACTACTGATTTAAAGGCTTAGTCAGATTTTGTGATTTTATTTTATGGAGCCATTTCAAAATAATTGCAACTTACTTAATGACAAGAAATAGCCAATTATCATTATGAAGCTATAAAAGGATTTCATACCTGGGTAAGAACATCTAACTGTCCCACAATGTGCTCAAGGGTATTTGCAAGACCACTCCCTTCCTCTTGCCACTGCTGGTTCCTGGCAGATTCTTGGGTTTTAATTTTCTTTGGAGGATCACCACAAACCATTTCTGATTTCTGTGAAAACAAAGCAGCAAGATTTATAAATTAGAATGCAAACAGGAAAAGTACAGTTCAGTTGCATCATATGTACATTTAACTTGCGCAAATTCAACTTTACACGGGTGGGAGAGGCAGGGCTTCAGTTTGTGGCAGTTTGTGGTGGCAGGTTTTGGCAGCATGGTGGTGGCCCGGCGGCACGCAGCCACCCCCCACCCCAGTGTTGCACCGCTGCCGCCAGCCACACAGCTCAAAGCACGGCTCCACGGTGGCAGCAGGAGGTTTTGGAGGCAGGAGCACTCGCCACAGCTTTCGCCTTATGCAGTGACCTCGGAACCTAACCCCTGCGTAAGTTGCGACATGCCTGTATTTCGCTTTTCAGCTTGTATGCAGTATAACCCAAGCTGTACGGAAGAAAGAAGCTGACAGAACTATAGCAAAAGCAAACATCTGGCAATCAGCAATGCTTACATTATTCTACCTTCCTTTGGGAAAGTGGTATCTTCACTTGTTATAGTTCGTCCCTAAGCTAGCTGGGGAATAACACCAGAATTTTGCTATATGTTTGAGGTGCAAATTAAAGTTTGCTGATAGCGTTGGTACATTTGGACAAAAAGTGGTACAGAAAGACAAAAGTGAATGTGGAAATAGAAAATTCAAATTTTGGTCACACCCAGGTTAAAACTGTTCTTATACAAAGATTGGCAAGTTATTTTGAAAAGCATCTGCTACAATTTTAGTCTAGAACCATTTTAAAAAACAATAAATATAATATAAACAATAAATATACCAATAATGCAGAGGTCAACCAACTTTTCCACTTCATATGTATTAGTTGCAATAACTGTAACATGGTCAGGTTAACTTAACAAAAAGCAGATGAAAAAAACCAAAAGAGTTACTATGCTCTTTTAAAGTTAAATATTCTTGTTTTAGCTCAGGCATTTTAAATTTTGCTTTGATCTAGAAGTGGGTTACAAAAATAAGTCTAACTCTGAAGTTCTAGCTATGCAAACATGAAAATTTAGTCCTGAACTAGCTAATTAACCCCCCTCCCCAAAGAAATCCCAAACAAACACAAAACCCTCTTTATTCAGGAGCACTTTTCCTTTACAATAAAAACAATAAAACTTCACTGTCTCTCCCTCCCTCCAGAGGATGCTTCATCTAGGGAAAAAAATGACAAATTTGTTTACCTGCTGGATATAAATGCAGTGGTCTCATCTGTGTAAATTGAATAAAGTTGTGGGGTTTTTTTTAAATGTAAAGGCTAAGTAAATATGTTAGCATAATTGCTATACTATATAAACCTATAGAATTGTACATGATTTGAACCTAAATCTCATATAGACAGACCTCCTACAGGATCCAAATATCTATTGTCTGGTATTTTCTACAAGCATTTACCTATTCAGAGCACTATTTTGATACTAAGGGTACCCTTACATGTGCTCAGGGTGGGGCATTTTAATTAGAGCAGCTCCTGGAGAGCTGCTCCAATTAAAACATTACAGACAGTGTAACATGTATTAAGCTCCTGAGCATTTAAAAATGGCTATGGGATGCTTCAATTAAGGCTCATTCAATAAGCTTTAGTTAAAGTGCCTCAGTGACTATTTTGAAACTCATGGGGGCTCATACATGTGATGCCAGAGTGTTCTAATCAGCATGTGGAGCAGCCTTGATTAATTAGAACATGTTAGAGTGCAGGTATAGACATCGTAATATAAGCAAATGACAGTCAACAGAGAACTAGACCCACCAACTTTGGAGTGTTTAAAAATAAATCCAAATTTTGTTGCTGTCATATTTATAGTTAGAATGTGTCCATATTCCTAAGCACAATACTATTTTTTTTTCCAAAGAGTGTTTATTGTTATATCTCTGGTTGATGCGAGTCACATACAGACATTAAACAACAAAGTTGTACAAGTAAATCAAGTCTTACCACATGCTGTAATTTTTTTTAAAACTCTTCTTGGGATGATCTATACTAATGTTATACACCATAACTGTAGAAAATAGAAATTAACTAACTGTGAGAGCTCTTTAAGAATGTGGCATTAGTTCTTATTAACTATAGCCCATTACAAAATAAATCCCGTGATCAAATATTGGGATTGCTGCATTTGTGTAGTGCTTAATTTAAGTCATTGGGGCTCTCCTGATTCTGGAAGTGTGATATAAAGAGGCCTGAAATGACAGTCAGACCCCAGTATTTAGAAATGTATTTACATGTACTACAGGGAGATGTCATGGATTTCAGTGGGGGATGACTTAACAAAGACTAGCTATGTTGGCAACTCTAGGGTGAAACCTAAGTCTACTGAGGTCTCAGAGAGGTTGGAGAGAAGGCATCTTCCAATTCCTGCTCTCACCATGATTAAGAAGCAGGTACAGGAAAGAGAGGATAACTTTAGAGAACTTGAGAGCACTGATCAGGAGGCTTACCCTGACATAGCAGCTCCAACACCAGCAACACGAACCAGCCCAGCCCATTGCTAAAACCTCACACAAGATCTTCTTTTGCTAGAGGAGATAGCGTCAAGGACTTTACTGCAAGGACATTGTTAGGTTCTACTGCAATATGGCTTAAATAAGCCTGTAGCAGCTATTCAGTAAATATAAACTTAGTATATGTAGCCTTTATTTATAGTATCAGCCAGATGATCAGAACTGGCTGACATCTGAGGTAGTGCACGGTTAAACATAAATCACAGCCGCAGTAGCACATGGCTGGGGGCGAGGATGTCTACTAGTAGCACATCTCATCCAACAGGTCTGCTACCACTCCTCATCATCCCATGCCCTCAGGGCTTTATGATCCTATTAGTTTTTGATGCCCAAACGTGCCATTACATGATTTGCAGGTAGTCCCACTGATGGGACACGGGATCACTGGTGGTACTGAAAAAACAGCATATCTTGAGCAGATGTCTTTCCAGCACCTTGGTCATTGTGCCATGTGCTGCCATGCTGTTGCTCACCAGCTGAAAGATGAGCTGGAAAAGGATGCAAAGCATGCCCAGGTAGGCCATAACTCTGCACTGTTCAGCCAAGCACTAAGTTGCAAAGGGATGTTAGGCATCCATTCCCTAAGTTGGCAGTGTTGCTCATGTAACTAAGAAATGTTCTTGAGGTGCAGATGATCAAACCTGCACCAGGAGTGAGTACCCAGCGTAAGTTGGGGAGAAGAGGGCCAACTGTCTCTTTGCTTTGCTGCAGAGCTCCATCACAGCACACATTCAGGACCATTCTGAAGTGCTTCATATGGGAGATGATTTTAGTTTGAGAAACACCAGTGGGACAAGATCAAATGGCTACAAATGGGCTATGGATTTTTTACTTCGGAAACAAGAAGGTTTCAAGGACTGAATTGCTGAAATACTTTTCTGAGCCACTGTGACAGCGGCGTGCTGTCGCTAGGGATACAGGAGAGACCCCAGGGGTCGGTGGAAGAAAAGAAAAAAAAGCTTACTGGGAAAAATGGAGCAGGGAGAAGAGGAACAGCAGCAGCCGCGGCAGATGCCAGTATGGCCATGCGAACCGCGTCCCTGCTGCTCGTTTAAACGGCTGATGCTAACGAGCAAGTGAGAAGAACCAATCGTGGCAGCGATATTTCATCAAAGTCGTGGCAGGTGAGATGAGGGGCTAGGGGTGGCCTGAAGTGGGTACCAGAGAACCCGAACTCACCAACGTCACAGTGGTGCATTGGCCGGGAAATTGGTATTGGCTTTAGCGGCGGTACTTGTGGGACAGTGTCACAGCCCAGGTAGAAGGAAAAAAAAAAAATATTCTGCTGCTACCAATGGACTCTCCAGGATAGGACCCTGCTCTGGCTGGCTTGTAGCAGCTAAGCCAGTCAGAGATCCAGAGACTACTTGTGGTTTTCCCAGCCACGATGCTGGGACCTCTCCTCCAGCGAGCAATGCAGGTCTCTCAGGAGCCACAGCACCGGCTAGCTGCAGCCTCCTCTTCTGCTCCCACTCGCACTCTTCACTACGCTCCTCTATGCCATGCCCCTCACCTCCACGCTCTTCTCTGCCACCCCTGCCACAAGGCTTGCCAGGGTTTTTCAAGTTTCCCACAGTAGCCATGCTGGCTGCCGTGATTGGTTCTTCTCGCCGGCTCATTAGCGTCAGCCGCTTAAACGAGTGGCAGGGACGCGGTTCGCGCAGCCGTACTGGTGTCTGCTGTGGCTGCTGCTGTTCCTCTTCTCCCTGCTCCATTTTTCCCAGTAAGCTTTTTTTCTTTTCTTCCACCGACCCCTGGGGTCTCTCCTGTATCCCTAGCGACGGCACGCCGCTGTCAGAGCCACATATATAGCAGACAAAGAACCTGAATCACTTAAGGAAAAATTGGGTAAGTGTATCAAAGGGTACTTCCAAGGATATTTGGTCATATTACTACGGAATATTATAAAAAGTATCCCAGGGGCATGAAAGGAGAAAAAAAAAAAAAAAAAAATCAGGAAGGCCAAAAGCATGACTTGAGATGAAACTGGCAAGGGAATACAAAGAGATGAAAGGTAATACAAAAAGAATCTACAAATATGTGAAAAGTAAGAGGAAGACCAAGGAAGTTGTAGATCCCTTACTAAATGAAGAAGGAAATTTAGTTACAGATGAAGAAAAGGCTGATAATGCCTTTTTTTACTTCAGTCAATATGAATAAGGTCGACTACCAGATGAAAAGTACAGTTGGCAGCAAAGATAGGAAAGGAGACAAACAGCCTACAGTATTGGAAAAAACAGGTTAGGAATTACTTAGAGGAGCTAGAAGTTTAGGTCAACGGAGCTGGATGGGATACACCCAATGGTACTAAAGGAACTGACTGAGGTAATTTAAGAACCATTAACTATCCTCTTAGAGAAATTGTGGGGTAATAGATGATTGAAAAAGGGCAAATATATTGCTAATTTTTAAGATAGAGAAGGAGTAGGATCAAGGGAATTAGATTCCTCTGACCCTGATACCTAGAAAGATCATAGAGCAGGTCTTCAAATAATCTAATTTCAAGATCCTAGAGAAGGAGAACAAGGTGATCAGGGACAGCAAGCATGGATTCAGCAAAAGCAAGTCATGTCTGACCAAAATAAATTTTTTTTTATAACATAAAGAGATCTATGAATGGGGGAGGGCAGTAGATGGGATATACCTTTACTTTAGTGAGACTTTTGACACTGTTACCCACAATATTCTCACTAGTAAGCTACAGGAATAAAGACCAGATGAAAGTGCTGTAAGATGGATACATAACTGGTCACATCATTATGGTCAACAAGTAATTATAACAAGTAATCACTATGCTCAATATCCAAAATGGTAAAATACAAACCACCTGTCCGAGGTGCCCTGCTCCTATGGAAGGGAAACTGACAGGGAGAGAGCCTTGGCAGGGAATAACGAACACAGCTGGGGGTTGTCTGGGGCAACCAGGAAGTCAGCTGACCGGAAGGAGCAGGCCCTGGCCCTCATAAGGCTCAGGGGCTGAGGCCAGGCTAGCAGATCCCTGCCAGCAGCCACAGAGGCAGGAGCTCCTGGAGTAGGGATGCAAGACCTGCAGGTACTGCTTGAGTAGAGTTATGGATGGCAGCTCTAGGGCGTTGTGCAACGTGGTTTAGCCAGGCGGCTTTACATTACGTTATAGCCAGGAGGCTCGAGTTTCTGTATCATTTTGTTGTTTATTACATTGTTTAATCACACCGGTGGTTTGGGTGAGGCTATAAGGAGTTGGAGGAGGCCTCATAGGGACCCAGTGGTGTGGGGGCCCCAGCACCAGTGAGGGCGCAGTATCCTCAAAGGGGCCTCACAGCAGAGTGTGAGGACCCCAGTGCCCAGGAAGGCGCAGCATATGGGGTGTATAGACCCCAGCCCTAGAGAGGGGTACTTTTGAGAAGCCCTAGCATGGGAGTGGTGACCCCAGAGAGGGGGCCCTACTGAGAAGCCCCAATGCAGGCGTGGCGAGCCCCAGAGACGGGGCATTATTGAGAAGCCCTAGTGTGGGTGTGACAAGCCCCAGAAAGGGGGCAGCACTTAGAGAAGGCCCTAGAGAGGCCTAGAGAGGGCACGATTGAAAAGCCCAGTGCAGCCATAGTGAGCCCCAGAGAGGGGCACGACTGGGAAGCTCTAGTACGGGCACAGAGAGTCCCAGAGGAGGTGCCGTATTATTGAGAATAATTCTCAATTATTATTGGGATACTCCGTGGCAACAGAGAGAGGGCAACAGTATGGAGAAGGCCCCAGAGAAGGGGGCAGCAGTACAGAGGAGGCCCAAGAATCAGGTGTGAATGCAGACAGTGACAGACCAACATCCATTCCAACTGCGAGGCTTGGGGCATGGTATAAGGGGTGGTTGGAGCCACGCATAGCCCATAAGGCTAGGGTGGCCCCAAAGCACCCATTTGCAGGACAAGACCCACAAGGAGTCTGGGAAACCACAGGGTCCGAATCAACATAGAGATGTATCCGAGAGGGCGCAAGGCAGCCTCCCAACTAATTTAAACCATCAAAGACGTGGCAGATGAGAAACAGAGGGTGCCCTTGGGCCAACTAGGCATGGAGAGGGTCCTTAAGGAGATCATGGCCCTCCCATAGGACCCCACCATGACAGCACCATATAAGAAGAAACCCACAGACCAAGATACATAGAACCAGCAATCACCCTAAGCACACCAAAAGAGCTGTAACATAGAGCCAAATCCTCCAATAGCACTGAATTTGCACTGAGAAGAATACCCATGATCATCACCTCACAAATCTCAAAGGGGCTTGCACCCAACTAGGACACTCCTTCAGAGAGACAGATTATACTTTTGAAAGAGCCACCCAGATACCATGTAAAGAATTGCTGCAGTACAAAAAGAAAATCCTGACTAATCACATGCCATTAGTTGACATACCATCTTTCCCTGGAACTTATATGGAAAATCCTCAGACAACTGCAACCCGTACTAGAAAACTCAGTTCTTAGAGAGAGCTTTCCAGAACCACCCATTCTAGTTTTTAAATAAGTACTGAACCTTGCCAACCTCATCACCAGGAGCAAACTTCCTATGGCCCAAAGCACACTGAATGGATCCAGACCATCCTGGGACACGAAATGTAAAATCTGCCAGTGCATCTCCAACCCCCCACAATAACTATACCCTACAACAGAACTATCATCATTCTTGGATCTTACACCTGCACCTTCAAAAATCTACTATATCTCATCCAGTTCAATAAGTGCCCAGATGGACAATATGTAGGAGAAACCAAACAACAACTGCATACCAGAATGAACGCACACCAAAAATCTATCAAAGATAGAAATACCCAACTACCTGTGGATGCACACTTCTCACAAGATAACCACTCTTTCTCTAATGTCTCAGTTCTAATCTTCAAAAGGAATTTACAAAACACTTTTCATAGACAAGCCTACAAACTTCACTTCATCTTCTTCTTGTATATGACTTCAGAAAGTTGACTTCCCCAACCATTTAAGAGTAGATCCATCAATATTACTGCAATCTTTCAGACTGTTCACTCCCTCTGGTGGACCATGTAGGAGATAGTCAGTTAGTATATGCTGGGCTGTCTGATCTCCTTTGCCACAGGCGCATGATGGTGAGTTTCTAAGGACCATTTTATGTTTGATTTTATTGAAGGCTCCATAACCTGATCATAGTTGATTCAGGTTTACCCAGACTTTACGTGGGAGTTTATGAAAACGAGGGAGTGAAGATGGTAGTTGTATGCAGTTATGTAGTGTGGTGAGGTTGTTATTCCATTGCTCTTCCCGCCCTCTCTTGGGCTATGATGACAGTACGGTGTCTCCTGTTTCTTCTACGATGTATTTGGCAGATACTGGTAGGGATTTTCTGCTTCTCGGACATTTCTGCATTGGGTATTTTTCTACCTTGTCATGTAGTAGATGGTCTTCCTGTTGGGCTCTGATTGCCAAGTCAAGCAGTATTCCAGACCTCCTGATGTTATAAGGAGGGATTCCTACCAAGATGAACATGTTTCCCCATTCTGTGTATACCAGACAGCCAATTATTGTTCATAGTGAAGAATCCTGTGAGTAGCTGGGGAGTCCATCTGACAGCAAAACAAAGTATGTCATTGAGACAATTTCAGAACAATTAGAAATTTACTTCATAAATCTACTGGATACAAAACATCATGGACTAAATATAGACACTGGATTTACGGCACATCATAACCTGCCTGGCATCTGATAACCTCAGGTATCCTATCTGCATTTTACCAGCTACATTCTGTCATCAGTTCAAATTTCCCCTACCCCACCTATCTGTCTCACACTTATTGTCGTACAGGCCCTCTGTTCCTCATTGCTACCCCTATGCATTTTTAAAGACCTGCTTTTTGCATACTGGCTTCCATCCCACCTAAGACAGCATACAAAGGAACAACAGACTCTTCCTGTGCCTGAAGAAGGGTGTTTGTGCCCAAAAACTTGCAAAGAACAAATCTTCCAATATTTAGTTGGTCTAATAAAAGATACCACATTTACCCAAAGAACCTTGCCTGTCCAGGTCATATTAACACATGTTTAGTAGGGCTGTGTGAAGCTTTAGTAGCTGAGTCAATTCTAAGGAGATTTGGCCCAATTTGGCAGCTGAATCTCTAAATCCAAATTGAATTGGAAGACCCATGAAAAGGTCTGAATCGATATGGAAGCCTCTGAATTGATTTGAAAAAGATTCGGAGATTCGGAAGGCTTGCAGAAAATAGAAACTGAGAAGAAAAGTTTGGCGGGGGGGGAAGACTGCTCTAATATCGACATCTGTAGCTGGCCAGTGACTGTGATCTTTCCCTAAGTTCCCTTCCAATTACAGTGTTCGGTGGGGGGACGTAGAAACAACCTATACAGCTGTGTGTGAAGTGATCTGTGCCTTTTGTGAGCTGTCTCTCTTGGACCAGCAGTGTCTGAAAGGCTCTGACTTGCTAGCTAGTCTTTTGGTAGCTAGCTAGTCTCTTTTCTTCGGTATTTTCCCTGACAGCGTCTCATCACCGTGCAGGAAAGCACAACATATATTACAGACACGTACACATTTTGCAGTACACCAAACATTATGAAGTGTGCTGGAAAGGCGGGCGCCAGGCCTTCTGGGAGGGGAAGGAGAAGGGGCAGAGGGAGATCTGCAAGTTCCCCTCCTTCCCCCAAATCACTCTTTCCTGGTGGTGATAAGTCTTCTGCTGCTAGTGGGAGCAAGGAGGTGGGAGCAGTGTCTGCACTACCTTAATTAACACCAGTAATAGCCACCAGCACCAGCATGACAGTGTCCACCCCAATTTCAGTTCTCAGTATGAGCCTTCCAGTGTCAGGGGAGGAGCTCTATCTGGATGCAACAGAGCTGAGTGCCAAAGCTAAGAACATTCTGGGAAGGTGGGGGAATCTGAATTTGTGCTCCATACTTCTCAAAGTTCCCCTACAGGCAGGTCTCTTCTTGAAGGCACTTCAGAGGAGGTTGTGGAGGCAGGTGGCTCAGTTCCACCTCTTGTTGCACATCTGCCTGGTGAGGAGGGAGATAAGGCAGGATCTTCACTCTCAACACAGAAGTAGGTGGGTAGTATGGGATCATTCTGAGGTGGCAGAAGATCCCAGGTATGCTACCTGCCAGAACTGACACAAAGAGATCAGTTGGGGAAAGGATAAGAAACACTTCACCACCAAGGCGATGCTGCTGCATCTCAGGAGGCAGCAGCCATTTGCCCCTGTTCCTCTTTAGCCTGGCATCAGTGGGAGCATGCCCAAAAATAAGCCCCTCTCTTGCTCCAAAGCTCCTATCCCCAAGAAGCAGAGGCAGGCCACCTTGGACCAGGGGGAAAAGATGGAGACAAAGGAGAGCATGTTCCCAAGGTGAGCTAGGTAACCCAGAGCACTGACAAGATGCTTGCTCTGGATGGCCAGCCCTTCTCCTTTGCTGAGCATCCAGGGTTCATGCAGCTCATGGTGCTTGTGGCCCCATCCTACCAAGTGCCCACACACACCACCTTTAGCAGGATGGTGGTACTCTCCCTGTACGAGGAATACAGGGAGTACTTGAGGGATGAGCTGCAGAAGGCAGGGCTATAGGTATCTTTGCACTTCACCTCAGACATCTGGAGCAGTTGAGGTGGAGACCATGCTTACCTCTCCCTCACAGGGCACTGGTGCAATCAGTCAGGGTGTCGGTGGGCTTTCCTTCAAGCAGAGGTGATGGATGAGTCCCAAGGGGCCCTAGTCCCCTTCAAAAAGGGCCTTGCCTTCAAAAGGGCATGGTGCAGGGGTGTCTTGCTGGACAGGGTGAGCTCACCCATGGGTTCATGGTCACCGACAATGGGGCCAATATAGTCAAGGCAACGCATGATGCCAATTCTGTTGGCATCTGCTGTGTGGCACACAAGCTGTACCTCATAGTCAGGGATACCTTGGAGGGGGACAGGTACCATCACTACCAGTACCAGCCAGCTTATTTCAAAATGCAGGAAGGTGGAGGGCTACTTCCACTGGAGCATCAAGGGGGGCAAGAAGCTGTGGGATAAATAGGGAGAGTTCAGCATCCCACAGCACAAAATTATGCAGGATATGGAGACTTGGTGCAACTCCACATTCCTGATGCTCAAGAAGCTGGTGGAGCAACAGAAGGCCATCCATGAGATAGCGTCAGTCAGGGAGATTGGGATCAGTGGCCCCCTTAACAAAACAGGGTGGGATACCCTATTCCAGATCTTGGTGGTCCTCAAGCCATTCCTCAAGGCCACCGAAAGCCTCAGTGCTGGTAATGGCCTCCTTAGCTAGGTGATCCCCATAGTGAAGGAGCTTGAGAATCAAATGGAGAAGTTCCAGGAAATCAATGTTTCTGGCTGGGGCAAGCCCCTTTCAACAGAGGTTCAGGCACTGGTGAAGCAGCTGAAGAAGGACATAAAAAAAATGGCTGGATGCATCGTGGCCCAGTATGGTCCTCATGCTGGTGGGCATGTGCGACCCAATGGTGAAGGAGAGCATCTGCAGCAGCAAAACCTTTGATCACTGGATGGAGGTGCTGGTGAAAAGAGTCAGGAAGGCATAAGGACAGAGGCAGGGGTATGTGGAAGAGAGGGATCCACTTTTCCATGCCAACACTTCAACCACAAGCCAGTCTGCTCCACTACAGCCACTGCTATTGTGGGCCAAGGGCATGGCTTTAATGTTGAGGTCCAGAGGCACCAGATCTCACCATCCAGCAGGTAGCATGAAGGCCTTGGTGGCTACTTATCTCGGAGGACATGGCAGTGTGACCCCTGGTCTATTGGGTAACCCACAGTCAGGTGCGGCAGGATCTCACCACCTGTTCTGTCCACCAACCAGTGTTCCAAGCAAAAGGGCACTTAGCATTGCTGGTGATGTTGTGACACCCAACATCTCCTTGGATACTGGTTTGGTGGAGCAGCTGGTGTTCCTGAAGGTGAACCTCCTGCTGCTGGAGTTCCCCAAGCCCCACATGCAGACGGAGTAAGTGCCACCCTCCTCACTCTGCACCTATTTGCTTTTTCAATTTGCTTTCAGAACCATTTAACGCCCTGCTCTCAGAGCTGGAGGTGGCAGTTTAGTTTATCACCAGCCAGTGTTTTGTAAATTCTCTTTGAGGAAGTACTTTTTTTGTGAGAAATGTCTCCCCACTGGTAATTGGGTGTTCTTATCATTAATAGATTTCCGGTGTGCATTCATTCTGGTGCACAGTTGTTGTTTGGTTTCTCCTATGTATTTTCCATCAGGGCATTTCATGCACTGGATATTTATATAATGTTTATATAATGTTTTTGGAGGTGGAGCTGTAAGATCCAGAAATGGTGATGGTTCTATTGTGGGATGTAGTAATTGTAAAGGTACTGGAGATATGTTGGCAGGTTTTGCTTTTCTTGTCATGGCATGGTCTGGATTAATTTGGTATGTTTTGGACTTTAGGAAGTTTGCTTCTGGTGATGAAGTTAGCAAGGTTCTATTTGTTTGAGTTTACAAAACACTTTTCTGGCCTGGAAGGTCCAGGAAAAATGCCAAGAACAACACCAGGAACTGTATATGAAGAGCATGGCCCCTAGTTGGCCTCTCTAGCACGGGGACAAAAATTCCTGGTGCCTAACTCTCTAAAAACTTCCTGGATTGCTTGCACACTGCTGTATTACCTTTCCAGATGTCAGGGTGACTGAAGTCCCTCATGTGATTGGGAAACATCTGCTAGCTGTTTGAAGAAAGCCTCATCTACCACTTCTTCCTGTTCTAGTGGTCTGTAGCAGACACCCACTACAATATCATCCTTGTTACTCTTCCCTCTAACCTTAACCAAGAAACTTTCAACATCCCTTTACCCTATTTCATACTGGAACTCTGAACAATTATATGGCTCTTTTATATGAAGTGCAACTCATCCTCCTCTTCTCCCCTTCCTGAACAGTTTGTATCCATCCATGACAATACTTCAGCCATGCAAGATGAAGTACAATATTTCCATGACTAAGCAAGGACTTACAATTCTTCCTGCTTGTTTCCTAGGCTCTGTGCATTTGTGTACAGACACCTAAGGTAACTAGTTGATTGCTCTGATTTCTCAGCAAGTAGGAGAACACTTCCCTCTTTGCCCTCTTCTTCTCGCTCTTCCTACAGGTCTCCTGCTTACCCATTTATCTCAGGGCTTTGGTCTCCATCCCCTGATGAACCTAGTTTAAAGCCCTCCGCACTAAGTTAACAAGCCTGTCCATAAAGATGCTCTTTCCTCTCTTTGTCAGGTGGATCCTATCTCTTTCCAACAATCCTTCTTCTTGGAACAACACCCTGTTCTGTTGTTTTTGTGCCTCCAGTGCGAGACAATTTTCCTCAAAGCATGATGTTTGTTCCTGCACTCTCAGTAAGTCTTCTTAAAGTACAGCCAGCTTTCCTGGACTGCACTCTCCCTCAGACTGGCTTCCCAGGGGATCCTGCCTATGAGTTTCCTGAGTGAACTGAAGTCTGCTTTTCTGAAGTCCAGGGTCCTTACTCTGCTGCTCTCCATCCTTCCTTTCTTCAGGATCCTCAGTCATCTCATGGTCACTGTTGCCCAAGTTGTCATCCACTACTACATTTCCCACCAATTCATCCCTGTTTTTGAGCAGCAAGTCAAGACGTGGATCAGGCCAAAAGAAATGTCATAAGATTCAACAAGGACAAGTGCAGAGTCCGGCATTTAGAAGGGAACAATTTCATGGACCAGTACATGCACAGCAGGAGACTGACTGGATAGGCAACAGCTCTGCAGAAAAGGACCTCGCGGTTACAGTGGACAATAAGCTGAATATAAGCCAACATTATGCCATTGTTGCAAAGAAGGTTAATGGCATCCTGGGTTGTATATGTAGGTATGTTGCCAGTAGGTCAAGGGAAATGATTCTTCCCCTCTATTCAGCATGGGTAAGGCCACATCTGGAGTACTGCATTCAGTTTTACCCCTCCCCACCCCCCATTACAGAAAGGATGTGGACCAATTGGAGAGAATCCAGCAGAGGGCAACAGCACTGGTGAGGAGGCTGGGACACATGATTTATGAGGAGAGGCTGAGGGAACTGGGTTTTTTTGGTTTGGAGAAGAGAAGACTAAGAGGGGATTTAATAGCAATCTTCAACTACCTAAAGGGAGATTTGAAAGAGGATGGAGCTAGACTGTTCTCAGTGGTGGCAGATGACAGAACAAGGAGCAGTCTCAAGTTTCAGCAAGAGAAGTTTAGATTCGATATTAGGAAGAATTTTCTCACTAGGAAAAACACTGGAACAAAGTTACCCAGAAAGGTTGTGGAATCTCCATTCTGGGAGGTTTTCAAGACCTGGCTAGAAAGTTTTGGCTGGGATAATCTTGTTGGGGAAGGTTCCTGCTTCGAGCAGATGGTTGGACTAGAAGACCTCCAGTGGTCCCTTCCAACTCTAACTTTCTATGATTTTGATGATAAATAGAATGAAAAGAAACAAGACCAGGAAATCTTACCTTTAAACACCACTTGTGGCATCTGCCAGAGACCCTGCTATAAACTGATTTATCTACAATCCTTCACTTGACGTGTATGAGTGATCATCCTTGAGAGAGAGAGAGAGAGACTGCTGCTGCTAACATATACCATTTGTATTTCAATATTAACGTTGCTATTAAAATGTATTTAAACTTATTTTCTTGGGGTGATTGTAGACACTAAAAAAAATGATACTTTAAACTCAATGTGTTCCTGTGCTGAGCCCTGTGTATATCCAGAAGAGGCAGAGCTTTAATTGGACACAGCTTGCCCAATGTCTGTATAGATCACATGCTTAAGTGGGATTTTTTTTGTGCTTTTATCTAATAGATGACTTATTCAGCTTTAGCTAAGTGCTAAAAAGCCCTGTTGAGGCACCCATTTTATACAGATGCTGCAGAGCTGGGTTGAACTACCATGCTGCTTTCTTCCAGCAAAGCATGGTTTGTTTAAAAAATAAAAACAATGTCTGCAAGCAGCCTTGAACACTTGATTTTGGTGGTGCATGCTGCCCAAAAGTTCCTCAGTCCCCAAAACAACTTTGGGGGGTCAACCATGGCTCCCTACACCTTCTGTGCAAGAAAGTCACTTTCAGGTGGAGTGCCATTGGCCAGCAGATCTACTTGGAAAGACACATTTTTAGTGAAATTTGAGAATTTTTCCTGTGTAAGAAACAGAACTAAGGCTTTATGAAACAAAAATGGATAGAGAAATTAATCTGTTCCGAACTCGATTCTAAAATCTTGTAAAGTGGTTATTGAACAAACAAGTGGATGACAAAACTGAAGTACTGAAAAAGGTTCTCATTGGTTGAAAAAGACTAGAGGAGAGCCTGTAACTCTGAGAAGTTATTTTCCAGAAACATCTACCTGTTCTTTTCACATTGTTTCAGTTCCATGATAACCAGGGTTCTGGGTTTTCTATTTCCCATGGAAAAATGGAGAAAACACAGATTTTCACCTTTACCCAAGGAAAACATGGATTTCTCATTTTAATGGAGAAACCTGCGGATTTTGCAGTTTTGCAAAGAGCTCTTTGCATGCTAGCAGAATTCCAGCCTGCAAGGGGCTGGGAAGGAATGGGAGGAGGGCATTGAGGCAGGGTGTGCTATGTGCATGTATATGTACATGGCCGCCAGGCAGCCTGGAGAACAGCTCTCACAGGTAAGTGAGGGAGGCGGGGACTGAGGCAGGGGCTGGGGCTGCTGCCCAGCCAAGTAGTGCATGGAGCTTGGGGCTGTAATGTGTGGCTGAAGGGCCCCAGCAGGGAGCAGGACAGGGCTGCAGGCAGTTCACCTGGGGGGCAGGGTAGGTGGGGCCAGCTCCCCACCACTGTGTGCACTCCCAGGGGGTCAAGGGGGATCTATGCCTTCCAGATCTGTGTGGGGGACGGGGAAAGGCACAGGCTGCCTGGTATGGGCTTGAGCTCCTTGCTCTACTGCCCTTCCCTGGGGCCTCCACAGCACAGCGAGCGCGACCCAGCACTGCAGGGCACAGCAGAGACATGTGGGGAAGCTGCTTGCTGCTGTGAGCTCTGTGTTGTCCTGACAAGGTGTACTTTGCCTGCACAGCAGCAGGAAGGGCAGCAGCGCAGGGTTGTGTCCCTCATTGATGCCACATGGGCAGGGGACGCATTGCCAGGGCAGTGTAGGGCTTGCAGCAGCAACAAGCTTCCCCATAAAGCCCTGCTGTTTCCTGCAGTGCCAGTTTGCACCTGCTGGGTTGAGAAGGCCCAGGGGGACAGCAGCAGGGTGAGAGCCCAAGCCCACAGAGGGCAGCCTGTGCCTGCCCCAGCCCTGTGCACAAATCTGGGAGGCACAGGTTCTCTCTGGCCCTCCAGGAGTGAGTGCAGCAGTAGGATGCCACCCCACTCACCCGAGCCCCCAGCAGCCAGGCAGCAGGAAGCAGCGGGGGAGCCAGGCTCTGCTCCACTGCAGCAGCCTCCTCCTCCTGCCAGGGAAAGAAGGGTGTGGACCCGGGTCCCTGACCCCATAGCCCTGGCAGCTGGGAGCCCCCTCCAGCAGGGCTCAGGGGGGACACAAGACTGTGATGGGGGACGAGGGGCACCAGCAGGACTGGGGGGCACTGCTCATGTCTCTCACTCCCCCCACAGAGGTAGGGGGTTGTGTGGGAGTGGTGAGTGAGGGTCCTTTCATTTTAAACACCCCCCCCAAATTTCTGATTATCAAAAAAGTTGTGATTTTTTTTTTTTTTTTATCAGAGAAAACCAGGATCCCTGGTGATAACACTAGCTGATACTGCATTATTAGGAAATAACTTGTCATTAACAATTTGTTACTATGTCCTTTAGATTTCACAGGAACATGAAGCCTGGTTTTTTCCTCCTTAACAAGAACAAACAACAAATGCTCACAAATATTTGTCTGACAGCCAGAAAGCGAAATGTTTCTATGATATTGTTAGGTGGCAACACAGTCAACAGGAATTCTGTGCCTAAGTGAAGAAGAATGTATGTATTACATAGATATTTTCAGTTTTGTTATAACCATATGATGCCTGGAGGAGCTGGGCCAGACCAGGCTGGCTCTATACCACGCTGCCTGGAACTGTGTGGCACCGCTGAGTCCTCCTACTGGCTCCTCTTGAGTCCTGCTGCTGCTGATGCCTTGTCATCTTTGACAGGCAGCCATGGGAAGATAATAATTAATTTTCTGAATTTTTTTAGGAGCCCTGCAAGCCGGACAGAATGGCCTGGTGGGCCGTATTTTACTAACCCCTGACCTAGGGCCTTGTTACATGTTACATTTTGCATATGCTATATTTAGATTGAAGTGATAACTAATATACCAGTTTTCTGAGCACTCACACGTTAATACTCACTGGGTGCATCTACACGTTTATTAAACAACCGCAGTTGTTTTTGCTACTATGCATTACATTTAATACCTCTAATGTGAGGTACTAACTAAATGCACATTAGGCTGCCCTAATGCTAATGTGCAGTAGTGAAAGTGCACATTTTTTAAATAAAGCTTAATGCACAGTAAACTAAATTTTATTGAACATTAGCATGGTTTTTGCCATGATGCTCTAATATGCTCAGTAAAATAGGCTACTGAGCATTTTAAAGCGCACACACAGACACGTCCACTATGAACTAAATATAAAACAGCAGCATCACACCGGAGTCTTGAACAGGCTCTGGTAAAATCCCAGGACTGAGACTAAAAAACAACTTATCTTCAGGTCTCAGACCTGGGATCACACCAGCACTGGTTCAAGGCTCCCATGCTGCGTGGGGGCTGGCTCCTGTGCTGCATCAATGCCATGCAAGTGTCACGCCCAGGCTACACACTGCACTGGAGTCTTGAAATGGCAAAGCTCCTGTGTACGGGGGAGCCCACTGAACAGTTGTTTTTCAGGCTCCCAGTCCCCTTCCCAGATCGGAGCTTTGAACTGGCAAGGCTTCAGTGTAGTGCAGAAAGGGGGGAGGGGAATCAGGCTCCACAGCTCTGTACCACAATCCCCTGATCGGAGGCTGAGGGGGGACCTGGTGGCGGCATATAAGCTGCTGAGGGGTGATCAGCAGGGAATAGGGCAGGCTCTTTTTTCCAGGGCACCACCAGTGGTA
>JAGPOW010001625.1:43376-58058 GCA_030014935.1 Caiman crocodilus
CCCTTTGGGTCAGGCGCTCTGTAAGTACCCAGAGTTAATAAACCCTGTTCCGTTGCCAAATCCAAGTCTCGACTCAACCTGTTACGAACGCATAACAGGCATTTTTGTGATTGGTGAACTACTATAGAAATTTTGTGGCCCTTTGCAGAGCGTGTGATGTTCTTGATGGAACTAACATGAGCTGGGCCTCAACCAAAGTGATTTGGAAGCCTGAAAGAGAGAGCATTTGGGGAAGTAAAAGCAGCATTCTGTAAACCCCCTCAGCTGTATACACAATTTTAATAAACCTTCATGGTGCAGAAGGATGCATCAAATGTAGCTATTGGTGCTATGTTAGTTCAAAAGAATGGAAATGAGGAACACCCTCTGGCCTAATATACATAGAAGGTTTCACCCCCATGAGAAAAATTATGCCACAGTAGAAAAGGAACGTCTGGCAAGTAAATGGCTTATAATTACCCTGGTCTTCTCTCCTCCCTTTCTTAAAGATGAGCACAACACTGGCCCTCTTCTAGCCCTCAGGGACCTCTCCAGATTGCCATGAGTTTTGGAAATGTTTAGCCAGTGGTCCCACAATGACTTCGGGCACCTCCTTCAGCACCCTTGAATGAAGTTCATTTGGTCCTGCTGACTTATGTATGTCTAATTTTTTCAAATGATCGCACACCAGTTCTATGGTAATAGAAGGAAGGCAGCCATTCCTACCCTGCTTGTTCTGTACCCACTGTGGCATGATTTTGCCCTTGGCCTGGTGAAAAACCAAAATAAAGTTGTCATTCAGGAGTTCAGTTTTCTCCTAAGTGCCAGTAATCAGCAGTCCTGAGCAGTGCTCCCATTTGTCTTCTTCCTGTTCCTTACATACCTAAAGGACTTCTTGTTGTCCTTGACTCCCCCATTGTTAATTTTAGTTCAGTTGCTGCCTTAGACCTTTGAATTTGTTCCCTACAAGTGTGGGCCGTTGTTGTATAATCCTCCTTGGAGTATACCCCAAGCTTCCCTTGTTTGTACTCCTCTTTCTTCTTTCTTAAGAGGACCATGATATCCCTGTTTAGTAGAGGGCTTACCAGCCTTTTTGTTACCTTTCCTCTGTGTGGGAACAGACTTCCTTTGCGATTTCAAGATCGTGTCTTTAAGAAATGACCACTCTTCATACACTCCTTTCACCTTTGGCCCCCGGTCCCACAGCCCTTTCCCTACTAGTGACCTGAATTGGTTGAAATTTACATTTGAAGTCCAAAACTTCAGTCCTGCTATCTAATTTGTCTGCCTTGCAATGGACAGTGAACATGATGATTTCATTGTCGCGGTCACCCATGTTACCTCCTATTTTTAAGTTGATCACCAAGTCATTCCCCTTGGCCAGGACCAAATTGAGAGTAGCATTACCTCTGGTTGGCTCATGCATCTCCTGAGCCAGGAAAGCTCTTCAATGCAGGTCAGGAAGGAATGCGACCAATCTGACTTGGCCGAGTGTTCCTCGCAAGAGATATGTGGATAATTTAAGTGGCCCATGATGACCATGTCATGTGCTTGTGCGGCCTCTGCCAGTTCTTGGGCAAACTCTAGATCAAGTTCCTCCCCGTGGTTTGGTGGTCTGTAAAATATGCCTACATTTAGGTCTCTCTCACCATGCCCCCTGCAGTTTTACCCAGAGGGTTTCAAGCCATCCTTCTTTGGAGCTGATGTCAGCCTCCAAGGAAGTATTCTGCTCCTTCATGTACAGACCTACACCTCCACCTTTCTTCCCTACTTGGTCCCTTCTATGCAGAGCGTAGCCCTCCATGACTATGCTCCAATCATATGAGGAGTCCCACTAGGTCTCCACAATACCTACTAGGTTATAATGCCCACTGGACAGGAGGAGGGTTAGCTCCTTCTGCTTGTTGCCCATGCTCCTGGCATTAGTGTACAGGCACCTGAGTCGTCCTTCTGAGACCCTCAACTTGCTGTTATGCTGAAAAACTATTCCCTCAGCTCCCACAAAAGTGGCTTTCCTAGTGTCCCTATTTATGGAGCTTTCTTGTATGTTGATCTCTGGGCACACTAGTTAGCATATCCCCATCCCTCAGCAATCTTAGTTTAAATCTTTCATCAGGTCAGTTTTTAAATCAGTTGAACCAGGTAGAAGAGGCCACCAAGTAGATGGATTGGCAGACTTCCATCTGCACCAGGTCACGTAGGTCCTGGACAATGAGGAGACTTGTACTAGCATGTTACCCTGACAGGACCATGCTCATAAGTGGTTCTTTGAGCATCAGCCCTGCCATCTGCTTGCACAGACAGCAGAGGAATGGCTCAAGGATGATAGTGTAGAGCTGGCCTGACCGCAGATAACCTTGATATAATGCCTACCTGAACCGCACAGGCTCCATCAGCATCCAGTTTAGCTTGGTCATATACTCTACAGAGGTGTACAGCTCCTGAAGAAACCACAAGAAGTGGCAACTGAAGCAGGATATCCTCAGCATACCTGTGAGGTACTGGTGATCCACCCTGTAAAATGCCCTCTCTTGGTCAAGGGACATGAAGATGAATGACAGGTCATCCCTGCAAGCAAGCTCATGGAGGTCCTGCACAGGTACATATTGTCAAATATGGGGCGCTCCAGAACCATGTAAATCTGATTGGGGTGAATCACATACACTTGCATGGACCTCAGATGCAGCGAGATGGCTTTTGCCATGACCTTATAGTCCACACAGAAGAATAAGACTGGGCACCAGCTCCTCAGGTTGCAGGTCAGAATGACCTCCTGCATGACAAAGACAGGTCCTCATTCCTTCGGATTCAGCCCAGATCCTGGCGAGGCCCAGATCAAGGATGTCTCAAAGTACCACCAAACCAGGAAATAGGAGAAGGTATACTCTGACACCAACTGAAGGACAGGATTTTCTACAGCACATCAGGAAGCCTAGGGTCTCCAATGGCAGGCTCAGTTGCCTGTACAAAAATGCCAGGAGCATTGGGAACAAGCAGGAAGAACTGGTCCTCCTGCTAACTAATAAGCAATACAATCTCACAGGAATAACAAAGACCTGGTGGAACTCCACCTATGACTGGATCACAGGTATGGAGGGATACCCCTTGCAAAGGAGGGACTGTGTTGGGAAGAAGAGTAGGGGAGTTGCTCTCTACATGAAGGAGTACATCCATCTAGAAGTGGAGGCTGATACTAAAGGGTAAGTTGAGACACTCTGGGTCAAGATATGGGGTGAACATGGAGAAGGGAATTTGACTAGTTTACTACAGACCTTCGAACCAAGAGGAAGAGCTTGATCAGGAATTCCCTAGAGAACTGGCAGAAGCTGCATGGTCTCAGAGCATGGTCATCATGGGTGACATCAACTATCCAAACATCTCATGGGGCAAGCAGTCAGCATGATCTGAACATTCACAAAGCTTCCTCACTTGCATTGAAGAGCTCTATCTGACTCAAGAAGTCTATGGACCGACCATGGGTAAGGCACTCCTGGATTTAGTTCTGTCCAAAGGGGATGATCTAGTGAGCAACCTAAGGATCAAAGGGAAGCTAGGTAACAGTGACCTTAAGATGATCACTTTCTCCATTCACCATAAGACAGGGAAATCAGTCAGTAGGGTAGAAAGGAAAAGCTGACTTCCACAAGCTTAGACTGGTTGGCGAGGCCATGTGGGATCATGTTCCAATGGGGAAAGGAGTCCAAGAAGAGGGTTCGTTCCTCAAAGATGTGATCCTTGAAGCACAAAAGAAGTCCAATCTTTTTCATAACAAAGGCAGCAAAAGGGCTGGAAGATCCCCTTGGCTCAACAGGGAAGTCGATGGACATCCTGAAATTGAAAAGAAAAACTTATAAAGGAAGTCAGAAATTACGACCAAGGAGGAGTACACAGCCATAGACCACACCTGTAGGGAGCGGATTAGAAAAGCAAAGGCAGAAACCTACTTTAAATTGGCAACCAGAATCAAGGGCAATAAGAACTCCTTCTTTAGATGTGCAGGAAATTGGAGAAAAAATAAGGGAAACATAGGGCCCTGCTGAATGAAATGGGAGTTGATAACCAACACTTAAGAGAAAAATCGAACTCCTAAACAAATACTTTGCATCAGTATTCCAGTAGTCCAAGAGTATTAGCCTCTTTGACAGGATACAAGATGATCAAGGTGGGGGTGATCACCCTCCTGTGGTTGGCAAAGATCCTGTAGGGAACATTTAGAGAGTTTGGATAGCTATAAGTCAGCAGGACCAGATGAACTACACCCGAGAGTGCTGAAAGAATTGGCTGACAACATTGTGCGACCTATGGAAAAGCAATTTGAGGACTCGTAGAGCTTAGGAGAGTTCCCAGAAGACTGGAAGAGCCAATATGGTATGTCTCTTTGAGAAAGGGAGAAAGGAGGACCCAGGGAATTACAGGCCAACCTCAATCCCTGGAAAAAATTATCAAAGAATCCATTATAGATAGGCTAACAGGAGGCAGTATTCTAAATGACAGTCAACATGGCTTTTTTGCAGGAGGTCATGCCTGACCAACCTCATTTTCTTCTACAATCAGGTAACTTGCCACCTGAATAAGGGAAATGAGGCTGATGTCATATATTTGGATTTCAAAATGCCTTTGACTTAGTCTCCCCACAATGTTGTTGTGGTAAAATGGGGTACATGTGACCTCAACTACTTTACAGTCTAGTAGATAGACAACTGGCTCTGAGGTAGGACCCAGAGGGTACTAATAAATGGAACTGAGTCAACATTGTAGAAGGTGACCACTGGCATCCCTCAGTACTTGGACCAATGCATTTCAACGTGTCTATCAATGATTTGTACTCTGATGTTAAACATGTACTGGTAAAGTCTGCAAACAACACCAGTTATGGGGAAGGGTGGTTATGCTTGAGGACAGGCTGGGGATACAGGCTGACCTGGACAAGCTTGTAAGGTAGATGGATCAAAACCTGATGATGTTTAACACAAAGAAATGTAAAGTGCTCCATCTGGGGAGAAAATCTGCAACACACTTACAGGCTTGGCAGTGCTACATTTGCCAGCACCACAAGTGAAAAAGACTTGGGGGTTGCAGGGCTAGCCCACAATTTTTTGGATCCCCTGCAAGATATAGTTTTGGGGCCCCTGATCCATTGGCAGAAATGACTGTAGCAGGGTGTGGTGTCCCACAACACGTTCCAGCCCTTTCGTGTCCTACACCACATGTACACTGGTAAATGAACATCCTGGCACACCAGCTGCACAGGGGGAGGAGGACGGGGTTAGCATTCAGAATTTCTGGCCAGAACAGTTAAACATCCAACCTGCTGGGCAGGATACACCATAAATGCGGCAGCCACTACCAAACGCAGGAGGAGCCGCAGCCTCTCCACCTGGTGCTGCAGGGCCCCCTGGGGCCACAGGTTCCACAGGATAGGACAGGCCAGCCCTGGGAGTGATGATAGACCACAGAATGAACATGAGCCACTAATGTGATGCCGTAGCTAGCAGAGTGAACAGAACACTGGCATGCATCTCAAGCAAAATTAAAGGCGTCATCCTCCTGCTGCACTCAGCCTTGGTGAGACTGCAGCCGGAGTATGGTGTCCAGTTCTAGGCGCTGCACTTCAGGAAGGATGTGGAAAAGATTGAGAGTCCAAAGGAAGGCCATGTGCATGATTAGAGGTCAAGGCCTAGTGAATGGCCCAGTGATTGAGTAGGCCCAGTGGAGCACTGCCCGAGCCAAAGTCCACTATACACCTTGACTCAGGGAGAGATGCAGCCCTTTTGGGTGGGGGAGGGGATAGTAAGGGGAGTGGCAAGGCAAATGACAGAGGTGCCTGTGCAGGGTCCTCCTTGGGGTTGGGAAGGTGTTTGGCAGGGTACCCTGCTTCTCCCCCTCTGTACTGTGGCAGGGGTGGTTTTAGTTTGGGACTGGAGATGGTTTAGGCACCTGGATCATGATGGTGCCCTCCTGGGAGACCTGGGGAAGGGACTCTTCCATTGGGGCCCACTGGTGTGAGCCCCAGGGCTCCTACCTCCCCAAAGTGGTCAGAGAGAGAGGGCTCCACTGCCAGACCTGCCCCAGGGGTGGCTGTCGCTTCAACCCAGCACTTACAGTTCTAAGGGGCAGGTTGCAGTTGGGGGTCTCCTCCATGGACTCCTCTCCTCTACTCCTCTTGGCAGGATGGCCGTGTGTCCTGGGCCCCTCCTTTGTGGTGGCGACAGCTATCTTTATTTTTTTCTGGGGGTGGGATTCCGAGTGCAGGTCAGGAAATGGTGGGCATAATGTTAATCCCCAACTTATGGAGTGGGAGTGGGGCTTCCTCCATATCAGGGTGCCCGAGTTGCGCCTGGGCGTTGCACCTTACTTTCCTCTGAGTAGATTGCCACCCATACAAGACCAAGATCCACCCAGCCTCAGGGTGGCCTAGAAATAGGTTTTTCCAAAGGTGCTGGGAGCAGTGTGGGGCTAGGAGGGGGTGGCAATGGTGGGGACAGGTGTGCTCTTGCTACCCCTGCCTGCTGCTTCCCCCCTCCGCCCCACTTTGGAAACCCATCGGTGGCTGTGGCATGGGGCCTGAGCTTGTGGGGAAGGAGAGGCTGGATGCAAGGCTGGGGTGCTGGTAGAGATGGCACCCCTCTCCTTGGTGGAGGTTGCAGTATTCCCTTTGGCTAACTGAGGGGGCACTCTTGGTGGAGGTGCCCCAGTGCCCAGCACCAGAAACACCTCACTTCCCCTGCCACATAGTGGATGAAGTTTGGGAATCCTTGGAAAGGAACCATAAAGGTCCCCCTTGCCTCTGCCACCAGCTGGTGACTTGGTGGCAAGACTGGATGGTGCAGAGGCTGGGGTCTTAATCCCCAGTGGGAGGGTAATGACTAGGGAGAAGATTCTTCCCAGGTCTTGCAGAAAGAGCATGATGGCTCCATTAGGGATGTAGGCAGGGACATAGCTAAGGACCATCTAGGTCTCCAGCCCTTCCAGGAATTCAAGGGGAGACATGTTTGCCTCCCAACCACTGTAAGTCCCTCCTCCACCACCTCCTGCATAGCAGCCTCCATCGCAGGGTAAAAGACACCTTGTGTTTCATAGAATTCTAGAAAGGAGGACTGGAAGGGACCTATAAGATCATTAAGACTGCCCCCCCCTGCCATGGGCAGGAGGTAATTAGGCTCAAACAAGCTCAATGAAGTGTTTGTTCAGCTTCTTCTTGAAGACCACCAGAGATGGCAACTACACTACCTCTGCTGGGAGTGTGTTCCAGATTCTAGTTACCCATACAGAAAATAAGTTTTTCCTTATGCCCAGCTGAAACTGTACAAGAGCATTGCTTGGGCATGCAGGGCTGAAGTCAGGAACGCCAAAGCGCAACTAGAGTTGCAGCTAGCAAGGGATGTGAACAGTAACAAGAATTTCTACAAGTATGTTGGTAGGAAGAATAGAAACAGGGAAAATGTAGGTCCCTTACTGAATGGGGAGACAACTCTGTGACAGAGGATGCAGGAAACTCTGAAGTGCTCAATGCCTTCTTCACCTCAGTCTTCACAGGAAAGGTCAGCTCCCAGACTACTGAACCAGGCAGCACAGTCTGGGCAGGAAGAAAGCAACCAAAAGTGGTGAAAAAACAGGTTAGGGACTATTTAGAAAAACTAGATATATGCAAGTCCATGAGACCAGATGGGACACACCTGAGGGCACTGATGGGGTTAGCTGATGTAATTGCAGAGTCATTGGCCATCATGGAAAATTCAGCAATCAGGAGAGACCCCAGATGACTAGAAAAGGACAAACATATTTAAGCGCCATATTTAAGAAAAAGGAGGATCTAGGGAACTATAGACCAGGTCAGCCTCACCTCATGGAGCAGAACCTCAAAGAATCCATTTCTAAGCACTTGGAACAGAAAAAGGTTATTAGGAACAGTCGGCATCGATTCACCAGGGGCAAGTCATGCCTGATTATACCTATTGCCTTCTACGAGGAGGTAACTGGCTCTGTGGATGAAGGGAGACCGGTGGATATGGTGTACCTTGATTTTTAGTAAGGCTTTTGATATGGTCTCCCACAGCATTCTTCCAGGCAAACTAGGGAAGTATGGGTTGGATGAATAGATTGTAAGGTGGCTAGAAAACTGGCTGGAGCACCGGGCTCAGAGAGTAATAACCAATGGCTTAATGTTTACTTGGAAGCCAGTATCAAGTGGAGTGCCCCAGGGGTCAGTACTGGAGTCAGTTTTGTTCAATGTCATCATCAATGACCTGGAATATGGCACAGAGTGTACCCTCAGCAAATCTGCAGCTGACACCAAGCTGTGGGGAATAGTAGATATGCTGGAGGAAAGGGAAAGGATTCGGAATAATCTAGACCAGGCTTGTCCAACATATGGCCCGCCAAGCCATTTTATCTGGCCTGTGGAGGCAGCACAGAGCACACAGCCACCACAGCGGAGCACGGGGCAGAGGTGGCGACAGCACGGAGTGCAGAGCTGCCCCCATGGAGGCAGCAGCGGTGGCATGGAGTGCAGAGCTGCGGCAGTGGCGCGGCAGAGCCATGGCGAGGCGGGTAGGGCCAGCCCACGGGCCCTAGCCAGCAGCAAGGGGAAGGGAGCTGCTTACCCCCATGGGGTCCGGGGAAGCGGCCCCACACGGGAAGCCAAGCAGTGGCCGCTGGCACTGCCGGCCTGCGCCTGCCTCCTCACCTGCCTGCTTCAAGCCAGCCCTGCTGCCCTGCCCTGCCCCACAGCAAGGTGGCACCTGCTCCCCCAGCCAGTCTCCCCCCAGGCACTGTGGCTCTCCTGGCCTGGCCGCCACGCATGAGGCCCTGAGGGGACCGCTTCTCATATGCTGCTGGGGACGAGAGGAGCCCAGCTGGGTCTGCACCAGCCAGAAGCAGCAGTGGGGTAGCTGTGTTCCACTCAGGATAGGACGAGCCTGCACCGGTCAGTCCCAAGCGGCACACAGCTCTGCTCCCGCTTCTGCTGGCCGGTGCAGACCTGGCAGGCCTCCTCCTGTCCCCAGCAGCACATGGGAAGCCGGCTTCAGCTGCATGCCACTTTTCTTGGCTGGTGCCGACCCAGTTCTGCGTGGGCGGGTCCTGCAGCACCATGTCAAGCTGGGCAGGGCACCAGCAGGTCGGTTGGGCCCCAGGTTAACCCCAGCTTCTCCAGTGCCAGGTCAACCCGGTTGTAGCCAAGTGGCTCCTGCAGCACCATGTCAACCTGGGCATGCATGCCATGTCAACCAGCACCATGTCAACCCCTGCAACTTCACTTGTGTCAAAGGTCACATGACATCACTTCCTGATATGATACCACTTCCTGTCACGTCTTTGAATATGGCTCGCCAACCCACTAGGTGATAAAAAGTTCATGATCTGACCCCACATTCAAAAAGGTTGGACACCCCTGACCTAGACAAATTGGAGGATTGAGCCAAAAGAATCTCATGAAGTTCTCCAAGGACAAGCGCAAAGTCCTGCACTGAGGATGGAACAACCCCATGTACCAGTACAGGCTGCAGGGAAGGACCCAGGGGATACAGCAAATAAGCTGAATATGAGCCAGCAGTGTGTCCTTGTTGCCAAGAAGGCTAATGGCATACTGGGCTGCATTGGTAGATGACTGGCCAGTAGGTTAAGGGAAGTGATTATTACCCTCTATTCAGCACTCCATATCTGGAGTACTGTGTTCAGTTTTGGGCCTCCTGCTACAGGAAGGATGTGGACAAATTGGAGAGTCTACCAGAGGGTAACAAAAATGGTGAGGGGGGCTGGGACACATGACTTATGAGGAAAGCCCGAGAGAACTGGGCTTTTGGTCTAGAGAAGAGGAGACTTACTAGCAGCCTTCAACTACCTGAAGAGGTGTTTGAAAGAGGGTGGAGCTAGACTGTTCATAGTGGTGGCAGATGACAGAACAAGGAGTGATGGTCTCAAGTTGCAGCAAGGGAAGTTTAAGTTAGATATTAGGAAGAATTTTCTCGCTAGGAGGGGAGTAAAACACTGGAACAGGATACCCAGAGAGGTGGTGGAAGCTCCATCCTTGGAGGTTTTCAAAACCTGGTTAGACAAAGGCCTTCCAGAAGAAGGTATAGCAGCCTCTATGTTTTTGAGCTACCCATCTCCCACTGCCCAAGTCTTACTCAGTGCAGCAATGTCGATACCGTCACCCAAGTTTGAGCCACAAAATTGTGAGGCGGCACTCTGGGCATTCACTATTAGGATTGTCTGCGTCTGTGACTAGGACCTGACGTCCTGGGTCCCAAAATTGATTGTGTCTTTGTTGATTTTGACTGCAATAAAAATGATTCCACTGTACATGGTTATCTAGTCAGGAAGAAGGTAAACAGGCTATGTTAAGGCACTGTTTCTAGTCCCTTCCCTATATGAGGTGAGCAGAACAGATCCTGAAGGGGACTGCTCAATTGCAGTTATAGCTGCTGAATTGCACTCCTGCCTTGTCCAAGTGCTCGACAACCTTCTTGTAACCACCACCTTTGTGCCAGTTCATGACTAGGAGCTTCCAGACATCACAGTCCTGCTCCTATCATCACTAGCTGGTCCCTCAGGGCTTGAAAAATCTGTAAAATTTGTTTTCATGAAAGATGCTGTACACGATTTCTTCCATCATGCAGAAGCTGCTGCAAATGAGCTTCCACGCTATTCCTGACAGAATTGGACCTTAAATCCAACGACAAGAAGGCCAAGAAAATTGGAGCTCTTGTTCTACTGCAGTCTTCATCTGCCTTCACAGCTGTTGAGATTTTACCATCTTCTTTCACCTGCTCTGCCATAGAAGACTTGTAGACTCATAGGTGGGGCCTGAGGAGGCTTATAACAGTGACATGTATTCACCATGTCACATATAAGTGTCTTTCCAGGAGGGGGAACCTTGTCATCTGCTGTCCCCACCACATCTCAGTGGTGCTGTCACTTCTTGGTCTGTGACTGCTTATTCATGAGAGTTACGCCTCCTTATTTTGAAGCTAACCCTTTGTGAAGGTCATTCATCTATTTGCCAACTGGGAAGCAGTACAGCTCTGCCTGGACTTGATGCCACTGATGAAACCAAGGATGAATTTTACACCAACTATGACCAAGTCCTTTCTGACATTCTGGAAGGAGACAAACTTATTCTTCTCGGTGATTTCAATGCGACAGGTGGAGGGGACTTGAATCTCTGGAACAGGACCATTGGCAAGGAAGGAGTAGAAAAGGTCGACTCTAATGACATCCTTCTCTTGACCAAATGTGCAGAACATGGACTCATCATCACCAACACTCTGTTCCGCCAAAAAAACAGGCACAAAACATCATGGCAATACCTGCGATCTAAGTATTGACACCTGATTGACCATGTCATTGCTCATGCATGTGGACCACAAAGATACCACATCACCCGAGCTATGCGAGCTAACGACTGCTGGACTGATCACTGACTCATCTGTTCGGTTACTTTCATAAACCGCTCAAACTGGCTCCCAAATGATGGCTGCAGCAGAAGAAATGCCAATGGAAGATCAACATCAAAAGACTCAAGGACCCAATCAAGCTAGACCTCTTCCATTAGTGCCTCTATGAAAAACTGGCAAATTGCAATCAACAACAATGGAAGAATGTAGACAGCACTTGGGGTGCCTTCAAGTCCATCATCATCAGTGCTTGCAAAGAGACACTTAGATTCTTTATTGGGAAACATCAAGACTGGTTTGATGACAATGACCAGGAGATCCAAGAGTTGATCGATCACAAACACAAAATCGAACATGGCAGAACATCAAATCCAAGCAAAAGAAATTACATTTCTCACAAGATGAGGCAGAGGTCCAAAAGAGGGCCCACATATGAAGAGCAGATGGTGGAAACACAAAGCAAAGGACATTCAACATCCCCAATATGGGCAGTTTTTCACTACCACTAATGTCATATAGTCTGAGCACTCAGGAATCAACCCTCCTGAGACCCAAGAATGGAAGAGACCTAATCAAAGAAAGGAGAGCCGTCAATGCTTATTGGAAGAAGGGTTTTGAAAATCTCCCCAATCGAGACTGTTGTTGAGGGTTATCAACTCCATCCTGCAACACTGAGTCAGAGACTATCTTGGAATGCCTCCAACACCTGACAAGGTAAGAAAAGCCATCAAGCACATGAAGAATGACAAGACATCTGGAGCTGATAGAATCCCAACCAAAATCTTCAAATAGCAGAAACAGGAGCTCACATCACAGCTCTACACCGTCATGTTAAGGATGTGGGATCAGGAAGAAATCCCAGATGACCTCAGGGTCACCAGGATTAGGACAATCTTCAAGAAAGAAGACAAGGCAGTCTGTGGAAACTACCTAGGAATCACCTTACTGTTCACCACAGGAAAGAGCATTGAGAGAGAAACCATGCTCATCATTTTGATAGGTGTCCTGCCCCTTCCACCATCTTCGATCTGCCATCTTGGAATTGAAGGCATCTCCCCTCTGCCCCCATCACATGGTACATGACATCAGAAGGTCTGCCCCTGTTCCCCTTATATGGCGTGTAATATCAGAAAATTGATCCCCCACAACCTCAGTCACATGGTGTGTGACATCAGGATCCCCACCTCTGGTCACCATCTTCTCACCCCTTGATCCTGTCACATGATGTGTGACATCAGAACTTCATCCCCCTGCCCCCAAGTCACATATCATACAACATCAGAAACCCCCCACCCCCTTTCTCCTGACATAAGAAACCCTGCCCCTAGTCACTTGGCATGTGACATGAGAAACTCTACCCTGTGCTCAGTCACACAGCAGGTGACATTAGAACCCTGTCCCCTGCCTCCAGTCGCATGGTATGTGACAACAGAAACCGTGCCTCCCTCAGGCCATTTTTTGTGCCATGTTGGTCTCAGAAATCCCTGCCCCCATCACATGGTGTATGAAACCACCCAACACATGGCCCATGACATTAGAAGAGCCACCTATCAGACCTCTCAAAGCCCTGCCTCCATGCTGCACAGCCTGCACTAGATCACACAATATAGGCATGGTCTATCAGGTAGAAGGAGGGTTGTAACCCCTCTAACAACCCACCCCACCACCTGGTGGTGGTTTCAGAGGCCCTGGACCTCCCCAAGAAAGTTGCCAAACCAATCAGAGCAGGTAGAGGGGTAGGGTCCAGGGTGCAACCCCCCCCCCCCCTTCCTGACCTGGTCTATCTGAGATCCAATACAGAGCATTTGTCTGAGATGATACTAAGGCAGACAGGAGCAAATATGGATTCTTAGACTATGCTGGTAAGACCCTATGTCTTCATTTTACTACCAAGACTTATTAGATGCTTGCAAAGAAAATGTTACTGTAGCAATAGTTTTGAGGAGGAGCATGAGAGCCGCCTCCTAACCCAGAGACTGTCTAAGACACCTGAGCCTGATCAGGAAGTCCATGTGGGACTGTGAACCAGAGACCAAAATTCCCAAAGCAGACATTGAGGATTCAGGAAAAGAGGGGTGTGTTGTACCATTTCCTGAGTGGAAGATGTCAATGAGGGAGCAGAGATGCTGATAAGAGGCTTGAAACATGGCTATGGAGAGGAGCTTGGGACCACAAGGGAGGTAGGAAATAGCTAAGGAATGGTTAAATAAGGTATGAGTTTTAAATCTGAATCCCCTTTGCAGTTAGAGGAATCCTTTTTAATGACCCCAGAAAGTCCACGTGCCAGCACACCTGTAAACTTGACACTGTGAAGAACAGAGACCAGATGTTTCAGAAGATAACGATGATTTTTCAGCTTTTAAAAGAAAGTTATGCATGCAACTAACATGTCCTGTTTCATGGCAAGAACATAAAAGGCTTATGAAGGCTCTCATGCATGTTTCTTTTTATGGTACTGTCGCAGAGCACTAAGGTGTGCCTGCTCCCTTATGGGCAGAAACAACCTAGCCAGAGAGCTCTGCAAGCTAGGCAGGCCTCCATAAGCTGCAGGGTGCCTGGACAGCGGACTAATGAGGGAATTAGTTGGCACTTGCAAATGGTCAGCTAACCAGGAGGCAAAGCCCTAGGCACGTAAAAGCCCCAGGGCTGGCAGGAGTAAATTCTCTAGCAGCCACCAGGGAAGGAGCTTCTGCATGAAAGAGCCATCCACAGACATTTGGTTGCCTGATCTGCTGCCTGCAAGACTAAGGCTCCAGGAGCTCATAAGGTACTCAGGGCTAGTAGGCACACAATACTAGGGGAGAGGTTTGTCTTCTTAAATGGGCAGAGTGTGGCCTCTATTGTTATGTTACAGCCCAGGGATTTATGTTTATGTTGTTATTTGTATTGGTGGTTCAGGGTGAAGCTATGAGGGGAGGTGGAGGCCTCATTAGTGCCCAAAGTGGGGCACACAATTATGGAGAGCCCAGCACCAGAGGGGTGTAGCTATGGGGGTCAGAGAGCCCAGTGATGAAAGGAGACTGATTAGAGCCAGTGCCTCAAAAATGGACTTAACACAGTGGGTTTAGGCTGGGATGGGCAATTATTTTGGGTGGAGGGCCGCTTACCGAGTTTTGGCAAGCTGTCAAGGACTGCATGTATAGCCCTGCCCCTTGACAGGTGCTCTGCTACCTGCTCACCATCTTGGGACTGGAAGTCCCTCCTTCTAACTGCCTCCCTTTGCCTGCAAAAATACTCCTTTCAGCAAGGGGTTTTGCCATCTCAGAACCTGAAAAACGCCAATTATATTCTAAAAAAAAAAAAAAAA
>JAGPOW010001625.1:58441-68622 GCA_030014935.1 Caiman crocodilus
AAAAAAAAAAAAAAAATCAAACATCTACAACATTCATTAATTTGATTTCAAAAAATATTTTTGTCCTGATTTACATGTGTTTGTGTAGTATACATAGAGGTGATAACACAATAACTTAAAATGAAGTCTTACTCTTGTATACTGTGGGGGCGTGGGGGGGAAGGAGCATGTGTGTGTGTGAGAGACAGAGAGAGAGAGAGAGAGAGAGAGTGAGTATGGGGTTTGTGGGGAAAAAGGGTGGCTGAGGTGTGTGAGGGGGTGTGGGGTCTGCATATACCCCCTCCTCGCACTGCCACACATGTGTATGGTGGGGGTGGGATTCACCTTATGAACACACGCACACTTTCCCTCTCATTCCCCCATTGTGTGTGTATGTGTGTGTGCGCGTGCGCGCGCACACACACACACACACACACACACACACACACACACACACACACACACACACACACACACCCTTTGCTCCCTCCCTCCTTCCCTCATTGCTTTCTCTGTCTCCCTCACTGCACTGCACAGGGACACACACATACAACCCCCCTCCCTCTCCTGGCCCTAGGGTACCAGTGCACCCCTGCTCCTATGGTCCAGCGATGCAGCCAGGGCCATGTGGTGCTGGAGCAGCCATGTGCAAAGAAAGCTCCAGCAGGCAGAGACTTCCAGGTTGGGGGGGCTGGTCTTTCTCCTGACCCTTGCTGGCTTTCCCTGGGTCCTACTGCCTCATTTCCTGTCAGCTTTGGCAGGGAGCCTGGAACAGATAAATATTAATCTTCTAAAGTTTGTAGGTGCCCTGCAGGCTGGATAGAATGGCCTGGTGGGCCAGATCCAGCCTACAGGCTGTATTTCGCCTGCCCCTGCTCTAGGCTAGAAGGCCTAGCTACATAACAGGGGTGGAAGTCAAGTAGGCTGAGACTCCAACAAAATCGAACAATATTCATATAACACCTGTGAGCCTGGGGCATGGAAAAGGGGAGGTTTTAGAACCATGTACCTAGCCCGTAAGACTTAAGGCATCCCATGAGGCACCAACTTGGAGTGTGACCTGGCAAGGGTTCCAAGTACCTACAGGGCTTAGTGGGGTTCAGCAGGACCATGGCCACACAGAAACTTGTGGGCAGCCTCCCTACTTATGATTTTCACCAACAACACAAGACAGGCAAGATAAGAAGGTGCCCACAGAGCACAGCTGGCATGGTCATGGAGCTGTAGGGGCATCACAGCAATCCCTGGGGACCCCACACCATGACAGGGATAATACTGTTTGAGAATGAGGTTTTTTTGAAAAGTGTGTGGGATGTGTTTATGATGAGTGTGGTCAGAGTAGTCATGATTGCCTTACCTGGTTAGATGAAGTTGTAAACCAGATAATTCAGGAACTTGTGATGAGCTGTGTATGGAAAGGGTTTTAAGTGGCATGATTGCAGTTGGATATACAATAAAATGTTTATGAATGACTGATAAGGTTTAGCTCAGGATGTAGAATGTTTAAATAGAGTGCATTTTTCTGAAGACCCTAACACATCTTCTTGTGATCCAACCATAAAGAGCGAAGCCTCTACTATCCTATACTGAATGTTTGTCACTAGAAATTCTAAAACCCTGTTTAACAAAAGGGTTTAGCAAAACAGATAACAGAGATACATAAAAAAATAAAAAGCATTCACACCAGAGAATATGCAATCTTGTCAAAATATTATGAGCCCTGCATTTCATTTGCTGGTTGCTGATTCAATTTTAAATGTAGCATATCACTGCCATATTAACACAAGCTTTTATTTTAAATTTCTCTGAACCAAAGTAATATTCTCATAAGCAAATATAACACAAAACTACAGGTAAACTAAAATATTCTTAGTGGATTCTGAGCCAACACGGTGGTCTGGGCCTGATAGGTCATGCCTATATCATGTGGTCTAGGGTGGGCCTTGCAATATGTGGGCCAGACTCTGGGGGCTTGAACGGGTGGCCCTTCTGATGTTATGGGCCATATGACCAGAGGCAGAGGCAGGATTCCTGTCACACATCATGCAACTAGGGGCAGGGGCAGGTTTTCTGATATCATCCACCATGTGACAGGGTAGGGGGCAGGGTTTCTGATGTTAAATGTCATGTGACCAGGGGGCAGAGGGCAGGGTTCTGATGTCACATGTCATGTAACAGGGTCAAGGGGAAGGCAAATGGTGACTGGGGGTGGGGATTCTGATGTCACATATCTTATAAGGGGAACATGGGAGGACCTTCTGGTGTCATACTATGTGACTAGAGGCTGGGGATAGGACTTCCAGTTCAGAAATGGTAGCCCTAAGATGACGGAAGGGAGCAGGACACCTGTCAAGTTGATAAGCATGGTGTCTTTTATACTACTAGCATTGCAAGAACCCTCCTGAATACTCTCCCCTTCCACTTGCTGAAGAGCTACTCCCAAAATCTTACTGTGGGTTTACGGCACTAAGAGGTATAAATGGCATAACTTCACAGTTTGCCAGCTGCAGGAGAAATGCCAGGAACAACAAACTTCTCTACATGGCCATCTTTGACCTCATGAAAGCCTTAGGACTCTGTCAACCAAGAATTAATGCGGAGGACTGTTACCATTCTTTGCCTGCTCCATGACAGTATGTGAACAGTGGTTCTCAGTAACGGATCTATCACAGATCCTTTTGAGGTCAAGACAGGAGTTAAGCAAAACTGTGTCATCACTCCAATACTCTACTGGGTATTCCTTACCACAGTGCTACATCTGACCACCAACAAGCTTCCAACCAGGTTGGAGCTAAATTACCGAAAGGATAGTAAACTGTTTAATCTCGGCTAATTCAGAGCCAAAACCAAGCTCACCCCAATCTCAATGATCAAGTTCCAGTATGCTAATTATGCTATAGTCTGGGCTTACTCAGAAGCAGATCTCCAGGCAAATTGTCAACATCTTTACTGAGGCATACAAGAACCTAACATTCAGAAGACTAAGGTCCTCCATCAACAAGCTCTTAATGAGCAATCCCCAGGTCTGGTAATTCCCATTGATGGCGAGACTCTGGAGAGCATTGAGTATTTCCTATACCACAGGAGCCGTCTCTTGCAGGTGGCTGACATAGATGAAGAAATCATATTTCACCTCAAATATGTAAGCAGTCTTTGGACCCCTGAAGAAATGGGTTTTCAAAGACCACAACATCAGATCTGAAACCAAGGTCATGGTTTATCAAGCAGTTGTGATCTCTACCTTACTGTATGCAGCTGAGATGCAGGCAACTTACAGGAGACCCTCAAGTTGTTGGAGAAGTACCATCAATGCTACCTGTGGAAGATCCTTCAAAATCAGCAGGAAGATAGGCACACCAACATTAGCATTTTCTCTCAAGCAAACACAACGAGCACCAAGGCAATGATCATTTGACATCAGATGCCTAACTCCAGACTACTGAAGCAAGTTTTATTCTCCAAGCTTGGGCAAGGCATACGCTTAAGAGGAAGGCAAAGAAAGTACTTCAAAGACATCCTCAAAGCAGACTTTAAAAAAATGCAACATTGACATCAACTCATGGGAGACTATTGCCCAGGACCATCCCAAGAATCTTGGTACTTTGAAATCTTATGATGACAACACTAGACGGAAGAGTAGGAGCGACAGAAACAGCATGTCATGGACTGAATCAGGAATCTGGAGCCACCCACTATTATAATTAATAATAATTATTATAATTAATCATTATTATTTATTATTATTATTTATTATTAATTATTATAATTAATAATCATTATTATAATTAATAGTTGCCCATATTGTTATAATACAGATATCTTAATGGGTTATTAATAATTATGTATAACTACATACAGAAAACAATCTACTATTTAGTAATATGGTATATATTATGCATATACTATGTTATATCTATAAAATACTAACACCTATAAAACATGTATTAAAATGTTAGTACATAATCAATATACATAGCAGAGCATGTGTTAACATGCAATATTGAGTCAAGAAGAAAATAAAAAATCCAATAAGGCTAAGGAGTGTTTTCAGTTAAAATACTTCAACATACACACTCCTCTGGAAGTCATCCAGTTATGTAATGGAGAAGAATAGTTAATTCCATACCCCTTCTGCATTACTTATATTGTAAATAGAGTAAGAGAGATTTAAAATGACTTGCACGCTATTCACAAATGAAAGTTTTTTAGTAAGCATCTTAGTTTTTTTGCTGTTTTTAAATAACCTCTTTCGCTACCCCACAACTTCCAAAAAGAGCATATCAACCAAAAAGAAAGCCACACAACAGACAGCCTATTATTCCTTTTTAAAGGAACACCAAAGTATCCTTATAAAAAGGAATGCTAAAGTATGCAAATACTTCAATAGCAATATTAAGTATACAAATCTTAGTAAGGTGACATGCAAATGTACTTTAATTACAAGACACAAATTAAAAAGGAAGATAAGCTATTCCTGCTCCTTGAGAGATACTATTCAATAGTTTAAAAAAAATTGTTTGAAAAAAAGAACATTCTCTGTGAGCAGTGGGGAGACTGACACAGTACCATGAGCTGCAAGAGGAGATTTTTTTTCCTCCTCCTCGATGGTATCTAATTGAGCCATGAAGTGCAAGTCATGAAACAGAAAAAACTACTTTAAAATGATCCAGATTTTCATTACCATAAAACCCCAAATTTATGTAGAGAAGAAGAAAAATATTCAGAAGCTTGATAAAGAAACTTTAAAATATGGATTATAGAGTAGGATAAAGAGCAACAGAAAGAAAGTATGCATACTTGTTATGCATTTTCTCAGGGTGCAAACAGACATAACACCTAAATTGTTCCAAGAATGTCACTAATTCGGTCGGTAATCTAGCAGGCCTAGGTTTTCTTGGGCAGACTACTGTCTCTTGGCAGCCTGCCGTGACCAGTTTCACTCTCTGGTACTCTAATGATGTCTCTCCTCTTTCTTGCCATGCCTTGTAACAAGTAATAAAAGCTGGGAGGCAGCCTTAAAGTATCCAGGCAAATACTCTACACACCCTTCAATGGCCTCTGCAGAATTCTCTGGATCTTTTGTAGCAACCTCCATACTGAATTCTGCCACAGGCAAACTCCAGTGTTACCAATTTCCAGGGCAGGCTCAGTAACCACCCCAACACCCTACAGCTGCCTCATGCCTTGCTTTACAAACAAGCAAAAGCTTCCTGTCCCAGGGGAACACAAACGGAGGTCTCAGGAACCCCTCCCATGGCAAGACCTGAGGCTGGGGTAAGCTCCCAAAAATACCCAAAAGCTGTAAGGAGAGGGCTTTGGCAGGAAAAGCTGCACCGTGCCAAGAAGAGCTACCGGCGCAGTTCATCAGCCGCTTTTACTTGCAACTGGGAATGACACCAGCAGACAACATCATCAAAAACTGCCGCCCAGCAGATTTAAAAGCTGGTGGGGGCAACAGCTACACCAGGAATAGAGGGTGAAGCTGCCCCCCAGGCTGCAGGATCACTGGAGAAGGGGATCTGCAGGAGTCCAGATGGGGACCCCCCAAAAGAGTCCCAGCTGCCTTAAAAGGGTAAACACCCGGCTCAGAAGGACAGCCAAGCCAAGGAGGATGGCATTGAGGGATCCTGACGACCACAGGAGCCGGACATGCGAGTGGCGTGGGCTGTGGTCCCAACCACTACTGTCCCTTTCTTCTTCTCCTTTTTCTTTCTTTTCTTGGTTTACAGTAGTACCTCAAAGGGCACTCAGAGCTTGAACTGAGGAAGAATCCCCAATTGACCCGAAAGGTCAAGAAGAAGAGTGGAAACAGTCTCAGCGAACCTGGCAGCTCAGAAATAGGGCCAAGGTGGAGGTTGAGGCAGGACCAGTCCCATACCCCGTAAACACCCAGGGTGAAGAAAGACACTGAGGTATGGCCAAGAGGGGACAAGAGCAGGAGCGAACACCAAAAAGACAAGCCGGCAACCCATCACCTAGTCATCTTGAAGGCTGGCATGTGGCTGGCGTATAGGGGAGGTGGAGCCCCAAGAACACCCGCAAGAGGCAGCGCCCAGTTGGAAAGTTTCTGTGAGGGAGAATCCAGCTACTGAACAGAAGATTAAGTCGTGGCAGTTGAGTGTCAGGGCCTCCCTCAGGAGGGAACACAGCCCAACATCCAAGGTCTTGGGGACTCGCCCTGAGTTCTTAACTGGGTGTGTGCTCCAAGGCTGCTAGAGAATGCCTATACCAAACTAGATGGACGCACTTCCTTAAACCTAAATATAAAACTAAAGTAGTTTCCTACTGGTCCATCTCTTTAATCTTTCTCCAGATCCTTCCATTTGCGTAATGTGTACCAATCTAAGACTCCCTCCGAGAAGTCAGGCTTATATTACCCTTCAGTCACTTGCTCTCTGATTCTCAGGACTAGGTCCTGAGGTTTCCCATTAACCAAGCTGCAGGCTTTCTGCTTTGCAGCTTGCCTCCCTACAAGCAGGCTCACAGCTCTGCAGTCAGGTTCTCTAAGCTGCCCTCTACACTGTCTTAGCTCTGCTGCCTACTCTTAGTAACAGAGTTCAGGGCCTCCGTTACAGGTACCAAACAGAAGCATCCAAACACACACATACTGCTAAGGGTTCCAAGTAGAACAGTCATCTTTCATAGACTGTAAGGGACCTCAGAAGATCTTCAAGTCCAACCCCCTGCACAAGGCAGAAAAGACAACTGAGGTCAGGGGACCCCAGCAAGGTGACTGTCCAGTCTCCTCTTGAAGATTTCCAGGATAGGCGAATGCACGACCTCTGAAGGGATACTTTAACTGTGAAGAAATTTTTCCTAATTTTGAGCCTGAAACGGTCTTCTAGGAGTTTGTGGCATTACTCCTGGTTTTCCTCAAGGGTGGCCTGGTAAACAGTTGTCCACCAAGCCCTTGATGTATTCCCCTGAAATAGCAGTAAGCTGCTACCAAAGTCCCCTCTCAGCCTTCTCTTTTTCAGGCTGAAGAGTCCTCAGTCCCTCAGCCTTTCCTTGTATGGCTTGCCGTGCAAGTCTCTGATCATATGGGTAGGCCCTCTCTGGACTCTCTCTCAAGCTTTACTATGTCTATGAATCTATGAAAAAAGACATTGGAGCTGGAAGGGACCTCGCAAGATTGAGTCCAGTCCCCCTACCATAGGCAGGAAGTCTGCTGGGGTCAAATGATCCCAGCAAGATAAACATCCAGACACCTTTGAATGAATTCAGAGTAGGTGCTTGCACTACCTCTGGGGGGAGTCTATTCCAGACCCTGGACAGATGGATTGTAAAGAAGTTTTTTCTTCTGTCCAGTCTAAATCAGCCTTTCAAGAGTTTGTGGCCATTAGATGTTATCTCTTGGGAAGCCCTGGTAAACAACTGTTCTCCCAAGTCCTGATGCACCCCCCCCATATACTTGTAGGCTGCCACAAAATGCCCCCTGAGACTTCTCTTCCACAGGCTGAAGAGTCCCAAGTCCCTCAGTCCCTCCTTGTAAGGCTTGCCATCTTGGCCTTTGATCATGTGAATGACTCTCCTTTGGATTTTCTCAAGCTTATCCACATCCCTTCTGAAGTGGGAGGTCCAAAACTGGAGTATAGAAGTCCAGCTGTGGCCTCATTAAGGCCAAGTAAAGCAGGAGGATGACGTCCCTGGTTTTACTTGAGATGCATCAATGGATGCATGCCAGTTTTTAGTTTGCTTTCCCAGCCATGGTATTGCAATGGTGACTCATGCTCATCCTCTGGTTGATCAAAACCCCCAAGTCTCTTTCAGTCATGGTGCTAGCGAGCATAGCACTGCCGAGCCTGCAAGTATGCTGCTGGTTCTTCCTCTCAAGGTGGAGCACCTTGCACTTCTCTACGTTGAAGACCATTGGGTTTTGGTCCACCCATCTTGCGAGCATTTCCAGGTCAGCCTGTATCCCCATCCTGTCTTCCAGTGTGACCACCATAGTTTAGTGTCGTCCACAAACTTTGCCAGTCCACATCCGAACCCTGAATCCAGGTAATTAATGAAGATGTGTGTACAGGGGGTCTACTCAGGGCTGATCTCCATGGCCCGCCCACCTGTTCTTGGGCCAACCACCCACTTTCTCACCCGCCATGCCTTGATATTAATTGATTAATTAATATAATGTCAATTAAGCAAGAGGCTGCCCATTTTGCTGCCCCGATGCCAAAGGGCACTCTCTGTGGCTCCCTTCCTCCCCTACACGAAAGCCCAAGCCTTGCAGATGGCATCTAGGTGTTCTTGTTATCACCGGACCCCACACTGGACCCCCCAGAATCCTCCTAACAGGACCCCTCCATGATCCCACCTTCATTCAGGCTACCTAGCTCCCTGAAACTATCTTCCCCTCTTGGGTGTGGTCCCCCCAGGACCTTTGGCTACCAGCCCTGGCCCACCTCCAGGCCAGTCGGGACCCCAAACCCCTGGTTCTTGGGCATCCCTCGTGGTGGGCCCCTGGCCCTTTTGACCGTCCTGGTCCTGGCCCCAGCATGGGCCAGTCAAGGGTACTCTCTCAGTCAGGTTGAGTCTTTAGTCCCTCACTCTCTCTAAGGGTCTGCCCTCTGGGTCCTTCACACAAACGGGGTTACCCACCCAGTGGTGGGGGCTAGGGGGTTAAGGTGCCCTGACCTGCCTTTCACTGGGGTGGTAACTGGCCTGGCATTTCCTGGGGGGTCCCACGACACTGAGAGCCCCACCAGGCCACCCACTCCTGGCAAGGTGCAGTTTTAGGTCATGCCCAGGACTAGGAGCCTCCTGACCATCCCCTACAGCTCCTCCCTTACCTCCAGATGTAGATTTGCAGCCCTCCAGCCAGGCAATGTTGTTGCCCTCCAACAGCTGAACTGCCCTGTTTATATAGGACACCCCCCCGACTCAAAATGGCTGCCCTCAGTCACCTGGTAGCTGCCAGCTCCAGGCCCTTAAAGTGACAGACACACACAGTGCCCTGCCACAATGTGAAGAGTACTGGCCTGAGTACTGAGCCCTAAGGGACACCACTGGTCACCTTGCGCCACGTTGGTTTGCTCCCATCAACTAGTACTCTTTAGGTCCCACCCCAGAGCCAGTTTCCCAGCCACTGGACTGTGAGATGGTTGAGGCCACAGCTCCCCAGCTTAAACATAAAAACATCATGGGAGACGAACTCAAAGGCTTTCTTGAAATCCACATATATGACATCAATGTCTCCCTTGTCCAGGCAATGTGTCACCTGATCATAGTAGGAGACAAAGTTAGTCAGGCAAGACCTGTCAGTAACAAAGCCATGTTGGCTAGTATTCAAAAGCTTGCCTTCCATTAACTTGTTGCTGATGGATCCCTTGATGATTTTCTTCAAGATCTTTTCAGGGATGGATGTCAGACTGATTGGCTTGTAATTCCCTGGATCTTCCTTCCTTCCTTTCTTGAAGATCAGGACCATATTGGCTCTTTTCCAGTCTTCCAGAACTACTCCTAAGCACCACAAATTTTCAAATATCTTTGCCATAGGGAGAACTATGATGTCTGCCAGCTCCTTCAACACTCTCGGGTGCATTTTGTCTGAGTCCACAGGCTTATAGACGTCTAGCTTCTCAAGGTGTTCTCTCATCTGATCTACATTAATTGTGGACGAATTTCCCACTCCTTGGGTGTTTTGCATCCTGTATGACAGTGTGACCCCTTTGGGCAGGTAGAAAACTGATGCAAAGTAATCATTTAGGAGATTGGCCTTTTCTTGGGCATCAGTCTTCAGCTGCCCCATTTAATCTCCAGTGTTGCCTTTGTTCTTTCTCTGACTTCCCACATATCTGAAGAAGGGGTTTTTGTTGTCCTTGATTCCCATAGCTAGCTTGAGTTCTGTTTCTGCCTTGGCTTTTCTGGACCACTCTCTACATGTGCAGGCTAGTGCTGAGTAGTCCTCCTTGGTGATGCTTCCCATTTTCCATCTTTTAAGTTTTAGGAGGTCCAACATTTCCCTGTTTAGCCAAGGGAGCTTCCCTGCCTGCTGACTGCATTTTTTGCAGGACGGGATGGACTTTCCTTGTGCATCAAGGATTATATTCTTACGGAATAACCATTCCTCATGGACTCCCCTTTCTAAGGGGGTAAGGCCTCTTAGTGCCTGACTAACCAATCTCCTAAGTTTGTGAAAATCAGCCTTCACAAAGTTGAGGATTTCTGTTTTACTGAGGGATTTGCTCACCCTGTGTTAGACA
>JAGPOW010001625.1:71264-91063 GCA_030014935.1 Caiman crocodilus
TGGATAGGTACTTGGCTGGGGTCCTGTGACCCTGGCACTCGTTCCTGCCATTGGCGGGGGGTCAGACTAGATGGCCTGTGCTAGGCCCCTTCTGACCCTGGGCACTATGAAACTATGAAGATTCATAAGAGACTAAGCCTGCCCTTGAAAGTCACCAAGATGAAGGGTCTCCACCAACCCTGCTGAACATCCCTCGCACTATCTACATGGACGAGGAGGTTCTAGAGTACATGGAGCACTTTCTGTATCTCAGCAGCCACCTCTCTCAGTGGGTTACCATTGATGAAGATGTCCAGCACCTGGTCAAAGCATCTTTGAAAAGAGAGACCTTTGGAAGTCAACAAAGGTTCTGGCTTACAAGGCTGTCATGCTGACCACCCTCCTCTACTGCCATGTAACCTGGACTATCTACCAACACCACCCACATTAAGATCCTAGAGACCTTTCACCAGCAATGCTTGCGTTTAATCCTGAGGATCAAATGAAAAGACTGCTGGACCAGTGCAAGCATCCTCCATGAAGCTACGTCCACCAACATTGAAGGCTTGCTCTTGAGAAATCAACTCCGATGGATGGGCCATTGTGTCCGGATATCCAAGAATGGCCTCCCTTGCCAGATTCTCTTTTCCCAGCTCTCTATTGGCCAATGCTCAAAAGGTGGCCAAAAGAAATGGTACCAAGACACGCTCAAGGTCATCCTCAAGCATGGAGGCATCAACACTAACAGCTGGGAGGAGCAAGCTGCTGACCATTCAGTGTGCCGCCACTTGGTCCATCAAGGTGCACAGCACTTTGAGGCCCAATGACTTGATACTGAGGTGGAGTTGCAGCAGCAGAGGAAGGAGGAGACCAGCCCGGGGCTGCAAATCCCACCCCCCACGCAACAACATGCCCCCCACCCCCGCCAAAGAATGTGTGCATCCAGAAACGGGCTCCTCAATCACCTGAAGACCCATCAAGCCCGACAGACATCATCCTCGACTCCGAGGGACTGTCGCCACCACCAATATGACCCGTTCTCCAGACCTCCTCTAATCATACACATGGCCCTCCTTTGGACTCTCCTGAGCTTCTCCACAACCTTGCTAAAGTGCAGCGTCCAGAACTGGACGCAGTACTTCAGCTGCAGTCTCAGCAAGTCAGAGTAGAACAGAATGTCATCCTTAGTCTTGCTCAAGATGCATCAGCAGATACATGCCAGTGTTCGATTCTGTCTGTCAGCTGTGGCATGGCATTGGTGGCTCATGTTCATTCTGTGGTCTCTCACCACCCCCAGATCTCTTTCAGTTCTGCTGGCAAATGCAGCACTGCAAAGCCAGTAAGTGTGTTGTGCATTATTTCTCCCCAGATGGAGCACTTTACATTTCTCAGTACAAAACATCATCAGGTTGAAATCTGCCCACCTCTCAAGCCACCTATCCTCAAGCATGACCACACCCCCATAATTTGGTGTTCTCCACAAAGTTTGCCAGTCCACTTTTAATACCCGAATCCAAATAATTGATAAACATGTTAAAAGGTATTGACCCAAGTACTGAACCCTGAGGGACACCACTGGTCACCTTCTACCATGAGGACTCAGTTCCATCTATTAATACTCTCCAAGTCCTACCACAGAGCCAGTTACCTAGCCACTGGACCATAAAGTAGCCAAGGCCGCATTTTTCACTTTTACTATAAGGACATCATGGGAAACTAAATCGAAGATCTTTTTGAAGTCTATGACATGAACTTCATTTCCCCTCTCTAGGTGGCAAGTTACTGGACTGTAGAAGAAAATGAGGTTAGTCAGGCATGACCTGCCCACAACAAAGCCACATTGGCTGTCCTTTAGAATACTGCCTTCTGTTAGCCTATCAATAATAGATTATTTAATAATTTTTTCCAAGATTTTATCAGGGATTGAGGTCAAACTGACTGGCCTGTAATTCACTGGGGCCTCCTTTCTCCCTTTCTTAAAGATAGGAACCACAGTGACCTTCTTCCAAGTCTTCTGGGACCTCTCCCAGGCACTATGAGTTTTCAAATAGCTTTGCCACAGGTCATGTGATGATGCCGGCTAGTTCTTTTAACTCTTGTTCAACCGAATGTGCTGACTTATAGATATTCAGCCTCTCTAGGTGTTCCCCCCCCACAAGATCTTAGCCAACTATGGGAGGGTGATCACCCACGCCTAGATCATTCTTTATTCTGTCAAGGCAGCTAACACTCTTGAATTGGTGCAATATTGACACAAAGTATTCATTTAGGAGTTTGGTTTTGTCCCAAGTGTCAGTTATCAGCTGTCCCATTTAGTTCATCAGGGGCCCTTTTCCCCTTATTTTTTCCTCTGACTTCCTAACACATCTAAGAAGGAGTTTTTGTTGTCCTTGACTCCAGTTGGCAATTTATATTTGGTTTGTGCATTTGATTTCCTAATCTGCTTCCCAAAGGTGCAGGCTATTGTTGAGTACTCCTCTTTGGTGGTTATTACTGACTTTCATCCCTTGTAAGCTTCTCTTTTTCATTTCAGGAGGTCTATGACTTCCCTATTGAGGCAAGGGGGTCTCTCAGCCCTTTTGATGCTTTTATGGAAAAAAATGGACTTCCTTTGTGGTCCTAAGATTGCTTCCTTGAGGAACGACCATTCTTCTTGTAGTCCCTTCCTCACTGGACCATGGTCCTGCAGGGCCTTGCTAACCAATCTCCTAAGATTGTGGAAGTCAGCTTTCCTAAAATCAAGGATTTCTACCCTTCTGACTAATTTTCCTATCTCATGGTGCATGGAGAAAGTAATCATCTCATGGTCACTGTCACCCAGTTTCCTCAGGTTGCTCACTAGATTGTCTCCTTTGGCCAGAACCAAGTCTAGGAGTGCCTTATCCCTGGCCAGCCTGTAGACTTCTTGAATCAGATAGAGCTCTTCAATGCAAGTGAGAAAGATCTGTGTATTCATCCCACAAGATGCCTGGGTAGTTGAAGTCATCCTTGATGACCATGCTCCAAGAGTCTGCAGCCTCTGTCAGTTTTCTAGAGAATTCCTGGTCAAGCTCTTCATCTTGGCTTGGAGGTCTGCAGTAAACTCCTATAGTTAAATCCCATTCTCCGTGCTCCCCCAGAGGGTCTAAAGTCACCCTTCTTTGTTGCCAATCTCTGCTTCTAGGGAAGTATAATGTTCCTTCAAGTAGACAGCAACTCCCCCATTCTTCTTCCCAACACAATCCATTCTATGCAGGGTGTAGCCTTCTATACCTGTGGTCCAATCCTGGTGAGATTCCACCTATGTCTCTGTAATCCCAATGAGATCATATTGCTTGTTGGTTTGCAGGAAGGCCAGTTCCTCCTGCTTGTTCCCCATGTTCCTGGCACTTCTGTACAAGCAACTAACCCTGCCATTAGAAACCATAGGCTCCTGGTGGTCTGCAGAAAAACCTGACTTCCAGATGGTCTCAGAGCATGCTTCCTATTGTTCCCTGGTATGCTGGTTGCACAGGTGCCATTTCTTGGGCTTGTACTAGTCGTTGGCCCATCTTCTGGTGATCTCAGTTTAAGGCCCTATCTGGCACGTACTCATTCAAATATGTTGGAGCAGAGGTCTGTCAAGTGTATAGGTGCCCATAAGGACTAACAACTTCTCTATCATTTCAGCAGCAAAGCATTTGCAGTGCCAGTGTCTCCTTTGCTTTTTACTGATAGTGCGTTATAGGTGTACTTAGATGCTTTGTGTAAGATGTCTTGTACTTCTTTGAAATGCTATATTTGAGGGCACCTTGGGTAAATTATTGCTTGTAAAGAGCAGAACTAGATTCAATCGTCTAGCAGGCCACTTACAGAATTATAAAAGTACGTTAGAGGATCAAAAGGTCCTTCTGTAACAGTGTACGAAGAATTACAAAGAAAAAAAATCAAATACAGAAAATGAATCATACTAGTGCAAGTGTGGGAAATTATTTTGGCTTAAATCAGTTTTGGGGTCCTGTCAAGGGCCCCATCTCTCCCCCCCTGGAGCTATAGCATGCCACGGGATTTTTTTTTCTCTCTCCCTCTACACCTGGAGCTGTAGCATGCCCCAGTTCCAATCCCCACCTAGAACCTATCAGCCCTGTCTGCAACTTATGCTACCACCTGCCCAATCCAGCAGAAGCAACCTTGGGCAGGTGCCAGTGTTAGCTATGGATGTACCCCACAGGTTCCAGGTGGGGATTGGGACATCTGCCCGGGTCCAGAGCTGACACCACTGCATCAGCACTGAGCAGAAAAAGTCCTGCCTACTTGCTCTGCATGGCAGAAGGCCACCTGCCCAGCACCATATGGCAATTATATCTGCCAGCCACCCAAGGGCCAGATCCCATGAGTTGGTGGCTGCCTACCTGTGGACCAAGAAATCAGCTGGCGGGCCAATCAGGCCCTGGGGCCATATTCTGCTCACCCCGTCCTCATGTTTCATTTCAGCCCATCATGCATTAATGAATGCTTAAGAAGCCAAGAATTCTCAGATCAGCATTTTAAAGAAAATGTGTACTGAAAGGTTTTTGAAAAAACACCATACCAAGGCACAATGGAGATAATATATGTAATGATTCTAAATTCCAAGGACTGTTTCAGGCTACCCCAAATAAACATACCCGTGTAAACAGGATCTCGTAAAAGGAATGTGTCAAATAATACTATGAAAATCTAAAAAGAATGGATTCCAGTCTCAGATTCAGTGACAACTTACTTTAAGCCAGTACAAGGCATGAATTTAAAAGAAAGTTTTACCAAAAAAAAACAAAGGAAGCAAGATTCTGGTCACTTTGGGTTCTCTAGAAATAAAGACCAATTACAATGAAATTCATTTCTTCCTCGCATCAACAATTTGGATACAGTACATCATGTTTTCAAAATCATTTTAGCCTCCTGTCACACCTCCCAACACACATTACAAAAAGTGGGTGGCAAAGAAATCTACTTGTCTAAACTAGCATTTATGTAATTTTCAAGTGCAAGGGGCCAAAAAGGAAAAACTGCTGAAAAAAAGGCATCACTTTAACGAAGATTAAACCTACATGACTGTACAATTAGTCATGATTGTACCTGCTATAAAGGAAGTAGTCTGGAAGTCCTAAGTTGATGAGCATTGCCTCGATACTTACCCCCCATGCTCACAAAAAGAATGTATACATTCTCTGCTGGTCTTATCCCAGAGTTTGACAGTTTTATCATCACTAGCAGATACTATTAGGCATCCGTCAGGAGAGAATCTAAAACAAAAACAGAAGTCATGAGAAATTTAAGGAGTATCAAAGAGAATTTCAGATAGCAAGGGCCAAATTTGTATAACAGTACACATGCTGAGGTACACTGCCCTCTTCAAGCGACCCAAGCAACATTAACAAGATTAGCTAATGTACAAAAACCTGGCCTTCTATCTGTGTATGTAACTTAAGAAACCCAAAGTTATCCATCTTCAATTATCTTTGAATTATTTGTCCTACTTGAAGCAGGGCCTGAAAATGAAAAAAAAAAAAAAAAAAAAAAAAAGGTGTTTCAAACCATTTTCTAGGTTGACCTAGAAAGCAATTTAAGTATTCTCAAATGCCTATATTTCTGGTTCATGCTCACATGAGAAGACCAAAAAAAGCAATAACAAAAAAAACCCAAAAAAAGGATTTGAAAATTCCAGATTAGTACAACTTTAGTCTTCCATTGTCCAAAGACTTTAAAGATGTGAACTGTCCAACTGACATCACAGTAAGACAGAATGCCTGCCACACATACAATAAGGAGATATGCTATACCTGATGTCACCTAATTTTCACTTTTCCCAATGCATACTGCCATCAAAATGTGGCAGCAATAGTAGGAATGTTACTTTCACTGGGGAGGGGGCTGCACTTAATGGTGCGATTGGATCTAACCGCTGATCCAACAATTGTGCCTGCTGCCATACCACATCAGATCCCAATCACACCACAACCAGCAGGGAACCTGAGGCATGGGTTTGCAAGTGCTGGATGGAAGGAATCTATTGACTCTCCCCAGTCTTGAACCTGGAAAACATGAACTCCCTGCTGGCACTCTGGGATAGAGGAACCTGGAGCCTGATAGACTTCTAAAAACAAAGGCAGCTGGACTGCACATGTAGTTTTAAAAAGTTCCCAGTGTATAAAGACCCCTGAATCAAGGAGAGGCTCCCCAACTCAAGGGTCCTGGTATACCAGGACTTTTAAAAACTATGTACGCAATCCAGCTACCCACCTGGTTTCTAGGTATCCCTGGCATATGGGAACTCTGGAAGCATCTCCTCAATACAAGAGCTGTGGCTCCTGTAGGAGCTGTAGTCTCTGTGGCTACCATGTCTGAAATGCTTTCCTTGCTCTGCAGCACCAGAGAGCTGCAGGGCAAAGCAGTCAATCTTCTGGTTCATGGGGAGGCCCAGAGTTCCCCACAACCTGGCACTTTGAAATATCTTGCCCTACAGCCCCCTCAGAAAGACTGCTAGGCAGAGGTATTTTCAAGATCCCAACAGAGGGAACCTCTTAGAACCTCTACTCCCACAACCCTGCAATTTGCTTCCCCACTTTCAGAATTTGGCACTGGGGCTATTCAGGTCCGAAGACCAACCCTCACCCCAACGCCAGTGCTGACAATCAGCTGCTTGTCAGTATTGGCATCAGGATGCTATACTTGCAAATTATGGTGCCATATGGATAAGTCACAAAATATGTCCGTGTATGTTATGGAATATCTGTGTGCCTAGTGGAGAGTGGATCTTATTTAAATCAAATCAATTTAAATCATGATTTAAATCACTGGTCAGGAAGCCTCAATTTAATTATTGTTTTCTACAAAAAGTGCATTTTTGTTTGACATGACCTTAATACTATTCACAACTCAGAGATGGATGCAAGTTTAATTTTTAGAAAGTACATGCCATGCATTTTAAAGCAGTGATTTATTTTGATATCTTATCAGATTAATTTTGCAGACACAGCAGAAAGCTGAATTACGATTTGGTTATTTTATTTATCAAAGCTAGTTGAAGCAGATACTTGTGAAGTTACTAGGAGGTAAACAATCGCCAAGTCACTAGATTAATCATGGGTATTTGGGGGATATTTTTACCACGCTGTATTAGGAGGACAACAACAACCATCACAAATAAAACAATTTAAATGTTTGTTGTTTTTGAACTAAAACAACAAGCTTATATCTTGAATATTTTTATTCAACAACAAACATATAATTATTTTAACAAAACAAATATATGTATTTTTGAATTTTTAACTATTTTAGTTATAAATATGAAATGTGTTTTTAACAAAAATTAAATAGATTATTTCAGCTAGGTCAACATGAGAAACTTACAATATTTGCAGAGAGAAAATAGGGCTGATGGGTAGGTAAATCAGGTTTCTTATCTCTCATCTCCATATACTGCTGTTAACAAGGACGTTAACTCAAGAGGCACAAATTCAGTTTGAAAAGTGAAACTAAGCATCACAGAGATGCTTAATGAGATCTTCTGGACTGAGCACTGGGTCCATTGTCTTCAGTGGTTTTCTTTAATCTTTACTAATTTATAGAGAAGCCTCTGGGAACCCCATAACATTGGGCCCTTAATATAATCCAAGGCCTGATATAACCTGTTTATAAAACTTTTCTAAAAAGGTTACATGAATATACCGTCTGAAATAGTATATAATTAGAAGTTATAATCCCTATTCCATTTTTATATTTAAACTTTAACATATTTTAAATTAAACCTGTCTTTATAAAGGGTTTTTTTCAAGAATCTAAAAAATACAATTAAGTAAAAAAAAAAATTTCAATTTCAATTTAAAAAAATCCATTAATTTTTTTTAATTCTTGATTTTTTATCCACCCTGGGCATCCACTTTAGAACAACAAAAAACAGTTAAACATATAGACTTGTTACTATTTGCATAGGAATTAACATATTAATGATACCTTTGAATTGTAAAACACATTTACCAGGGGCCTAGAACTCCAAAATGTAACTGTAGGATTATTTTACATATATGTTAGTGGGTCTTACACACACACAAACACAACCCTGTTAGAACCAAAACAATACCAAACTGACTTTTTTTAAAGCACAGTCTTTGCTGTTAGAATATTTTTTCATCCCATTTTGCATAGAAGCTCAACATTAAGTTGTCTACTTTTCAGCCACAGGATCATAACTGATCATTGTTAATGGGTCCATTACAAGGATTCTTTGTGAAAGCCCTTTAACACAAAATGTTCACATCATCTACAATTCTTGCGATATCCTCCATGAGGTGAGGTTTCTGATAAAGTCTTCCCCCTTCATAAAGTGAAAGAACGTCAGAAGACCAGATAATTTCTACAAAAATGGATAACAAGCCTGAAGATAATCAGATGCATCAAGATAAGCACCTTTAAAACCACTTTCTGTTTTCATTAACAACTTTGAGATAAGGCTAAGAGAAGCAAAAGTGAAAGAACAGACAACAAAACAATCAGTTTCTCTTCTATGCAAAAGATCATTAAAAGAAACAAAAACAACAGTGATATAGGATTTATCAACAGGCTCGGAAGGAAGGGCCAGGAGGAGAGGGATGCAAGGATCACTGCATGCATCAAACGCTATCAGGTCAAGACTGATTTTTAGAAGCATAAACAATAACAGACAATTTTGGTTTATTTTTTTAAAAACCCACATGGAGTATGAATTCCATTTTTATTTTTCAGCATAAACCATCACCACTACCACTTGCTAGCAGGATATACTTACTTAGCACAGCGAACCCAGTTTATGTGCTGGTTCAGTGAGAAAAGAAATTTTTGTCTGTGAAGCGTCCAAACTTTGACAGTTTTATCATCAGAAGCTGTAACTAAAAACTGGCCATCACTGGAAAAGTGAACGCTTCTTACAGTTGCCGTATGAGCCTTGAAGACAGTAGATTCCCCTTTGCTGAGTATAATAAAGATAGTGTTATTAAACTAAATTGCAAGAGAAAACAGCATACACTCCAAAGAATAAGAAGCCTATGTATACTAACAACAGGATTTTAACCACCTTTTCTTTGGGGATTATACCCATTTAACGTTATGAAAAATCTGCTGACCTCCTGAACAGGCAAATGTTTAAACACTGTACAAAGCTAAACAGACTTCTTTTGTGTTATGTTACTTGAGCCCATGCTAATTTAAGGCAACACAATCTTAAAGTGCCTAAAGTTGTAATAAAAAGAGAGAGATTTAATAGTATAAATTAAATACTCATTTCAAAACTATTCCTATTACTCATGCAAGAATCAGAATACAAAGACAAGAACAAAGACACGGCTGTCATCAGATCTTCACTTTCACAGCAATAAGGAAAAGAGACTATTTTCTCACAGAAACTAAGAATTCAGGTGAATTCGTGAAAAAGCACTGGCTCCGCACTTTTGACAGGCTTGTTAAATAAACATTACCAAGAAGCAGAGAAGCCCTGCAGTCTTGGATCATGGAGGGAAGGTAGAGGGGGTGGGGGAAGTGCAAGGCTGCTCTCAGGAGAGATTGAAGGGGGTGAGGCAGGGCATGGCCAGACCCAGCTGTAGGGTGTGGCAACACCACAAGTAACTGACAGCCAGGCCAAGGTGGGGACAGCATGGGAGGGGTTGCAGAGCAGCTACAGTCTGTTTTTTGACCAGCCCAAGATGAGCAGCGGGCAGAATCTGCTGCATCCCCCAAAACTGCACCAGGACCCAAGAAGGGTGTGAGAGCCTTGGCACCCCAGCTCCCACTTTGCTACTGGTATCCAAGGTCATAGCAGCCAGAGAGCATGGGCCAACCAGGGCAGTGCAGGAAGAGACATCTCTGTCACCATGGTCCCCAACCTGTGCCAAGTGTGATGCCCAGAGCCAGTAGGGTGCGAGGCCAGCAAGTCAGAGGCAGAATCCAGGCACCCACAAGCTACGCTGCACTGCAGGCAGACAGCCCAGCTCAGCCTCGCCATCCATTCATCAGGGACAGCATGTGGAGGCACCCCACATCAGGCACTCCCCCAGCTCTGTCCCCTCTCCCCTCCATGCTTCCAGACTGTACTGCTTCTCTACTTGCTGCTAATTTTATTTTTTTTTGGAAGGGGGGGGAGGGGGGCAGCAAAGCTGCCAAAAGCACAGAACCTGCCACCTGCAGATGGAGCCTGCTGCCTCCAGAACTGCAGCTTAATTACCGTGATTAAGCCCAAGGAAGCCATTAATCCACACTTAACACATGAATTAATTCTTGTACTTAAGCTATGGTTCTGAGCCATGTGGCCATCTCTGGGGAGGGGCAGGACTGCTGGAGCCTCTTCCGCAGAGGCATGGGGGGAACCCACCACACTCAGCCCATGAAAGCTGCCAGCCCTGGGACCTGCCCACGAAAATTGACTGGCTGCCTCCTTGGCCAGCCACCTTCAGTAGACCCCTAAGCAACAGGTATTTCTGGTCTGTAGTACTGAAGGGAACTAAATCAAGCAAAACAAAAAACAAAATGAAGTGAAACAATCAATCAGACAAGGTACAAAACGTGACTTTAAATCAACATTAGTTCTCCCTCATTTTTACATTTTCTAAGTAGTGCAAAGAACATTTTCCTGGCAAGGCTGAAGCACAAAGCTAAGCGAAGTTCAGTAGCAAATAGTCCATTGTTTTCTCAGTCCTAAACAGCCCTCCAACACTGGGTGGGCTAAATCAATAGACAAAAGTGTCTATGGACATCCCTGGAGCGCAATCAACTGTGCCATGACATGAGTGCTCCACTGAAGACATCCATTTCTAGCTAGGGAGGCAACTGCACACCTCTGGAGGACAATCTTATCCCTAAAATGGGAGCATTTACGTGTCCACCAGAGGTAACAGGATCACACTTACACAGTAGTTGGAGAACTAAAAGTTTGTCTCAAACCACACTTTAGTCATCCACTAAGTGAAATAGAATAGTAAAAGGATAATCTTCAGCCTGACCTAAGAAACTGCTACAATCACTCACTTGCCAAACCCCACTCCCCTCTGGGGGGAGGAGCTGGGGCCAAGCCCAGACACCATCTCAGCCACTCAAAGGAGGAAGAAGAACCCAGCCATCCTGGAGGCCCTACATACCCAGCAGAACTGCCTGGGCAGGCACTGCTATAAAGCTATCCTTAAGGATACCCTTTGGCATTGACTGAAACAAGGACAACCAAAGATGCCTTTTCTTTCTTCTTTTACTTTGTTAGGGATCTTTGGAGTTTGCATGCATTTGTGGTGAGGAGGAAAAAGAGTTAGGTATTTTTGGGGGAAGGGGAAGAGTGACTGCTCCAGCCCTTTTGTAGGGGAAGGGAGTGTGGGCCCAGAGGGGAGACTGGAGGAAAAGTCTTCTCTGGGGTTGAGACAGGGTGGTGGAGCTGGGGAGCATGGGGGGGGGTGGGAAAAGGTACCTTGTATCTGGATACAACTGACAGATGGGAAGCACAGTTCAGATTGGCAGGAGATTTTACACGTGTGAAGGTTTGGACAATGTGGCGGCAGTCGTGAAGCATGACAGAGTGGGCATTTTCAGGTTTCGGTATGTTGTTTGGGGAATTTGGCTGTGGGTCATTTACTATAAAGACTGGATAAGGTGGGATGTAAATCAAGACAGAGACAGTGTGTGAAAGAGTGCATATGGCAGTGTCAAGAGCACGTGCATGAGTGACAAAAAGCATGCGCAAGCAAGTGCGTGAGCAAGTGAGACCACACAACCCGCAAGCATGCACATGCAAAAACTGTGCACAACAGAGCAAGGGTGTGCAAATGATTGAGGGTGCACACACACGACCTGTTGCACATATGCGCATGCTCTCTGTGCGACTGGGAGAGCATAGGATATGTTAGGGGGTTGTGTGGAGTTTGTGGGGTGTGGGTGTGTGGCTCTAGAAAACATTTGTCCTCTTCTGCAGTCAATGCAGGCAATACTGTGGTAGATATTGGGTAGGGTACAGGGATGCCCCCAGCACTTACCCCCTGGGGCAGCAGCAGGCAGTGCTGCTAATGCCTGCACCCAGGATGGCAGTGGCAGTGGGAAGCTCAACTGAACAGGGAGTAGATGTGAGGGAGGGTGGGTGTGTGTGGAAACCCCTCCCACACTCGCCCCCCCTATCCCCTCAATGGCAAGCAGCCCCAGCAGGCAGTGGGTACAGCATCAGCAGCAGGAAGGCTCAGCTTCCTTGTGAAGGAAGTCCCACGTACTGGAACCAGCTGCCTTCCCCAACACAGCCAGCTCCAGAACATGGGACTTCCTTCCTAAGCCACAACTGCAGGAAGCTCCAGTGATAGAGACTGCACAACAGGGGACTGTGCTCCTCGCCACGATGTGCAGCACTGGCCGGAGCCAGGCACCAGTGCCAAGCCTGCCTGCTGCTGATGCCATCCATGCTGTCTACTGGGGCTGCTTGCCCAGGGGGAAAGAGGTGAGTGGGCACACCCCACTCTCCCTCCCATCCACACCCTATTCAGCTGAACTTCCCACTGCTACTGCCACCCTGGGTGCAGGCTCTGCACTGCCGCCAGCCCCAGCCCCAAGCTCCAGCCTAGCTGCAGCTCCACCCCCACTCACCCTCTTTCCTACCTGGTGCTCAGAAGCAGGAAGCCAGGGAAGCCTGCAGCAGCATCCCACCCAGTGCTAACAGGGCCAGGCCCTTTCACTCACAAGAGTGGGAGCGAGGCATAATAGGGTAAGTTGGGGGTGGGCACACATGTGGGCAGCCCACTCTCACTGTAATGGGCGCAAGGGCTGGATGAAAGTACCTGGTGGGCGGGATGCAGCCTGCAAATCACATTTTGCCTGCCCCTGACCTACATCAACACTTCATTAATTAAGTTACTCTCAGACAGTACATCATGAACAATATAGACTGCCAGGCAGGGGGCTGCTCTCCTTACTGCGATGTGCAGCACTGGCCAGAGCCATGCCCTGCCAGGCACCAGTGTCTGCACCAGGCACAAGCACCCCGATCACCCCACCTGTTGCTGCTGTGCCATGGGGGGAACGTGTGGGGTTCCCACACCTCCCCACCCTCCCTCACACCCCACAAACCCCACACCCTGCCCCTACAACCTCCCACATATACACAACCCCCAACATGTTCCTATACTTCCCCACACACAGCCACACCCTTACAGCCCCCCTCACACACCTACCCCGACAGCCTACCATAAAGATACCCACATCCCTCATACAGACATCCATACCACACACACACCCCCACAAGCCCATCAGACATAGACAACCCTCACCAGGCACACGCAAACCCAAACCCCACCAGGTGTGTTGACACCCCCCACACACACATGCCGTACCACACCCCCATATATCCCCATACCCAACACCCCCCACATATACCCATAACCACACACCCCAACACACCACACCTTACCAGACACATGCACATACCCCCACCCCCCCAGACACCCCCACACAAACCCCCCCCATGCACACTCCACCCACCCACACATACCTGCCACCCCCCACCATGCAAGACTGAATAATAACTCAAAAAGTCTTAATCACCTCTATATAGATTACACAAACACAAAATCAGGACAAAAATATTTTTTGTAATAAAATTATAATATGTTATAGTAGGTGTTTGACTTTTAGTTCATTATTTGTTTTTTTTCTGGTTCTAAGATGGCAACCCCCCAGTATTTCTGGAGGCAAAGGGAAGGACTTCTGGGGGCAAAGGTCAGGGGTGGGACTTCCAGTCCCAAGATGGCAGCCAGGGGGTAGGGCAACTGTAAAAGGTTAGGGTTACCCATGTGGCTCTCAACAGCTCACCAAAATTCATTAAATGGTCCTTCACCCAAAATAAATGCCCAACCCTGCTCTACATCAACCTTGTTGGTCCTTTCTTTAGGACTACATTTACTTTCCTGTAAAAGCCCTATGCAGGAAATCACCATGTTGCATTACCTTGTATTCTTCCCTCAATGTAAATGACCAACCCCGACACTGAAGAACTCCTACCAAAGAGTAAAGAGAAATGCAATACCACAGCTGAGAACAACAAAGCTAGAATCAGGATATACTTACATGCTTGGAACCCACAAACGAACTGTTTTATCTCTGGAGCCTGATGCCACCAGATGGCCAGAAGGTGAAAACTGAACGCACATCACTGCACCTTTGTGACCCACAAAGCGATAGGCTCTCATTTGGGGTCTCATGCTCCAGATCATTAAACATGAATCCATAGAACCACTTGCTAAATTAAGAGAAAGGAGACTCACATTAATAGCTTTGCCAATTACACTAAAATCTTACATACTGAAGTAATCAGTACAAAGTTCAGCAGTTTCAAACTGTGACTACTTCCTCAGTATTAACAGTTCCAGTAACTTTCCCTTCAAATGATGCATTAAAAAAACCACACTTAAAATTGAGATACTACATCTGCTTCCATTTAAAATGTAATTCATGTAATCCTGTTAATGTAACACACTAAATTTATAAGCTTTCTAGAATCATAGAAAATTAGGGTTGGAAGAGACCTTAGGAAGTCATTTAGTTCAAACCCCAGTTCAAAGCAGGACCATCTCCAATTACATCATTCTAGCCAGGATTTTGTCAAGCCGGGCCTTAAAAAACTTCAAGGATGGAGATTCCACCACCGCTCTAAGTGACCTGTTCCTATGCCTCACTACCCTCCTAGTGAGAAAGTTTTTCCTAATATCCAACCTCAACCTGCTCTGCTGCAACTTGAGACCACTGCTCCTTGTTATGTTATCTGTCACCACTGAAAACAGTCCAGCTCCATCCTCTTTGAAACCACTCTTCAGGTAGTTAAAGGCTAATAAAAATTAGAAGAAAAGTTCTGATAAAAAGGCCACATACGCACACAGGCCATAGGATTTTGACAACCAATGTCTCAAGAATTATTTTTCCATGGAAAGCAAAAGGCAGTTACAGTTTTGTTCAGTTAACTATCCAAAGGTCATAATGCAGATACACAAGACAGGCAGGGTCAGTACACAGAAAATATATTTGCAAGTGTCCATTGGTGACTTCAGGTCACCAGACTCTCCTGTGATTATAGCATTAGTGAAAGGCACTGCTTCAAATGAAAGTTCCCAGCCTTCTCTACATCTCTTCTCTATACTTTATAGAAGTTGTCACCATCATTTTACCTGACATGACAGTTACTGGTTTCTCTGAAGAGTACCTGTCAATAATTTCTACATAAGTCAACTCCATTTCACATTATATAATAAAAAAGTTCTGAAGTCTTCCTGAGGGTGCAACAATTCAGCATGCTAGAAGTGCTGCTGCCCTTCTTCCCCAACATCCTGCCACATTTTATATGTCTACAGCACAAAGGACATCTATTATGCTGTATAAGAGCAAAAATACTGACCCTCAGCTTACTGAAAAGAAAAATGCCCACTAGATTGCAAACATCTGAAACGGCAACTACTAAAAATCTCTCTTCAAACTATCCCCATGTTTCAATTATAGAAACACTAAAGGATTTTACACATTGTGCCTGGTATATAACTCTTAGCTTGGTGACATGCACAAGCAACTTGTCCACCCTGTCTGCAGACTCTGATCATACAGATGTCTTTGGACTCTCTCAAGCTGGTCCACATCATGATTAAAGTGTGGTGCCCATTACTGGACTCAGTACTGCAGCTGCAGTCTCACCAGCGCTGAGTAGAATGGAAGAATCACATCCTTGCCTTTGCTGGAGATGCAACAATTGATGCATGCCCGAGTATTATTTGCCCTACTGGCTGCCGCACCACACTGCCAGCTCATATTCACACTGTGGTCTATTATTACCCCCAGGTCCCTTTCATTCATGGTGGTAGCTAGTTTGGTGCCACCAAACCTGTAGGTGTGTTAGGGGTTGCTCATCCTGAGGTAGAGCTCTTTACATTTCTCAACATTGAACTTATCAGGTTCTGATCCAGCCAACTTGCTAGCCAGTTAAATGATTAATCCTTTAATCAATAAGCCCAGTCGTAACCAGTTACAGCTTACTGATTATCATTTTGTGGGGTGCAGGGGACAGCAGTGAAGTGGAGGGGAAGTGAAGCCAAGCACTACTCTAGGAGAAACCAGAAGGTGGCAGGGCAAGTGGGATGAGTAATTATTTTCCTAACTATGCTAATTCATTGTATTAGTTACCTACTTGAAGTACCATAATTTCCCTAGCTGGGATAGCATACAATAAAGGTGGCCAACCTGTGGTATGCATGCCACAAGTGGCATGGACAGCCTTTGTGTGACATACAGGAGGCCAGGAAGGGGACAGGCACTGCAGCAGTAGATAGAATAGGAAGAGAGCATACATAGGGCAGAGCAGAAAGCAGAGCAAGAGATCAGGCAGGCAGCACAGGGAAGGAAGTAGAAAGCAGAGTAGCAGATCCAACAATGGAAGGGGATCAGAGTAACATTTAAGGAGAAAACAGGACCAATTTATGGCATGCCTATGAAAGGTATGGATAGGCACACCTATCCAAACTGTAAGCCCCACTGGCATACAGTTATGAGGAAAAATAATGCTCTGTCCTCTTTGATATGCAAGCAATATTTTGCTATTTTACTGATGCATTATTAATGTAATGAGATAGAGCAAACATCCCAGTCAAACAGAATATTTGTGACCCAGTTCTTTAGTTAAATATACAGGCAACAAATATAAAGAATAAAATATACAGATTGATTGAACATATGGTAACAAACTTAATATAGCTCATTCAAATAGTATGTCTCTCCCTGTCTACATTTTATGCATAGCATATACTGTACATAAAGCATAAAGGAAAGGAGAGGGAGGGTGTGAAGAAGGGATGTAGTCCAGAAGAACTTGCTTTGCTTTCACATTCCTTAATTTTCAGAGCAAGAATTATGTAGGTTACCAGGATACAGAGAAAAACTACAAGTGTGTGGCATGGTTGCCTACTGAACTCCCAAATTTCAGTGTACTTGCACTTGTTGTGCAATTATCTACATACCCTTTCATTCAGTTATTACTGCATTGACTAAGTCTAACATATATATATCAGAAGCCACAGGTAGACTTTCAGGGGTGACTTCAACAGTTTATCTGAAAATCTGTAATTTCTACTTACTGATGATAAACTCACTTAATTTAGATAACCTAGACTCAATTCTGAAACAGGGTAGAGGTGTGCATAGAAAAAAAGATATTTTTAGTGCACAGTAGCCTTAGGGAAAGAGATGGACACAATGTTAAGTGTTATCCCAACAGAGTTGGAGAGGCATGTACAGAGAGGCACCTGAAATTCCTGTTCTAAGAGAATTACAAATGTGGGTCTTCCATCTATTAAATAAAACCCTCACTCATCTGCCAGTCGTGACTTCCAAAACCATTTTACAACTCGGCATCTCTATTTTTCAGTGCAATTAAAAAACTGAATGTTTAAATGACTGCAAAGATAGTTACCCAATTGTTTCTTATTAAGACTGAAATCCACTCCTGTGATGGCATCTCGATGGCCTTTAAAATGTGTCTCCAAAGACGGATCCTCCTTAAAGGCAATTAAATTTATAGTATAGGTTAATTAGTTAACTTCTTACAATTAAAATCCTCCCGGCCCCCCATGACAAATGGCCTAGGAAATGTCACCATCCCAAAGTATTCAAAGCTATATTACCAAAGCATAGGAATATAGGACTGTGGAAAGAGAATCTGCAAGTGTAAAATATACCATATACTTACTAAAACAATGTGTTCAAACAACCCAAAGAGGAGGCAAGGGAAGCAAACATAAGATAATCACCAGAAATAATGGCAGGATTGGCGAGAATCCCAATAGGTCAGATCACTTGTATTGACAATAACTCACACATCAGATACTGAAGACCAGCTACCAAAGCATACATTTTAGCCTGGTCCTACACAACTTTCCGAAGTGTTTTTCAACTACACCTACAACAGTTTTGCCTCTTGAAGTACAAGCTTGTACTTCCCTGAGACTGGCGGTGCGTTCACCCCTCCCTTCCCGCCCCGCTTCTAAGCCAGTGAGCTCCTAGCGCTTATCGAGGAACCCGCGTCTCGGCTGGCTACACCGAGGCAGCAACGCACCGTCAGCAGCACGGAGCGAAGCTAAAGAGCAGCTTGCAGCCAGACGGGGACTCAACAAGGCCCCCGCGGAAAGGGCCCGCACCAAGCGCAAAGCCCGCATCCCGGGCGCGCGAGAGCTCCAGCTCCCCGGCCCCGCCCCCGGCCCCGAGGCGCTTGTCCCACCCGCTCCGCAGCGCGGCGCCTCCACGGCCACCGCGCTCACTCTGCCCCGGGAGCTGACACCCCGCAGCCCCAGCAGTCCGCACAGCAGGAGGCGCCGCCGTGGCTGAGCTGCTGGCGCCGTCCTCCCGCGCGCCAGCCGCAGAGCAGACTCCCCCCGCAGCGGACTTGGTCCTGCCCGCAGCTCGCGGCGCTCAAGGCTAGGCGCCGCAGAGCAGAGCCGGCCCCTACCAGGCAGACGGACGCCATCGCGAGCAGCTCCGCGCCTCCGCACCCGCCCCAGTAACGATGTCCAGGCCTTAAAGGGGAGGCTAGGCTTGTCCCCCGACTAGAAAAGTAGACTCAGGCTTGTCACTTCCGGGGCAAGGCCAGGAGTGAGCGTTTTTGCCCACGGCCCTTTGGGTCGGGGGTTCTTGTTTGGCTTTTAGCAAGGATGGGTCACGTCTCCCAAAGTCATTGGGTGATGCCGGTCAACAGGGGCTTCGGAAAGACGAAATTAGAGGAGCTGTTGCTTTCGGCAGAGCAGACTCAGCGTGAGCAGGAGCAGCCCTGGCTTCCCTCCGCGGTGCCCTGCCCGGGGGTGATGGCCTCAGGCTCTGGGAGGGAGGTCAGCAGGTAGGGCTGAGATTAGAGGCAGAGACTTCCTCAGGTGCTGGGAAAGGCCGGAGCGGAGCATGGCTGGGGCGGAGGTCAGAATAGCGGCGGCAGGAGAAAGGAGGGCCGCTCTGACCTCTGTAAAGCAAAGAACCCGCAGCAGCAAGGGGCATCAAAGAAGCTGATCCAGGGAATGAGATAACCCACAGCCCCTGTTTAAATCGTGCTTCATGTAGTCCACTGTGTGGATGGTTTCTGGTTGTGTAGGAGGATAGTTCACGTCTCTTTTCTGCAGTAGTGGTACAGCCCGGTGCGGAACTGTAATTGAAATGTCTCATATTGACAGGTCAGCCCCATAAGCCATGATTTGCACTAGGGCAGGGGCCGGCAATTATTTTGGGTGGAGGGCCGCTTACCGAGTTTTGGCAAGCTCTTGAGGGCCACGTAGGGAGCCCTCCCCCTTGACAGGTAGTGTGTCCCCTGGTTGCCATTTTGGGACTGGAAGTCCAGCCCATAAGGTGACCTTTCCACTGGAAGTCCCTCCTCTTGCCCCTGGAAGCTGCCCTTTGGGGAAGAGAGTTTGCTATCTTAGAAGTGGGAACAAATTGTATTCTAAAAATCAAACACCCGTAGTAATATATTTTAATTTCATTTCTGTACTTATTTGTGTTTTGTGTTGTATATGTAGAAGCAATTGCATAATAGCTCAAAATGCAGTCTTGTATCGTGTGTGAGGGGTGTTGGGGATGTATGGAGGGAATGTGTGGAAGTGCGTGTGGGTATGGTATTTGTGGGATGTATTTTTTGTGGGATTTGCAGAGAGTATGGCTGTGGGGTTTGTAGGAAGGGTTGGGGGTATGCGGGGATGTGAATGGGAGCCCCATGCATACACCCCCCCAAGTTAGTCAGCACCCACCCCACAACAGCCCAGGGCCCAAGCTGGACGCATCGCCACCACCACCAACAGCGTGTAGCCTAAGTGCACCCTGCACCC
>JAGPOW010001625.1:91163-102816 GCA_030014935.1 Caiman crocodilus
GCTATGGTGTATCCTGCCACCCCTGGGCATGCAGCAGTGGCGGCAGGGACCAGCACATGCAGCCCAACCCTACGCGCCTCACAGGCTCACCTGTTGGAGCTGAGCAGCAGCTAGGTAGAAACTACTGCTCAGTGCAGGAGAAAGTGGCCTCTCCCCATCACCGTTGCCAGGCAGTTTTTGCTGTGACCACCTGTGTCCCAGCTGCCTGCAAAGGGTTCGGGACTGAGGATGGTCGGGGTAGAAAGGTTTATTGACTTAACAAAACCACAGCTATGCGTAGTAACAAAACAAACAATGACAGACAAAAGTGATTTGCCTTGGCAGCTTATTGGCAGTCCCCTCTGATGCCTGATACACAGCAAGCTGCTTTTTCCACAAAGTTCAGCGAAGTCAGGCGTCCCCAAAGAGTGCTCTCTGAAGGACCCTGGAATGCAGTCTTTGGGCTCTTCGAGGTCCACAGGTCTATTGATTTAGGCAACAGCTAACTAATCCTTTTCACAGAGCTGTATTTTCTTTCTGAATAGTTTTCAGATATTTCAGCCAATTTAAAGCTTCTGAATGGTTTTGATAACGTACAACCACTCAGATTCCTTCTGCTTCAACTGTCCTTAGACTGACTAATAGCAGTACAAGCCTTGCATTCTTTTGATAAGGTAATTTTAATTACACCACAGGGTTTTACTACTTCAAGGCTTTGCTAAATTTACTAGACCTTACTTCATACAAGGCCTGACTACATCTTAGACTTTAATTAGGCTTTTAGAAACAACATATTGCTTGATATTTAAACAAATATAAAAAAAACACTTAGTCTAATCTTTATAAAGCCTTCAGCAAGTAGCTTTATCACACAGGTACACTTTTTAGCTGTCACACTCCACCCTTTGCTTGCTGAAGCACTATGATAGCTACAATTGAGATGCTAAAGCTACATGCACTACATCAGGGAAATGGGGAAGGATCTATAAATTTAACTTGCATAGCATGGACAGATTTATGACAACAACGGTTAAAACGCCATTTGGCTGTTGCCACTAGGGCAATACATGATGCTTAAGATAGTTAGTCAAGTAGTTGAGGTGGCACTTGGTAACGTATGAATAATACAAATTACATCATACCATTTACATGGCTCGGGCACATTGACAACCAGACTGATAATTCACCCACTCTCTTGAGCAAGGAGAGCCAACTGAGTGCCTTGCCAAATCTTTGCCTCAAGGCTTTGCAGCTTATTTTTCACTTCATTTCAGTTTTTTAACCATGGCATGTCTACATCTGACACCTATGAAGTAGGTATCATAAAGTTGAGAGGTATAGTCTCAGAGGAAATTTCTGGCCATTTTAGGGCAATAGTACGCTTATTTAATTGCAGTAGAGCAACGGCTCTACTTTTAGCTCTTAAGCAACACGAATTGCATAAAGTCCAGGTGGTACTATTTTCATGCATCAAACGACCTGGTCTTTCCCAATCAACACATTGCCATATTGTTACATATGACATATTAGGTAACTCATATACACAGGTTATGTTAGGTGAGCTGAGAGGCCAGCCTCTCTGTAGGGTTCCTAATCTAATTAAGATACTACTAATTTGAACTAAGGGGGACTGTGCTACATACTGAGGGCCACTGGGGGTAACTATTTCCCATATGGGGTGATACAGATTCTAGTCGCAAAGGCATTCTCCCCCTAGCCCCATGTTTAGCAAATAAGCAGTGGTCTAGTTTCTATCTTTTACTCTTTGCACCAGGAACAAACATTTTCCTTTATTACAACTTTCCCAAGTGGTAATTCAAGTACTTTCATGGGGGTATGTCTTTTTAAATATTGCAGGCATCTCATGATTTTTTTAAGCCAGGGGGCTATTCTTTATTTTTAACATTGTTTATTACCTGAGGAAAATGCACATTTAACGATAACTGAACTTGCGCACAAGCAATACTCCAAGTTTGATTTCTGTCTGCTTTAAAAGCAGTGTCTATCATGACTTGGGCAAGACAGGCTGTCTCTAATTTTACATTAGCTAGCAATTCATTAGTGTGCTCTAATGTTTTTCCTTCGAGCATGCCTCCCCTAGTGAGCAGCTCTACCGCTTGTCAGAGATTGGCTACTTTTTTAGTGTTTTTCTGGGATTTATCCAAGTTTTATACATTTATAGCAGAGTTAAGTCCATCTCAAAGATAACTTGGAGTATCTATTTGTCTGCAGGACTTAAGTGCACTTATGGAATGGAAAATGACTGGCTATTCCCATTTAAGCAACTCTTCAACTGCTCGGGCTCCTGCTGAACAGCTTGGAAAAGTAGCTCGGACATACCATTGTTCTGGTTTGAACGATACTCAGGCAGTGAACAATGAAGCATTTAGGAGGGTTGGGATTTTAACTTGTGACCTCCACCAGCGTGTGGAGTTATACACAGGCAGGGTTGGGGCTTTTCATAGAGGAATGGCTAGAGATAGTAGTGAACACCCCATTTTCTCACAGATTACATTTATCTTTTCTTCTTTGGGAGCCTGTAACCATGTTTCACCTACCAGAGAGTAAAAGAGCTTCCACTGTCGCTCATGGGGACGATGCTGTATCGGGTTAATGAAATGGCATTGCCCTGGCAGAATCATAGCACTGATTTGCTTTAGGAACCCCACTGGTATAAAAGGATGAGGATAAGTGGTAGAGACTTGCAGATACAGCTTCCTTTTGGTTGTATTAAAGTGAGTACCATTCCACCATGCCCCTGTGTAGGTATGATTCACAAACTATGTAATAACTTTGTTTCAACTGTTAATGCCCACCTGGTGGGCCTCACACTATCGCTGGGGAGTGTTGTCAGCCATAGGGATGGGAGGGGGCAGATTTCCCCCCTGCTACTACCTCCATTGTGGCTCCTTTCTTTGGTGGTTGGGCTGGCCAGACTCCCTAGGCCATGTGATTAGGCAGGGTAAAGGCTGGCAGCCCTGCATGTGCCTGGGAAAATGTTGACAGTTTTGCCCTCAGGGCAGAGAATCTCTCTGGTGACATTGTTGGCACAAAAGGCTCTGCTTTTGGTCTTCCCTTTTTGGTGCAGTGTTTAGCCCTCAGCCCTCTCAAGACACTGGAGGGCAGTCAATTGATTTGCACCTTATTGTAACAGGCAGTTACCTAGTCTTTCCACATTTTTGCTTGTAGAGTTTTGGGCTGGCCTTTCCCAGCTTTTCTCAACAATTTGGGGAGGTCATGGGGTTTATCTTTCACTGAGGCCACTGCCATGGCCTTGGCAGTTTTTGTCGGCTTGGTAAGCCTTGGCTTCTGCAAAATGAGTAAAAGCTGCATTAATCGCCGGATCGCATTTCTTACCGGGTGATTCGCCTCCTTTGGCTCCAAGGCCAACAAGGCCGAGGTGCACTGTTGGTGCTTGTCAGCAAAATCTCCTCCACAATGGTGCTGTCATGACTTCTGCATCTGGTGTGTGAGTCCAAACCGCTGCACGAATGAGATTACTATAACTGGCTGCAGTGGCTTGGAGCGCAGCAGAAAACAAAGTAACTTTTTCATCACTTCCTGCAAACTGATTTAACTGGAGCTCAGGGTACAGAATTATTTTTGCAGCTTCGGCTCTATTCACTGAATTTGCAAATGCCCCTTCACTGTACATTTGAACTAGCCAGTTTATTACTGGCTCTCCTGGCTTAGACTTGTGCTGCTTTTGAATATTTTTAATCTCTGTACAGCTAAAGGAATGCAGCTTTGTTCAGGGATTCTCTCCTTGCAGCCTTGAATGAGTTATCACCATGGGAAAAACTTGGCTGAGTTTCTCCCTTGTCGCAGGGAAGGCCTGGCTAGGTTCCTCCCTCTGGGCAGGAACATACAGAGGTGTTTCAGCACCATGCTCGTCATAAATCTTCTCCTCTTCATCAATCTCCTCCCTTTGATCTTTCCGGAGCTTAACTTTTGGTTTAGCTCTATACAGACACATGTGGGAGGATGGCTCCACAGCCTGTGCTAATTGCACTCTCTTCTGGAGGGAAGTGGCCATGCGTGGGATCATAATTTTTCCTTTCTCCCGTTCTAGTGTTTCCAAGCAGCTCTGCATAGCTTGCACAGCCTTGCACACCATGCTCTTGGAATTGTTCACATCTTTTAACTCCTTACTCAGCCAGGTGACCTCTTCGTGGAGCTGGGCATTCTCTTCGGCCCCTAATCGCAGGCATGTGGCCAGCAGCCATGACAGGCACCCCTTCTCGGGCTTACCCTGGGCAGCAATAGCAAACCTAGCCCAGTGATTGGGTACAGTTCTCAGGTCACTTCAGGCAGGTCTCATCCTATCCTTATCCCACCCAGGATTCTCAATCCCTATCACTTCCTTAAGCAAAGCCACTAACAGGGCCCATGCAACTCCCTTCATTCTGACCTTTCTCTGGACCAGAGCCTCCATCCTGTTCGTGATGCCAATTTATGTCCCAGCCGCCTGTGGAGGGTTTGGGATTGAGAGTATGGTTGGGAGTAGAAAGGTAAGAAAGGTTTATTGACAAAAACACAACTATGCATAGTAATAAAACAAACAATGACAGACAAAATTAAATTGCGTCAGCAACTTATTGGCAGTCCCCTCTGATGCCTGATACACAGCAAGATTCTCTTTCTATAAAGTTCAGCAAAGTCAGGCGTCCTTGAACAGCGCTGTCCGAAGGGTCCTGGGAAAGACCCTGGAATGCAGTCTTTAGGCTCTTCGAGGTCCACGGGCCTACTGATTCAGGCAACAGCTAACTAATCCTTTTCACAGAGTTATATTTTCTTTCTGAATGGTTTTCAGATATTTCAGCTAATTTAAAGCTTCTGAATGGTTCTGAATGGTTTTGATAACATTTAACCACTCATTCCTTTTACTTCAACTGTCCTTAGACTGACTAATAGCAGAACAAGCCTTGCATTCTTTTGATAAGGTAACTTTAATTATGCCATAGGGTTTTACTACTTTGCTAAATTTACTAGGCCTTACTTCATACAAGGCCTGACTACATCTTAGAATTTAATTAGGCTTTTAGAAACAACATATTGCTTGATATTTAAACAAATACAAAAACCACTTATTCTAATCTTCATAGAGCCTTCAGCAAGCACTTTTATCACACAGGCACACTTTTCAGCTGTCACATGCCTGGAGCCTGCATTGAATCAGGCTGCGCTGCAGCTCCTTCACTGTCACCTGTGAGATGCCTAGCACAGCAGCAGTGACAGTGTGGAGCAGCTGCAGGGCAGTTCACAGATGGTGATGAAGGAGTTGCACTACAGCCTGGCTCTGGGTGGCAGGAGCTCTATGGAGCTGGGCCAGCTCCCCTCTCTCTCTGCTGGCACAACCCAGACTGGCTCCATAGACCCCTGCCAGCCTGTGCACCACGGCCCTGCTACCCTGCTCTGGGCCCCTCTGGCGCTGGCCCCGGGACACCAGCGCAGGCCCTGTGCTCCCACATGCCCGCTTGCTTCTACTCCCCCCACCCCTGCCACCAGTTCCCCACTTTCCTGCCCACAGGCCTGCTGTTCCTGCACAATGTGACTCCTGGCTATATGGCTGAAGTGTGGGGCTCAGCAGGCGCTGGCCCCACCCCAAGGACCAGGGTGACTGCCCATGGTCCTCCCCTGCCTCCCCTTCCCTCCCTCCGCTCTTATCTGAATTTTCCACTCCGGTGCAGGGAGGCATGAACAGTCCCATGGTCCCAGGCCTGAAGCCTCTGCTAGGCAGGGGTTTCTGGGGCGTGGGGGGTGACAAAGGGACCAGGCAGGCCTTCCTGTTAAAGGTTCCTGCCATGGCTTCCCCTGGGTTCTACTGCCCCTGCCTCCTGTCATCTTTGACAGGCAGCCAGGGCAGATAAATATTAATTTTCTAAATTTTTTTATGGGCCCCACAGGCTGGATAGAATGGTGGGCCGGATCCAGCCTGTGGACCATATTTTGCCCACCCCTGCACTAGAGGAATTTATTGTGGTTTCAGTGAAACATAACTATAAAGATGTGCATTGTGAGTTGTAATGGTTTTGTATGTCTGCACTACAGGTTTGCACTCCTTAATCAGCAGGAGTGAGTGTCTTCCCCAGTGACTCAAATCCATAGGTAGAGCTGGGGAAAGAGCTGATTTTTTTTAAAAGTCCTTTTTCATAAAATCAAGACTTTCAGTGTGACAGTTTTAGTTTTGCTGTGGAAAAAAAATAAGATTTTGCAGTAGATCTGTGACGGGGCAGCAGGGGTTTCTGAGACCAAGATGGTGTCCAACATGGCTTCTAGGAGGGTGAGACATCTGATGTGATGGGGCAGCAGGGGACTCTGGGGCCAACATGGTGGTCTGGAGGTGAGACTTCTGGGGGTGGGATGTCACAAACCATGTGATAAGGGCAGGGGATTCTGAGACCATCATGGTGAACAACATTGGAGCCAACATAGTGACCTAGGGGTGGGATTTCTTATGTCATGACCATGTGACAGGGTAGCAAGGGATTCTCAGATCAACATGGTAGCCAATATGGCAGGCAGGGGGGTGGGACTTACGATATCACAGACCATGTGAAAGGGCAGCAGGGGATTTGTAGATTGTAAGGCTGGAAGGGACCTTGGAAGATCATTGGGTCCAGCCCCCTGAACCAAGCAGGAATGAGCACCAAGCAGGAAAGAATGCAGTTGGCAGTAGGCTCCAGTTGGCAATAGACTCCCTTTCCCAGCTGCCCCTGCACATGGCTGGAGCCGGTCTCCATGGAGACCCCAGCTGTAGGTGCATGTGAAAGCACAAGGCTGGGGTTGCCATGGGACCATCGTGGCAGCCAACATAGTCAAATTGGTGGCCAGGAGGTGGGGCTTATGATGTCACAGACCATGTGATGGGGCAATAGGGGATTCTGGGGCCATTGTAGTGGCCAGGGGGTGGAGCTTATGATAGCATAGACCATGTGATGGGGCAGGACTTCCAGTTCCAGGGCCAAATGGAGTACTTCCAGGGAAGGGGACAGGGCTTCCAGTGCCAAAGGTCAAGGATTGGGGGGCAGGGCTTCTGGTCCCAAGATGGCAGCCAGGGGACAGGGAAAGGGGCAGGGAACCTGTCAGGGGGCAGGGTTTATCAGTTTGACATGAGGTATACCCTGTATACAAGGGTGGGGAAGAGGGTAGGATGCCTGTCAGGAGGCGGGGCTTATCAGTTTGACATGATGCGTACCTTATATACTACTACTATAGTAATAGTATATTACTACATGCTACAGGCAAGAGAGCTACAGGAGGAGGTGGTGAAACTCCAAAGCATCCTCAGCTATGAGTTAATTGATTTGATACTAAAAGAGACCTCCAAGACTGTGGAGGAAGAACTGCCAGAGGCAGCACTAAAAAAGGAAGAGGACATGTGTTGGGGACTAACCCAGTATGGCTGAAGTCCCTGCCTGCAACATGTCCTGCTCATGTACCCTGCTGGGAAGGAAAACCTTGGAATGACGCTATCCCCTACCTCAGATGTTTTCCCTCTCGCCTGCCACAACTTGCTAGAAAATTCTTATTCTGTCAGGAGTCAAATGTAGTCTAACATTTCCTCCAACTCTTTCCTGGGGTCTTCTGTGTGTGGCTCTTCCTCCCCTTACACTTCACCCTTACCAACAATTCAGATGGTACCTGTCACCATCTTTTTCTTAAAAAGCGACAGTATCTATGCCAGGGGCAGGCAAAGTCTGGCTTGCAGACCAAATCCAGTTGGCAGTAGACTCCATTTCTCAGCAGGGGAAGGTTCAGCTGGAGGTCTGGACGTAGCTCCCCATTCATTGCCCCACTGTCTCCTCCAGCTGATAATTTTAATTATTATCCAGGGACTCTTGCCTGGCTTTCCCTCTATCTGGTCTCACCACCAGAGTATCTCTTTCTCTGCTGTACTTTTGGCTTTTCATAACAGGATATACTTACTGCCATGTCACAATCTCCTTAGTCTGTTCTCTTACAGGTTGGCTGATCTCCTACGCAGGGCTTTAAACTAGGTTTGTCAGGGGACAGAGATTCAGATGACAGTGAGAACCTAGGATCAACAAACCATGAGCCATGCGCTGGAACAGCTCACATTAAGTACTAAGGGGCCCAACAGGTATCAGGACAGGGGCACCAAGGGCACCCATGGAGGGGTTCAAATGTCTCTATACTAATGCTAGGAGCATGGGGAACAAGCAGGAAAAACTCGCACCTCTGTTTGCAAACAAAAACTTCAATCTAGTTGGGCTAACTGAAACTTCGTGAGACCCTAACCATGATTGGGCAGACGAGACCTTATAAGAGGGGGATAAGGCAAAGCGCCACATTTATTGATTACATAGAATAAAAACATACAAAGACTTTACAGAGACAAAGACAAACACACTCATCATTCACACAGACAAACACACTTTATGGAGATATTATAGTTACCAGCTTGTTTGCTCAATGTTAGCACTGGGTGACCAGCCCAGGCTCACTGAGGATGATGGGAGCGGGACTGGACAGACGAGTCTGGTTCAGCAAAGGTTGCAGAGTGTGAATTCCCCACTCTGGCACTGCTGCATCCTACATTTATAGGGATTTCAAGCCTTTGTTTGAAGTCAAGGTACTTTTCCATCCACGTGTCTCTATCCAGATCTTGTTTCTCATCATTTTTTCGTTATCTGAGCTCAAGGTTGCTTCTCTCATAAAAGTCAGTTTTCTAGCCTTGAAAGTTGTTTAGGCTAAATTGCAGGACGTGCAGAATTTCTCCTTTACCGTCGCTTAGCTCATCTCCTCTGCACCTGGTCACAGGCTGGTTCTTCAACCATCTGTTAATCAGCTCACTTTCTGGTAATTTACACATTTGGCACCTTAGCAGGCCTCCTACTTACATAGGACACTAAACATTCCATACACTTTGCATTCTCTCACTCAATCATACTACTAAATTCATAGCTTGATTACATATGTAAATGATTACACATTATATCTACTCAACATATCACTGTCAATATAATGTTATCAATACATAATTTAAACATAACCTTATTTTAATGTCAAGTCTTCTAAGCTAACACATTCTGGCCTTGTGTTACATATTGCTAAAACTATTCAATCACACACTACAAATAAACATTCAGGGATATAGGTGGTATAGACAAGATAGAGTAGGGAAAAAAGGGAGAGGCATGGCTCTCTATATGAAGGAGAAATATACATCTTCCATAATCAAGATAGGATCAGGGGAGGAACAAATTGAGGTATCGTGGGTCAGAATGCAAAGGTGTCAGGGGGAAAAGGACTTGGTACTGGGGGTCTACTACAGACCACCACATCAGGAGGAGTTGTACATGGAATTCTCCAGACACCTCTCAGGGGCCGTACGGTCAAGGGATGTGGTTATCATGGGAGACCTAAACTACCTGGACATTTGCTGGGAGGAGCAGGCAGCTAGATCCAACTGTTCACGTTGGTTCTTAATCTGCATACAGGACCTTCACCTAATACAGGAGGTATATGATCCCATAAGGGGAAACGCCTTACTGGACTTCATCCTGGCTACAGGGGATGATTTGGTGGGGGATCTACTGACATGAGGTAACCTAGGAGACAGTGACCATCACTTTGATTGAATTCACTATCCAGCATAGAATGGGAAAGATAACCAGTAGAGCAGAAGTGCTAGACTTCATAAAGGCTAACTTCAGTGCGCTTAGGAGATTAGTTAGCGAGGCACTGAAGAACAGGAGAATTGGTGAGATGGGAGTTCAGGAAGAGTGGTCATTCCTAAAGGAAGCAGTCCTAAGAGCACAGAAGGAGACAATCCCCTTGCTCTGGAAAGGGGGCAAAGGGGCCAAGAAACCCTCTTGGCTGAACAGGGAAATCCAGGAAAGTCTTGAGGCAAAAAAAGAGGCATATAGGCTGTGGAAGCCGGGGGTAGCTACCAAAGCAGAGTATACCTACTTGGCCAGCACTTGCAGGGAGGCAGTCGGAAAGGCCAAAGCAGAAATGGAACTTAGGCTGGAAACAAAAAATAAAGACAACAAAAAGTCCTTCTTCAGGTATATAGGGAGCAAAAAAAGGCACAAGATAGCACAGGCCTACAAAACAAACAAGGGCAATTAGTTATGGATTGGGGGGACAAAACTAAGCTCTTCAATGAGTTTTTTTGCCTCTTTATTCCTGAACTCAGATCAGGACAAATGTCCCAATTAGATCAAAGACAGGCATAAAGGAGGAACCAGTCCACCAACCATTAGCATTGACTTTAATTAAGAGACACTTGGAGAGTCTGGATGTGTTTAAGTCAGCAGGCCCAGATGATCTTCATCCAAGGGTGCTGAAGAAATTGTCTGGTGTCATAGCTGAGCCATTGGCACAGCTGTTCAAGCACTCTTGGTGCTCAGGTCAGGTCCCAGAGGACTGAAAAAGGGCCAATGTGATCCCTATTTTCAAGAACGGGAAGGAGGAGGATCCAGGTAACTATAGAGAGGTTAGTCTCACCTCTATCCTCAGGAAAATCTTTGAAAAAATTATTAAGGATATTTGTGGGAGTCCAGAGGGGAAAGAAATGCTAAAGGGCAACAAGCATGGATTCATAGCAGGTAAATCTTACCTGACTAACCTTGTTTCTTTTTATGACTAGGTCACAAAATCAAGGTGGATGTCACAAATCAAGGTGGATGTCATCTACTTGGATTTCAAGAAGGCCTTTGATATGGTATTTCATTATATTCTTATAGATAAACTGAGTGACTGTGATGTAAATTATTACGTGGTCAGGCAGGTGGCAAACTGGCTTAGGGGTCGCACTCAGAGAGTGGTGGTGGATGGCTTGGTATCAGCCTGGAAAGACATGGGCACTGGAGTCCCACAAAGCTTGGTCCTTGGTCCGGTGCTTTTCAATGTCTTCATCAGTGACTTGGATGAGGGCATGGAAAGCACTCTGTCCAAATTCGCAGATGATACCAAATTATGGGGTAAAGTTAACACACACTTCTGCAAGAAGTTACAGAAAGCCTATACATTTTTTTTTTTAAATAAAGCAAGTAAACTTCCAAAAATGATGGTGAAAAGACAGATTATTCTAAAGATTTAATAGTTAAAGGCATTCTCAGAATAGATAAATATTGCATTTGTCAGTCATTTATTTTCGTGAAGGTTGATTTTCCCCTCATTATGCCCTCCTATGACCTTTCTTGCTCCTTACCTATTTTGAATGATGCAAGGCTTGTTTCAAAGTGTCAATCGTAAAATCATCTTACATGTAACTTTAGTTAGAAACACAAAAGGTCCTATTGCTAACATCATATTATAGTATTATAGTATCATCGTAGTATCTAGGGTCAGAAGGGGCCTAAAGCAGGCCTCTAGTCTGACCCCCTGCCAGTGGCAGGAACGAGTGCCAGGGTCACAGGACCCCAGCCAAGTACCCATCTAATCTTCTCTTAAAGATGCCCAAGGATACAAGAACAACTTCCCTAGGAAGCTGGTTCCACATCGTAGCCATCCTAACAGTGAAGTAGTGTTTCCTAATGTCCAGCCTAAACCTGCTCTCCAGTAACTTGTGACCATTGGTCCTAGTTACCGCTGGTGGTGCCTGGGAAAAAAGAGCCTGCCCTATTTCCTGCTGTTCTCCCCTCAGCAGTTTATAGGCTGCCACCAGGTCCCCCCTCAGCCTCCGTTTACTGAGGCTGAACAG
>JAGPOW010001625.1:118155-128504 GCA_030014935.1 Caiman crocodilus
TGCATTCATGCACACAGAGTTCTACCTACCCCTACGACCCTTTTAAGTACCCCAGGGGTATGCATACCCCTGGTTGACAACCACTGACTTATGCTAATAAGTTAGCAACATGGCATTAGTGTGCTACCATCAACAGTAAATTCTTGTGAGAATAATACAGTATTCTGCTTAATAACTTCCCCTATGTAAGAGAGAATTATATCAAGGAGAAGGAAATTCTGCAATGTAATTGCCATTACAAGATCTCTGATAAATATCCTATGTTTCTATACTGCTGGCTTCATTTTCACATCCCTATCACCTATGTTTTTAGCTCCCCTTCCTCCTGCCCCTGTCCAAGAAACCTTATAGTGAAGACGAACAATATTTTTTTGTCAGATCTCAGACTTTTACAAAATAGAACTCAGAATCAACAGATAGTACAGTAGGCATTTTGGTTTCATTTTGTGGCTTGTTTTGGTGCCTAAATACTTTTTAATACCCTAACATACTAATTGTACATTGCATATAACCATTCAAACACATGAAGTGCAACTGGAACATAGAAGCAAAACTGCATATTTCTAATTGCCAAGTAAGTGTTGTGAGGAGACAGCTGGGAGAGTGGAGGACAGATGGATCTGAAGGTTCAGACTTATTACTGAGCCAAAAGTAATTTTCTAAAACTTACTAGTTCTGTTCCCTTTTCAAAAATTTTTTTGTATTTGATAGTAAAAGGATAAGTTGCTCCCTTGCCACACTTCTACATATGCAAATTAATACAGGATGAATGTACTCTACAGTAAATTTCTCTAGAGTAAACTGATCCAGTGTTTACACATTCAGGGTCTTGGGAGCAGATTTGCTGCTCATGGCAGCAATCTTCTCCTGCCCCTGCTGGTCCTGCACCAGTCTGCAGCAGCTGTGAAGAGCTGACAGGGATCATGAGGCCAGGAGATAGCTGTATCCTGGTGGGGGCTGAGATATAGCTCCCTGCCCCCAGGGGGCTGCCTGCTGCCAGGGTAGGCTCCACCACCAGAGCTCAGATGGGTAAATGGCCCCCCCCGCCCCAGCAGCAGAGAGCTCTTGGCGCTGGCGCCCTGACTTGGGGGCAGGGGACTTGGAAAGAGCTGCAGAGGACAGGCAGGTCTCAGCCCCTACCATGATCCTTTCGTGGGACACCTAGCATAGTTTCCCTGCCCAGTCACGGGCTTGCTGCTACCTCTTTCCAAGCCATTTGCCTGATATGGCCACAGTTCCATAGTCACAGAGCTGAGCAGGGAACAGGCTACAAAGTCCCCAACAACAGGGAACTCCCAATCCTCACTCCTCAGTTGGAAGCAGGGACTGAGAGTTTCTCTTCTTCCAGCACCAGCCCTGCAACTGTGGAGCTCAGGCTAGGAGATGAGGATCTCCTGGCACCAGCCCTGCAACCACAGAATTGGGGCTGGGAGCTCCCTGCTGCTGGGGCACAGGGGCAATGTCAGCAGGCAGCTCCTGGGGGCAGGAAGCAATCTGCTGTTGCCCATCTGACCAGGAGCACATTTGCTCCCAGTCAGGGTTCTACATCTGTGCTACTGCAGTTACTAATCACAAGTAAATTTGCTACTTGCATTTGCAGATAGCCAATGTATTTGCAGTTAGAGCCAATTACTGCACAGTAAGCATCTGTACATGGAAATGCAGATGCTTACTGCACAGTAATTGGCTTTACTATGCAGTAAAGTATCTTGGGTAAATGTGCCCTGAGCGATGTCATCTCACTTCCCCCTCCACCCCTTCCATGTGCATTAGTATGGTGCTATCTGAGTGGCAGCCCATGGTTAAATTGTGGCCTTTAGGGCTGCTAAAGCCACTGTGTTGTTGTAGCTCCAGATTCCAGGAGGTGAATGCCATGACCACAATTCACCACACCACCAAGTTTGGGGGATTTCAGTTACTGTTGGTGCTGGGGGGGGGAAAGCAGGGTGGGACTCCTGGGTTCTGGAGCTGTGCCAACAACCTGTTGCCTTGCCGCTTGGTGGTGGGTTCTCCAGCCTATCAGAAGCCCCACTGTCTAGATCTCAGCCACACGAGGGCCACTTCTGTTTTAATAGTTAGCTTTTTCACAAAAAGCTGTAGGCAAGACCAGCTCTTTCAGGGTGCCATAGCATTAACGTTGCATTGTACTACAAACTGATTTCTGTCTAAACTGGATGAACTAACATAACATTGAACTTACTGTATACTACATTCATAGTGTCATAGGGCAGTGGTTCTCACCCTTTTTTTGTACTGGGACCCATTTGCCAAAATCAATGGCTTGTCCTGACCCATGTACCCCTGGCCCTGGTGGTGCCTGCTGTCCTCCATTCACTCCTAATCCTCAGTCCTCTGTTCCCCCAGCCCTGCCAGAGGGGGCCCACAGCTGCCTTTGTCTTGCTCAGGCCAGAGCGTGAGCAGCAAGTGTGGGCCCCTGTGTGGGCACAGACCCATGTTGCCGGGCCATGCACACAGCTCCCCCTGCAAAGGATCTCCCCCTCCTTCCCCTGCTCCCCTGCCCTGCCGCAGCCCTATGCCTGGCCACTGTCCCAAGCACCGGCAGGCAGGCACATAGGCGCATGCACTGTATGCTGGCTATGTGTGTTTGCGCATGCAGATGTGCATGCACCTGCTGCCTCCAGTTATCCCAAGCAGCTATTTGCAAACTGGAATACTGCCAGCCTGCAAGGGGAAAAGCGTGCTTTCACAAGTTTTTCTGAAGACCTACTCACAACCCTTTCAAATATTCTTGCAACCCACTGGTTGAGAAACTGTCATAGGGCACCAAATCACAATCTTTTTGTACCTTGTAACATGAAGTACCTTATCAAGTGCAGTGTCTTTTTCTTTTCCCCCCCCTTATTCTCCTCAGGCAAAGCATTTGGTTGTGTAGGAGGGTATGTTGCCAGTACAAGATCCTTGATAGATACCATACGTTCCTATGCTGCTGGCTTCATTTTCACAACATCGCTGCCACCCATGCTTTTAGCTGGTGCACTAGCATCTGTCAGAACTCTAAAGAGTGAAGAGGGGCAAGTTCTTCGACGCCAGCACCAGCGCAACGTTAAGCTTATGAGACAGATGCTGATGGATGCTGGACTTCCTGTAATACACTGTCCTAGTCACATCATTCCAATCAGGGTAACTACTTTAAAGATTAAAATATTTCCTTCGTACTTACTCCAAATAGTTCTTGCTTTGTGTATAGCTGCAAAAACTTGCATACATGTTATCTGACAAGTAGAAGCCTATTCTAATAGTCACAAATAGTAAGCCATACTTGGCCTACTGTTAGCTTAAAATGATGAAGACTGTAGTTGAATGTTTGGGTGTGTTGGGGAAGATGGGAAGTGTACTAACATCAATGTGTGAAACAGTTCACAGCAAGAAGGGGTACATGGAAACCTGTCTGGCATTTACCTTGTTAATGCGCTATACAAGTTTTATTCCTATTTTTATTTTACACTGAACCTTCTGTAGAAGTAGAACCTTTTCTGCCCAGTAAAGGGTTTGAAATATTGAAGCTGAGAAGGTGAGTATACTTCATAAAAATGCTTCCCAAACTTCTGATAGCTGGGGCACACTTTTTCCATATTAAAATTAGAGGTGCACCGATACATCGCTCCATATTGTGTCGACACCGATAAAAGGCAAATTGGTATTACCAGCAATTGGCTTTTTTGGGCTGATGGATGGATGTGTCCCCCAGGATCTGCGTGAGGCAGGCTGCAGCTGTGGGCTGGGGCCAGGGGCTGCGCTGCATTGCACTGTGCTCAGGACAGGCTGCGGTGGCACTGAGAGGGGTGCTACAGTGAAATTTGGGGATGGCTGCAGCCCCCTGTAGCCACCCGCCCCAGGCACAGTGCTGTAGCCTGCCTGGTCTGCCCAGTGCAGATTTGGGGGCACCCCCCACCGGTACCCTCCTCAACAAGCAGCACGCATCAGCTGCCCCTGCTTCCCTGCATCCTCTTCCCTCCCTGCACCCCCTGGCTCCTTCCCACACCTGCCCTACCTCAGCTGGACAGCACCTACCCTAGCCCTACTCCCTCTTTCACCACAGCAGACTTACCAGCTGCACGCGACTGTATCGGAAATCAGATCAGTATCAGCCGATATGCCTTGTTAAAAATTGGCTATTGGTATCAGCCCCCAAGATCTCTATTGGTACACCCCTATTTATTTGTTTGTTTGTTCTTGTATCACCCTTTAGGAATCACCGCTCTAGAAAGGATGTTAGATGAAAGTCCTTTGACCCTCCTACTTAATAGTGTCCTCCCATAACACAGTGGTGTAGGAAGGGGGAACAAGTTAGTTCATGTTTTGGTTCTGGGTTCTTCTGAAGAAGGCTGCAACTACTCAAATTTGTAAACTTATACTGTATATTTTATTAATAAAGCATGCATGCTTCTAGTCACCACGTTTGCACTGACTTTTTTGTATATGTATTTGTGTAATTTTAGGTTGCAGATGCTGCTAAAAATACTGAAATATGTGACACGTTAATGAGCCAGCACAGCATCTATGTCCAAGCAATAAACTATCCCACAGTTCCTCGTGGAGAAGAGCTTCTGCGTATTGCCCCTACCCCTCATCACACACCTCAAATGATGAGCTATTTCCTTGGTGAGTGAACCAGATCCTAAGAGTTGGCATTAAAGGTGGGGAAGGAGGCAAACCACCTACAGTGGTAGAAGAACAGGTGAGGACTTAGAGAAGTTAGATGCTTTCAACTTGGCAAGTCCAGGAAGGTGTGTGAAGGAATTCACTGAGGTAACTTCAGAGCCATTAGCTATCCTCTTTGATAACTTACAGAGGTTGAGTGAGGTTCTGGATGATTGTAGAAAGGCAAAGATAGTGCCCTCTTTTTTAAAAAGGGGAGTAGGAGGAGCACTCAGAGAACTACAGACCAGTCTACCTGAACTCAGCTTCTGGAAAGATCATGGAGCATGTCCCCAAGGAATCCATTGTGAAGTATCTAGAGAAGAACAAGTGATCAGGAACAACCAGCATAGATTCTCTACGACCAAGTCATGCCTGCCCAATCTGATTTCCTTTTATGATAAGGTGACAGCTTCTGTGGGTGGGGGAGAGCAGAGTATATGGCAGCTGAGTTCTAGAAGGACTTTTTGCACAACCTTCTTAGTAACAAGTTGAGGAAATATTAACTAGATGAAAGTATTATAAAGTAATTACATAATTGGTTGGATCATATTACTTTAGCAGTAAGTCATTAGTTGCTCAGTCAGAGGAGGTATTTGGTGGGGTTCCCAGGTATCTGTCCTGGGTCTGGTATTGTTCTGTATCTTTGTTAATGTTTTGAATGATGGGATTGAGTGCCTGCTTAACAAATTTGGGTGAGAACACCAAACTGAGTGAACTGGCAGGCAAGGCAAAGATCCAGAATGACTGGGAAATAAAATGGGAAAACGGTTTGCAGTCAGTGAGATGAGATTCAACAAGGACAAAATCCTGCTCTTGTGATGAAGTAGCTGCATCTACAAATACTAGAGGTGCACCAATATAAAGAACATTTTCTGTATCAGAAATCAGCCCTATGGGGCCAATAATTTTTCCGATAAATGTCCACATGTGCATGCAGCTGCAGCACAGCACATAGGCAGTGAGGAGCAGAGCCAGCAGCATGCAGTGCTGTGTGCAGCTGGTAAGTCTGGTGTGAGGAAAGGGGAAAGGGAAGGAGTGCTGGAGTGGGGTGGAGATCAAGGCCCCTGTTGTGAGGGAGGGTGTGGGGTTGGGGCCAGGTCAGGCATAGGATGGAGGCACAGTTTGTCCGGTGCTCATGTGGTGGCTTCAGGATGGCATTTGGGGGGCAACACATGCCCCTGGATCTGCATGGGGCAGACTGTGGCCAGGCTCTTCTTGGCTGGACAGATCTGGGGGCACCCCCTCTCCAATGCCCTCCTTGGCGAGCAGTGGGAGCTGCTAGATGAGCCGTGCCTCTATTTTGTGCTCACCCTGCCCCAGCCCAGAGCTGCAGCCCACCCTGCGCCACACAGGTCTGGGGGTCACACCCTCCTTCCCCACCCCCGGCTAGTGAGCCCCAGCCCCAATCCATCCCTCCCTCACTGCTGCGGCCTTGATTTTTTTTCCTGCCCCGCCCCCACTTCCACCACACCAGACTTATCAGCTGGATATAGTTCTTCAAGCTGAGGAACCTGAAACTCTTCAGCCTGAAAAAGAGAAGCCTGAGAGGGGACTTGGTAGCAGCTTACCACTACATCAGGGATGTACATCAAGGGCTCGGTGAACAACTGTTCACCAGGGCACCCTTGGGGAAAGCTAAGAGTAATGATCACAAACTCTTTGTAGGCTATTTCAGGTTCAACATTAGGAAAAACTTCTTCACAGCTTGGGTGTCCAGACTATAAAATAAGCTCCCTCCAGAGGTGGTGCGGTTGCCTACCTTGAAAATCTTCAAGAGGAGACTAGACACTCACTTTGCTGGGGTCACCTGACCCCAGTTGTCTTTCCTGCTTGGTGCAGGGCGCGGACCCAATGATCCTCCAAAGTCGCTTCCAGCCCTACAATTCATGAACCTATAAGGGAAGTGATTTTTCTGCTCTATTTAGCACTGGTGAGGTTTCATCTAGTGTATTTTGTTCAGTTTTGGGGTCCACCCTTCATGAAGGATTTGGACAAATTAGAGAGGATAAAGTAGAGAGCAACAGAAATTATTAGAAGCCTGGGAAGCATGAATTGGGAGGAAAGGCTAGAAGAGTTAAAGTTACTTAATCTAGAGAAAACAAAAGATTGAGGGGGTGGCCTTCAATAAGAGAGGAGGATTGTTTTTTTTTCTCTGTGGTCATAAGAGACAGAACTAAAAACAATGGCCTCAAGCTGCAACAGAGGAAATTTAGGTTGGAGATTAGGAGAAACTTTCTAACTATGAAGATGGTCAAGTATTGAAGCAGGCTACCTAGAGAAATTGTGAACTCTCCACCCCTGGAAATTTTCACAAGTAATAGAGCTGTGGAAATCTGACTACCCTTTTTAATACAGGTTAAGAAGTAGAAACTACCACCCCTAACTGTTTTTTCTTTTCCGTGGGCATTCAAAAAATGTAATTGGTCCATTTTTTTAATGAACTATGCACTCTTAATCTTACTCAAGCTGAATATAAGTAGAAACCAACTTCCCCTGACACCTTAGTGTCTTTACTGTCTTTAGCGTACTTTAGTGTAAGAATAAATTCTGCTAAATCTCTCTTTTTGCCACCCCTCTCTTCTGTAAACATCACAATTACTTTATTTGCATGCTGCATGCACGTTTCTCCCTCCAGAACTAGGATGCATGGCTTAAGTAAGGAAGCTTCTGTTCTTTGCTGGAATTAGAAGCAAGGAGACTTTGCTGTAACAGCTGCCACAATGGCTGTCATTGTTTTTGGGACCAGCAGGTGCAAAGCACAGTGTTAACCTCTCGTAACTGCTGCCAACTTCGGGAAGAAGTAGAATGTTTTTTCACGTTCTGCCTTCCCGAAACAAGGTGCTTGTCTTATCTCAGGAGTGGGGGTGGTATGCAAGACAGTATGGGGATTACTTGCCTGAAGGTTGGAAAGTATTTAGATTACTGAATGTTTATTAAAGTTCTAAGTGAGTATTCTTGAATATATTCTTCCTCTCAACAGAAAAACTGCTAGCTACATGGAAAGACGTTGGTCTGGAATTGAAGCCACACTCTTCAGCTGAATGCAACTTCTGTCGGAGGCCTCTACATTTTGAACTAATGAGTGAAAGGGAAAGATCATACTTCAGTGGCATGAGCAAGCTATTATCTGTTAGTGCTTGAAAACTATCTAACTTAATCTCATCTATGTGTAATCATCTAATATCCAGACATCCCTGTAGCATTTCTAAATTGCATGTTAAGTTAAAATGTTTTATCTAATACTCAAGGCACCAAACTCCAAAAATAAATTTCAGGATAATATTTTCTGGTTGTTCTTTCTACTGCCTCTAATCTTTACCCCTTACGAACAAGATTGTAAAGATTGCAGTATGGAAAAATAGTAGGTGGAACGGTTTGCAATGCCTCAGCCTTTTGAGGCACCATGTATTGCACATGGATCTGTTAGCTGCACTGCTTATTTGCAGCATGGTGGCAAAATTGTATACCAGGAAATCTAAAAAAAAAAACCTGCAGGAAAGCAATACAGCACATGCAGAGTGCACTGCCCGAAACAAGCCTGGCTGGCCAGATCTGTGCTAGCTAGATCGCTACTGCTGCAGCCTTTACCAGGACCCCAGGTAAGACTACTGGGGCCAGCCCAGGTGCTGGCCCCATCCTTCCCTAATCCACCTGGGGCAATCTGCTCCATACCAGAGCATATATGCAGGGGCATGCCTGCGGACAGCTAACAGTGGCACAAATATGTGCTGTTGCTATTTGTCTCCAGGAAAACTTACATTCCTGATCATGGGGTACCCCCTGAGTGTTGATCACTACTTAGTGATGTCCAGCAATGATGATGCAGGAAAGATACAAAAGGCAAAGGGATGGTGGATGTGACTAAAAAGTTGCTTTGAGCTTTTGGATAGGGTACTTGGTACCCAGATGCTCATCTATATCCTTTCCAGCTATGTAGTTGGTAGGCCTGTGCAGGTCGGCAGCAATCCGATCTGGCTTCAGATCTGGCTGCTTTGGATGGCCGTGATCCAATCCGGAGCTCTGGACCGGGTTTCTACCTTGATCCGGCTGAAGCTTCAGAACTACCTCGGAGATCCGGCCATAGGGTATAATGGGGGAATCAATGAAATATCTATAACTTGATTGGTTTGTTGTCCGATTTGGATGAAACTTGCAAGGATGGTAGCCTCTGCTGAAAGCATGAAACCTACCAAGTTTCAAGAAGATCAGTGTAGGGATTTGGGGGGAACTGTACCCCAAATTCTTGAAAGCCAAGCTCATGTCACAGCTGTGCGTCACACCACAAGGGGGTCAAAATTGGAGGGCTGGTAGCTCTTACTGAGGCCACAAAGCCTGCCAAGTTTCAAGAAGATCGGTGCAGGGTTTGAGGGGAACTGCATCTCAAGCTGCTGATAAGCAAAACTCGTGCCATGGGTGACCCTGTGTGTATTCAGGCACAGCGGGGTGACAGCTGCAGGATTAGTGCTCCCTGCTGTAAAGCCTGCCAGCTGTCGAGGAGATCGGTGCAGGGGAGTCCAGGGCCCTACACCCCTAGCTGCTGACAGGCAAAACTCTTGCTGAGACTGCATCTGTCTTGGGGCAGTTGATTGTCTGTATTGAGTCTTTCCTCTCCTTAGCCTGGTTTTATAGGTGCTAATTGATGCTCGTTAAGTCGTTAGTTAAGTCATTAAGTAGTAGCTAGGCCCTGTGTATTGAGCTGGTCCCTGAGTCCCTGGTCTCTGAGTGACTCATGATTGATTGATTGGTAACTGGGAACACAACAGCTCCTGCTCCCCGCCCCAAAACAGAGTCAGTCCCACAAGCACGCATGGTACTAGTTTTGCTTGTCTGCAGCTTGAGGGGCAGTTCCCCCACAAACCCCTGCACCAATCTTCTTGAAGCTTGGCAGGCTTTGTGGCCTCAGTAAGAGCTACACCTTTGCAGTTTTGACCCCCCTGTGGTGTGACACAACTGTGATAGTTTTGCTTTCAAGAATTTGAGATGCTGTTCCTCCCCTGCCAAACCCCTGTACCGATCTTCTTGAAACTTGGCAGGCTTCATCCTCTCTGCAGAGTCTACCATCCCTGAAAATTTCATCCAATGTGGACAAAAAACAACAAAGTTATAGGTACTTTATTGTTTCCCCATTATACCCTATATAATAGGGTATATATAATAGCTGCTCTGTATATATAATATATATGCAGTTCGGAGCTGCCTCAGAGCAGCTATTATATAGACAGAGCTGCTCTGTCTATATAATAGCTCTGTCTATATAATAGCTGCTCTGAGACAGCTCCGAACTGCTTTGGGAAGCCTAATGAGGCCAGCGCTTTGACCCAGATGTGCTGCTTTGGACCCTGAAGCATCCAAAGCTTCTCCGGATCCAAAGCTGTGTCAGAAGCCTTGCACAGCCCTAGTAGTTGGTCCAGTAAATGATATTGTTGAGCCCCAGCCCAAATCTGGGTTCGCGCCCGGAATGCAGACGCCAATATACGCACCGGACGGTGGAAGTAAAAAGAAAAGTTTATTGCTAGCAACAAACGGTGCAAGGTAACAAGCACACTGAATATCCTTTCTGGGGTATTTTTATACGGAAGTTTATAAGATTTCACAAGCATACTGTTCAGTAATTGGTTACAAGGGAATGACGCAAGAAGTTCTCTACTGAGCATGTCTCTATACCTGTGTTTAAGCCATGTACCTCA
>JAGPOW010001625.1:148112-159466 GCA_030014935.1 Caiman crocodilus
AAAAGGTATATGGTTAAGTCCCCATTGGTGGTCTGGCTCTGCTCTATAGGGGGAGGAGAGTCCCTACACCTCCCACAGCGCTTGTGCACCTGCTTTGATTTCTTCAGCTGGAGAGGGGGTACCTCTTGGAGTACTGCCTGGGTTACACTCAAAAGGAATGCACTCAAGTGACACCTGGGGAACCTCCTGGATAACAACCATTAGTGGAGAAATGCTGAGCTCCCACTTTTGGGTATCCTTTTATATGCACATTTTGATCATTGCCTTCAGAGTGCAGTTACACCTCTCCACAAGGTTGTCTCCTTGTGGATGATAAACTGATTATGAATTGCCAGATTTTCAACATCTCACAGACCCCTTTCAATACCCTTGACATAAAATGCATACCTTGATCTATGAGGATCTCATGGGGGATTTCCACTCTTGCTGTCCATTTAATCAGCTCTTCCAGTACCCACTGGGTAGTCACTGTCCCTATGGGTACTGCCTCAGGATAACATGTGGCATAGTCCATTATTACAAGCACAAATTGGTACCCCACTGCACTTTCTGGGAATGGTCTCATGACATCTAGTGCCACTGTGCCAGACATCGCAAAGCCATTTGATAGTGTTTGTAGGGGTATCTCGGTAGGTATTGTATCAGAATACCACTGGCACTCTGGACATGCCTGGCAAAACTACTCAACTTCTTTATGCAGACCCAGCCAATACGTGTGCTATGTAAGATGGACCACAGTCTTATCTCAGCCCAGGTGTCCACCTAATGGTTAGGTATGTGCTATCTAGATCAAAGTATTTTCAATATTTTTGTGGCACTAATATTTGGGCCACCTCAACCCACTCCATTTTACCCTTTTCAACTCAGTATAATATGCTATCTCTTACCTCAAACCAGGGCCATCTAGTCATCAGGTCCAGACACAGTGCCTCTTCCTTCTGCTTAGTCATGTTCTCAGCATACACTTGCTGAAAAGTAGGCTAATTTTCTTGATCTTCCCTGAAACCTTCTCAGAATCACTTCCCCCAGGTTGATGAAACCCTTTGCATCACCTTGGTCTCTTTTGTCACCCACAAAACCTTCCTCCAGGATCTCCAATGACTCCTTTTGGATTGGGGCATTACCTCTGTGCCCACAGACCTGGTCCATCACTTCATAGAAATTAGGCCAGTCCATTCCCAGCAATATCTGACATGTTAAAGTGTGAGCAAATCACACAGTTAATTCTTCCATTTTCCCATCACACATACAAGAGTCTGTATACACACCATACTTATCTCTGTATCTTCTTTTCCTGTGTGGGGATCAATTATTCCTTCCTTTCTCATCATCTGTGTATCTCCAGAATCAATTACTGCAGGGATGATCAGGGAGCCCACCTTCACATCTATCATCAATTTAGATATCTGACTTGGGCCTTTAAGTCTCCCAAAACTACAGACCATTTTTTCCTTCTATAGATGTTCTATGAATTTATCTCAGTGCATCTTGCCCTTTGTTCCAAGAATGCCAGTCCCAGGGTTTTCAGGGGCACTATCATGCAATGTGCCCTGTGGCACCACACTGGTAACAGGTCAATTCATGTGTATCCATACTCTTCGAAGCTTGACCTTTTGCCTTAGCCCCTGCTACCCTTTTGAACATTATCTCACATTACGCCCTGGCTGTGGTCAGGGTCCCTGCTGACTTTCCCTTTGGCCCTCACCCTTTCGGTCATTGTGAAGGCTTTAGCCAGCTGGAGTGCTTCTTCCATGCCTTGGAGCTGGTGTTTCCTTACCCAGCACTGTTTCATCCTCAAGCTCTTCCAGAAATCATTGGCAATGCTTAGGGGGTGCATGCAGGTGCACATGCACCCCCTGAGTGTGGTGGTGGACCCCTATGAAAAGGCATCACCAACAGCAATGGTGGTACCTGTGGGTGGTCACCGCGTACCCCCATGGTCTGTGGGCAGTCAGCAATTGCCACTGGTCACCATCACCACCATCTCCACCCTGGTGACATTTGTGGGTGCTCCCTGCTTACTACTGCCACACTTCTCACCACTGCCAGCATCACTGTTCTCCCCCTAGCTGCAGGGGGCACATTTCATTCATGCTAGAAATTGCCCCAAAATGGATACATCTAAAACCTCAGATGTATTTCCAGCTAGATCCACCATTCAATCACATCTAAGTGTATGGGACTGCTAACAATAAAATTCTGGGATGATCTTAAATCTGTACAAAATTGCCTTTTTTGCTGTTTGGTAATCACTAGCCTCATTCCATGAGAGCACTCTGTAGGCTGCCTGTGCTTGTCCATTCAGTAGAGGACTCAATTGGTGGGCACACCTGCTCAAGTCCCAGCCGACAGCCAGTGCAACCCTTTCAAAGGCCTCCAAATATCATCCTCCACCATCACTTTGGAGATTCTTAAATTCTCTGAAGCTCTCATCACAGCTGCTTGCTGAGCTTCAATTGTTTTGCTGAGCCCTAACTCAGGTTAGATACTACTGATCTCACAATCGTGAAGGTAGGTGCCCTGTTACAAGGGCCAAAGCCCATAATACTTCAGTAGATGACTTCTCTGACTGTCAATATAGCTTAAGTGGGTATTTCTGGAAAGCATTGTTATATTGCATCATTTTCTTTTGGGCTGAAAGACAAGCTAAAAAGTACTTAAAACAGTTTTAGGTGGCAGCATGTCATGCTGTTTTCTGGCACTGTACAGACTAATTTCTCCCAATAATGTGTTTCTGGGACTCTTAATAAAAGAAAAGTGTTATCTCGGTTTCAATGGCAAATAAATTGTGTATGTTACAAAAATAAAATGGATTTTTTTGTGTGGATTTGAACACAAATGTTTGTAATATCTGTAATGTCTGTTTTCCAAATCATAGACTAGTGCTAGAACATAAGAAAATGAGAACAAAAGTGGCAAGGACCAAAATGTTGTAGACTAGTCTATTTTCATTACTTATATTCAGAACAGGACAAAAAGTAACTCAGCAGTGGGTGCATCTACACATGCGCTTTAATGCACAGCAGCCTATTTTACTGTGCATTAAAGCATCACATTAAAAAATGTGATTTTGCTAATGCCCAGTAAAATAGACCACTGTGCATTAAGCATCACTTAAAAATCATGCACATTCATTACTGTGCATTTAGGCAACCTCATGCACATTTCTTTAGTACTTCACATTGGAAGTACTAATTTTTTAATGTGCCTTAGAAAAAGTACCTTAATGTACCTGTAGACACACCCAGTGTCAAAGAAAGAAAAAAAAGAACATTTTTTGTTGTTGATAGCACCGTAAGTTGTTTTATTTTAAATATAATGTTTAATACTAAGTGTTCTTTTATAAGAGGTTAAGATGGGGTTAGTGGACAAATGTTACTTGTTCAGGGGATGTGTGTCCAGGGGTGAGGGATAATGACCCTGGTTGGACTGTATGAGCAAATGACTGTATAAGCACTCTTCTCCTCACATCCTGTGTTTGTTCTTACAGGAACCAAAGAGAACAACAGTTCCTTTCATGAAGGGATGAGTGGGATAGGAGTTAGGGCTATTCCCTCCTTATTCATCTGAGGGAAGTAGAGTGCTGCTGAGTTATGTAAGGGGGAACTATGTCCTTCACAAAGAACCATCTGATCTACTACTCCCTGGGCATGTCTACATGTACATTAATACACTATAGTTACTGTGCATTAAGTTTAGTACCTGTAATAACAGGTACTAACTCAATGTGCTGTAACTGGCACTACTGCATAGTAGAGTTGGCTCATGCCTTCTTAGTGATGCTAATGTGAAGTAGACCAATTCTACTACACATGGCTTTTCCTATGACATGCTAAAGGAGAATTAGTCTACCATGCATTTAGGGTCTCATGTAGATGCACCTCCTGATTTTAAAGTACCCCTACACTCAGAAGTGTAGTGATTAGTACCTAGGGCAGGTTGTGGGTCAGGGATTATGCAGACCACTGGAGGGAGGAGAGAGAAAGGTGAAGTCTTAAATGTCCTTGCTTTCTGCACTCAAACTGCAGCTGCTACTCCAGTGGCTATTGCTATAGCAGCATGGCCTTGTGCTATTTCCACTGGGGGACAGGTTTGGTGCACATCAGCTGCAGCAGCCTCATAGCACAGTGCTGTACCTGAGATGGCAAAATTCCACAGTGGAGGAAAGGAGGCATCATTCTACTTGACCCCTCTGCTCTCCAGATTCACTGCGTGAGGGGCTGTGCCGCTCAAGGTCCTACAGTGAGGTAGTATAGGGTTATAACTGCCATAACAAACATTCCTGGGAGAGAGGGCTGTGAGACTAGGATTGACTGTAGCAAACTATGGTGCACTCTCATGCCCTGGGAAAAGACCACAGGGTGTGAGTTAACCCTTTATTTTTCATGTAGCTGTTTGTTGGTTTGTATATGGTTTGTAGTGTGTCCTGTGGAACAAGTTTGCCCAAGGAAATAACGACTGTATTATCTACACTGACACCCCGCTACAACTACCTTCCATACAATACCATATATACCTTACCTAATACTTATATACTTTATGCTATCTTGGATATAATACAGAAGAAATCCCCACATCCAACAGCTACATCAGATCACCTTTTAAATGTCTTCCTTAGGTTCAATATGCTTTCTTCTTACAAAATGTTTTTTCCAATTTGAAAAGTGACAGTTACCAACCTGTTAATGTAATCTCAGCTCCCCTTGACCATTCAGAATCAGTTCCAACACTATTTAGTACTGTCTGACTTGTAGTTAAAATTTTAAACTTGGTGTGTTTGATCAGGAATCACCAAAAGTCAGTAACCAGGAAACCTACACTAGTTTGAGAGGTTGATTTATCCTGGCAGAAGTAGACATTATGTACACCAAGGTTTTTCATAATGTATTCAAAGTCTGCAAAGGAGTAGAAGTTGGGTGCATCCTGGGGTGCTGTGGTGGCATAGGTACATCCCTCCTCATGTTCAGTGCTGGTTCACTGCAAAGAGCTCCACTTTCAGCCACCACACACATATGCAGTGAGTTTGTGCTGGAGCTGCACCCTGCCTTTTCATCATCCTGTATCTGTTACTGCTTATAGCACATATAGACCAGGCCCTTTTCCCTAGTGCCTTCATCTTCTTTGGAGGGTCTCATTCCACCAGTGTACTTTCCAGGAAAGAAATGGAAGAAGTGGATAATAGAGGCTGGCTTGCAGGCCTGATGACTAAATGAGTGGAGAATAATGGAATTTCTGTGACACTGAGGTTATGAACAGATGTGGCATTTGTTCTGGTAGAAACTGGCTTCTCGTAGGACAAAGTATAGTCATTCAGACAGCCATTTCCAGTATCCTAGGCCAAAGCCTGCAAATGAATGCAGGACAGTAAGAATTAACAGGTGATCTTGGGACATCACAAAGTGTGTTTGAACAGTTGTCTCCAGGATAAGCTGAGATAAGCAGCACTCAGGAAGCAACCCCCTTGAGACTTAAGGATGGAGGAGACCTGATCAAGGAAAGGACAGCCATCAGTGCACATTGGAAGGAGCATTTTGAAGACTTTCTCAATCGCGATTCTACTGTTGATGAGAGCATTCTCAACTCCATTGAGCAACACCCATTTCTGCTGAAATCTTAAAAGAGGAGAGGAGCTCACATCACAGCTTCACGACTTCACGTTAAGGATCTGTAATGATTAGGAAATCCTAGATGATTTTAGGGATACCATGACTGTAACAGTCTTCAAGAAAGGAGACAAGTCCAACTGTGGAAACTACAGAGGGATTACCCTGCTATCCACTAGGGTTGTGCAAAACAGACTGTATTCAATTCAGATTCAGCCCAAATCACAGACAGTGATTTGATTAGTTGATTCAGATCACTGCCTCCAGTTCAATTCAGCTGAATCTGAAGATTCGATGCTGATTCGGAGAATCAATGATTCAGCCATAGACACAGCTTTAAATGTTTTTTCTACATACCTGAAGGTACCAGGTGAGGCTCATGAACGCTGCAGTGCTGAGACAGATGGAGTGTCACACAAGAGTGTGCGGGGTGGGGCAGCATGTGCTTGGCAGTGAACCTCGAAATGGACTGGAAGTACTTCTGGTCCACTTCCAGGTCTGCCAGGGAGCGCACTGGCCCCCGACTCCTGGCTTGGCAATCAGCTATGGGGGGACCTCGGGTGCCCCCCCAGACACAGGAGGCACCAGTTGCCAAGCAGGGTGGAAGGGGGGGCGGGGCCAGTCCAGGTCTGCTGCCCCATGGGCTGGGGACCCCCCCAGCCCTCCCTGCACTCCTGTGGGATGCTCCATCTGCCCCACCATCAAAGCATTCACAAGCTGCCTGGTACCTTGAGGTAAGTATAAAAATCATTTAAAGCTGTGTCTATGTCTGAATCTCCAAATCTTTCTGAATCTCTCCAAATTGATTTTGGAGGGTTCTGATTCAAATTGGAAAGATTAAAGGGTCTCCTGATTTGATTCAGATTCAGATTCAGCCACAAATTGAGCCAACTCTCATCTGAATTGAATCAGGGACCAAAGATAGTGCAGCTTAATGCCATTTGGGGTGAGGTGTTGAATCAGCAGATACTCCGTTCAAGCCACCAGAACTAGGGTGGGCTTCAAGCAGATCACCACAGAAACTGCAGCCCCCAGAGATGTTCATGACCCCATGCCTCTCCAGATGCAAGGGTCAAAGGCAATGTTTCACAAGGGCATGGAATGCCAGCTACATTTTACAATCACACAGGGCTATGTGGGTCTTCAACAAAGAACTATCCCATGTGTTCACAATGAATGAAAATGATGTCTCAGAACTGATGGCCCTCATCACCCAGGACAGTGGAAGCCCACAGCTAGGAACAGGTGAGGGAAATGCCAGGTAATGCTAAGGGATGGGCAAGGGTCAGGAGTATTGCCTGTGGAACCCCCCAGCCTCCCTAGGGGACTCTCCCATCATCTGCACCCCAGCCCCTAAGCAATTACTTTAGGGATTTGCACTGCAACCCTGTGGGCTTGCTCTGTCATTGACCCATCGCCCCTGTTTCCCTGTCCACCTCACAATTATTTTGAGGGCTATGCATTGGCAGTCCATGATTTCATTTTGTAACTACCTCACTGCCCAACCTCACTGGCCACCATATGAGTGCACTGAGCACTGGGGACAGTGCTACCTAAGTGGCTTTGGGTGATTAAGGCCCCCAATATCTCACTGAAGTGCATCTGTAACAATCAGAATGCAGGATATGTGTTCTTCTCAGTTAGACAGTGATAGAGGACTCGTGAAGGGAGTGAAACACCACCTCATCACAGCACAATAGCCATCACTCTCAGCTACAGAGACTCTTCCTACTAAACATGTGTAACTGGGTGGTCTGTCTGCTTAAGAAGGGGCATCCAGCCCTGTTAAGGGCATTCAGCTTTGGTGCCTTCTGCTAACAAGGGTTTCCCACTGTGAGTTTAAAGTCCTAGAGGAGAGAGCTGAAAGGAAGCAAACTGTGAGGAAACAGTTCTTAGGAAAAGGAAGGTGGACAATGAGCTGAACAGTTTGCTGCACAATGCTGTGCTGGGGCCAGAGCCAAAGAGCTACCCTACTAGTGCCTGGCACAGGGAAGAAGAGTTTGGCTTTTTTTCTTTGTTTGCTTGCTTCTTTGGTACTTAAAGACTGTGTTGCTCAAACTGGCTCCCAAACAATGGCTGCAGCAGAAGATCAACATTGAAGGACTCAAGAACCCAAGCAAGCGAGACCTCTTCCACCAGTGCCTCAATGAAAAACTGATGAATTTCAATCAACAACAATAAGAGAATGTCAGCAGCATGTGGGGCATCCTCAGCACCCCATCATCAGCACTTGTGAAGAGATACCTGGATTCCCTACCAGGAAATATCAAGACTGACTTGATGAAAGCAACCGGGAGATCCAAAGTTGATTGACCACAAGCACAAGGCCTTTTATGCTTGGCAAAATGACATCAACTCCAAGCAAAAGAAATTGAATCTCCAACTAGCCAAGGCAGAGATCCAAAGGTGGACATGTGATATGAAGGATACAGTGTTACATCTGACTGCCAACAAGTTTCCAGCCAGAGTGGAGCTAAACTACCGAATAGATGGCAAGCTGTTTTTTACCTTGTATAAGAAAAAAAATACAGGGCAAAAAAAAGCAGGGCATTGTATGTGGCTGCAAGGTCCTGACCTCAGCCTCCTCTACCCTGCCAGGGGCAATTTGCCATGTGACAGAGCATGTATGCAAGGGACAGCTAGTTGCAGCACAAATATGTGCTCCTACTATTTGTCCCTGGGAAAATGTGCTAATGAAGACATGCCCAGTGGATGTTTGACTTGGTGGGAACTGCTTGTAAAGTTATTGTGAGAGGAACTTTCATGGTGCACCTCCTGTCCTGTATCACCTGGCAATTGTGCCACTGTGACCAACTGCTATCTACCAGTTTGCAGAATGGATCTGTATGTTGGCTGCAGGTGAGTACAATGTGTCTGGGCTTATGTGGGAGCATCTTCAAATCATGAAGTGGTGTTTCTGGGCTGGAAAAAAAATTCCCAAAAATGTCCTTTGCTCTCTGTAGCTGTTATTGATGTTCTGTGAATGGGAGCTGGAAGCTTGGGGGAGGGTGGAGACATGGTGGGTGATGTTAAAAAAAAACCCATCCAAGATCCCCTAACAGACCTAGCAAGACACCATTCATGTAATTGATGTAACCCTGGTCCAGCTGACTCTGTAGTGGAGATGGAAGATTTTCAATTATCATATGAGGCAGTTTGATGGTCTGGGCTGTCCTGTTGTTGCAGAAAATGATGGTCTCTGATAACTTCAATTAGTGGTGAATGATGGTCTCTGATAACTTCAACCAGCTCCATGTGGTGTCCAACGACTAGGGAGACAACGATCCAATTGCTCAGAAATCCAGTTGCTCAGGGAGTAAACAGGGAGCAAACACCAGAACACATTGCTCTCAACACCTTTATCCAAAATGGAGACAGCTTTGGATTAGCTCCCAAAGAAACCGGGGAACTGCCCCAAACATTAGTTCTTTACACATTTATAAACCTTTGTTCATGCTCACTAACAATCACTCCACATTTGCCCCTCCTTCGTTTCATCCATATCTCCTCCTACCTCAAGCTCCACCCCTGTTTACTGTTTACTTCATTAGCATGGAATTGCCTACGCATTTCACTTATTTACATGACTTTTTGCTATGAGTGCATGCTCAAAACTGTGAACCTGGCTTCTCTTGGTCACTTGCTGTTTCTTGCTGACTCCTTCTTCCTCCAATGTCTTACTTCTGCTTTATCTCCTGATGGTAGCTGGTGGGCCTGTATCCTATTCTCCTTACACAGTGAGCTATATATTTTTACAACACTACTTCATTGTTAGGAAAATGCTTGTTTAAGTGTCTTGCAATGTTTCTTTTAATATATCATTCTGCCTTGTGGTTAGCAACTTTGCTAGGCTGCAAATTCAATGTACCCCAAGATCCAAATACCATCACCCTAACATGAATCAGCAGAATACAGGACCCAACCCTGTATGTTAGAACATATCTGTTGGGATACCTGGCTTCATGCTATTGCTAGCTGGTATGGTCCAACTTCGATGCAATCGGGGCCAAAATAGATGCTCCCCTAGATTAATAGGGAAACAATCCCTGGCATAGGCCTCAGATAGGTTGATACTGGATTATACATGCTTGACTTGAGAATGCAATAGCCAAACTTCTCTGACTCTCCTCCCTCACTTCCCCCTTGCAACCTAGGCAGCGTGCATAAGAACACCACCTGCTATGAAAGAGCACATGACTGTACAGAATGTGTTTGATGGAAAAAAAAGGACTAGGGAAACTTTGAATGGTTTATGCAAGGAAGGAGTCACACAATCCACCCCCATCACTGCTAGATACTGGTACCCGAGAGCACAGTTACTAACTACCACGTGTAAGGCTGGAAGCATCTTTGAAAGTGTCCTGTGTCCCCATAAATTATGCTAGTTGTTTTGTGTGCTTTGAGTGATTTGAGGATTTTGCAAAACAAGGAGATGTAACACTGACCAAGAGGTCACAGGGATGATTTAAAATCTGATTGCTTTCCTCTTTCCTCATTTATGCACATGCTTTATAATTAAATGACTTTATCTTTCTTAATGTCTTGTTTACAGGAGAATGAAGGCCATTGTGGCTACTTTCTCAGGAGTTGTAGGAACAAAGTTAAAGGGGGACCAATGGGTGATGGGTTGTGCTGGCATGACTTGTGTGGAATGCCACAGGTGCAGGGGGAAGATGGGTTGTCTGGAAAACAGATGGGTATTCATGGTACTGGTATGCATGGTGTGGGGAAGGAGGGTGGGAACCAGGGTATTTCTTGGTATGATAATGGGCTGTGAGTGAGCTGCCTAGCCTGCCAGCTGCTACAGGTAGGTTTTCCTCCCTGAGGATCACCTCAGCCAGTCCTCCCAAATAAAACAGTCTTTAAATCTCTTCTTTTCATCTTTGGCAGTCCCCGGCAGTCGAGAATGATTGTCTTTCATGATTGTCTTATCTGTGTGTCTGAAGATGGCTGATGAAGCCTATCCAGGGTCAACAAACTCTACCACAGCTCAGACATATGTTTCTGTGTGGGTTGGGTGGCACCTTTTCTTCTTCCTTTCTGTTTCACTTTAAGATAAGGAGTTGTGTTTTAAAATTTGTATGTGTGCATTTTGTATCTCCCCTTGTAGTTTGGTATTTTTATCTATTTGTGTGCTATGGCATTTGTAGCTTATATTTTATACTCCTCGCCTTTCGACTTTCAACTAAATGTGTTTAGTTTCATAAGTAATTTATGTTTTTTGTATTACTTTTTTTGTATTATTTTTTGTATTATGTATATTTTGTAACAATGTTAACAAGGGCAGGAATCAAACCGCCCTTCCCTGTATCAGGCTGGCCCCTGAAAGAGCAAATGAATCAGTGATTGAATGTGACATGATTGAATATGTAACATAGTAGCAGACAGCAATTAACACCTGGAAACTGCAGATCAACCAATGGAAGAACTCAATAGAAGACAATGTAACAACTGGGAAATCTCTAAACGTCACTGATCAAAGGCTAGAAGCCCTGGCCTGAGTTAATCAATGCCAGGGACCAGTTTTTGAGCTGAATATCTCCAGATCGACCACTCCCAGAGCCCTATTCTAAATTCATCAACAAACTCCCAAACCTGCACGTACATGCGGACGACCCCTGGGGCTGACAGATGCCATCCAGTAGCCACCGAGGGGGGGAAGTCCCACAAGGGTCAATGACCCCTGGATTGGGCAAACCTGAAAACTGGGGAGTCACCAAAGTCTGCCAGGGACAGATAAAAGGCAGTGAA
>JAGPOW010001625.1:166621-178273 GCA_030014935.1 Caiman crocodilus
GCTGGGGAAAACCCAGCAGTGGGATAATGATCAGCACAGCTGAGGGTTGCTGAGGCAACTAATAGGTGTCAGCTGACCTAAGGGGCGGGGCTTGGCCCCATAAAGCCCAGACCCAGAGCCAGGCTGGTAGTTCTTTGCCAGCAGCCAGAGGGGCAGGAGCTCCCAGAGACAGTAATGTGAGTACTGCTCACAAGAGCTCCAGAAGCTGGAGCAATGATGTGGAGTGGTAGCCGGGAGGCTTACTTTGTTATGGCTAGGTGCCTTATGTTTGAGTTACAGCCCAAGGCTTGTGTTATATTTTGTTAGTATTGTATTACACCAGTGGTTTGGGTGAGACTGTAGGGGAAGGAGGAGGCCTCTGCAGGGACCCCAGCAGTGTGGGGATCCCGGCACCCGGGAGGGCGCAATTCAGCGCTAGAGAGGGCGCAGCAATATAGGGGGAGAGAAGAGGAGCAGGCAGGCAGCACGCGGAGAGTGTTACAGTTCCTCAGGAGGCTGTCTCCCTGGCAGGCAACACTCTCCCAGCCCTGAGGCTGAATCTTTCAATTAAAGCTCCGGGTCCTCTGGAGGACCCGATCTCCAGGGTTTGCCTGGATCAACACTCAGCCCCAGGAAGTCCCCCGGGGGCTGAGGAATATTTCTTGTGAGGGACCAGAAGTAAAGAAGTACCATAATAGTAAGAAATACGGCTGGGTCTGGGAGCATGCGGAAGGGGTACCAGGATCAGCTCGAACCCCTGGACCAACGGGCCCCAGTTGACCGATGGACCTGGGTCCTTCATCATGACCCCATCAAACCAGCATGTGACCGGTTGGCAAGTGGACGAGGTGTAGGAGTGGCAGAGCCTCGTGGAACATCAGACCTCGCAGTCGTGAACACCCCTTGGCAGGAGTCCACTCTAGTGATTAAGATCTCCACTGAACACCTCCTTCAAATAACTAATTTCTATCAAAGTCGTGGAAGGCGAGACAAGGGACAGTGGCAACCCACGAGGGGGGTATCATTGACATTCGTGGGTCGGCCTCACACTTACATAAATAGCAACCCAACTTTCACTTAATTTTCAAGGTAAATAATTTGCCAGAAGCAGTAAGCACTCTAGCTTAGTAAACCTGTGGAACCAAATGACAAAGTTACATTTGGGGAAAAGCGAGTAGTGAGGGAGCCCCAGGGCCATTGTGGGGAGACAGCAAAGGGCACAGGCAGACAGATCTACACCCGCAGGCCCCCCCATGGAACCAAGTGATACATTTAGGGAAAAGTGAGCAGGGAGGGCACCCTATGGCCAGTGGGGCAGAGGCAGCAGACAGGCAGACAGACCTACACCAACTGCCCCTCTCATCATGCAACCAACTGACACCGTTACATATAGGGAAAAGCGAGCAGCCAGGGTACCCCACGGCCAGTGGGGCAGAGAGCAGAAGCAGCAGGCAAGCAAACAGACCTATACCCACCATGTAACCAACTGACACAGTTACATGTGTGGAAGAGCAATCAGGAGACAAACATTAGATTTATCAGCCTTTATCATACATCCACGGTGCATGGGTTTTCTGGAAGGCAATGATAGGACTGCTGCAAGTGAATACTGACATGCTTCAACCACACTGTGCAGTACTGCTCAGGTTTCATACATGGCCTGCTTTTCTTTGTCAGCAGTGGTGGTGTATCAATCAGAGCTGAAAACAGAAAAGAAGGAATGGGGGGGCAGTGTCTTACATGTCCCAGCTAGCTGTCTTCCTCTATCTCTGGTCTGCTGTCTTCACTCCTCAACCTCAGACATCTTGGATCAATATAGGGTGCCCATCCCCCACACACTGTGCCCTCAATTTATAGAGCTTCTGTTCATTGAGTCAGGAAAAATTCACTTCCCCCTCCCCTCCCAGTTTTGGTGCAAAACAATCAGTCAGTGCAGACATGCTGGTGCCATCCTCACAATTTTTTTCCAAAAGAGCAGCAAGAAGGTGTGTAGGTAAAAATGAGTCATGTACTGATGGGTATGCCAACGAGGGTCACCCACAGGGTCCCAAGAGCTGTCACAAGTCACCCATGTGTCAAGGCACTGTCTTGATTGCAGGTATCCCATAGCTACTACACTCCCCTGTGCTGCTGCCAGTCATGACTGCACAGTGTCAGCTCTTCGTTGGAAGAGGAGTCGGTGGTTGTGGTGCCTTGATACCTACCATAGTTCTTGTGGTGTTAATGATAACTATTGCAACATAGCACTGTCCATCACACAACTGTTTCAAACCTTTTTCTTTCAAACCAGGGTCCTTGCAGAGCAGGATTTTTTTCCTGGTTCTCGCAGGGCATGGCTGTTTTCTAGGGAGATATTTCTTTCAAACTTGGGCTAGTGCAGGGCAAGACTCTTTTCTGAGGACATGTTTCTTTCAGAACAGGGTTCTAGCAGGGCAAGACAGTTTTCTGGGAAGACGCTTCTTTCAAACCAGGGTTCCTGCAGGGCAGGGCTGATTTCTGGTGAGATGCTTCCTTCAAAGGGCAACAACCAGAGAATGAGTAGGCACACCCAAGAAGTATCTACCCTTTTCTGGATGGATACATCTTGGATGTACCTATTCACTGATTTGGTAAAAGCCAGTATCATGCCCCCAGAGTGCAAGAATGGGTTCCAGGGGTCATCCTAAACTCCACATTTGAATTTGAAGGTACATCACCTTCCCCACACCCATCCACCATGGTAAAGGGCAAAGGCTCTGCTGTGCCAACACCCAGTGTATGGACACCTGACCAGGGTAATCACTGACATGCAGATAAAAGTCACTTGCAATGCTAATTGATTGTATTAAGCTCCCATTGCTATTCAGAGTCCCCCCCACAACGCCTGGTGAACCACCTTGGTGGTGCTGTGTGCTGAAAAGCAGCCCTGCTGCATACGTGCAAACAACCTGGCTTTGTGGAATCCAGATGGGATGAGTGAAGAGATTCCAGATGAAATGCGTGAGAATACAGGCATACAGAATCATGACAAAATAAGTGAGGAGACCAAAATGGAGAATCTGGATGAAATGGCTGAGGAGAAGGAAGAATTGTTGTTAAGTATCCTACTTCTGGCTTTGGACTGGCTGTACAAAATAGAGGCACAACTAATGATGGCAGCAAATGCTATGTTGCTGCTTGTAAACTCTTATGAAGAGATGCCAGCATATAGAATTGCCTCATGAAAAAAGGCACTTAGATCCTGAGGGTCACCCTCAGGAGCAGCAGCCACAGGGTCTGGGCCCACGCGAGCAACTCAGACTGCTGAGTGCGAATTGTACTGACCACTTGGAACAATCAACAGTGGCTTGAGATGTGCCAAATGACCGGGGAGACATTTAATCACTTGGGCCAAAAACTGTGAGGCAGGACACTGTCATGTGTTGAGCCATCATGCTGGACAGGAGGGTGGCCATAGCCATTATGAAACTGGCCACCCCTGCCAGCCTCCACTACATTGCAAACCAGTTCTAAGTGACTCCCTGCACGGCCCAGCTGGCAACTTGTGAGGTAGGCCAGCTACTGCAGAACATTGCAACCAACAACTTTATTTGCCTTGGTAACTCCCAGGAAGTTATTGATGGCTTTAATGCCATGGGGGCTTTAGACAGCAGACACACCCCTGGGCAATCCCCCTCCTGAGGGGAGGAGAGGCAGTCATTCATGAACAGGAAGGGATTTGCCTTGGTGATTCTGCAAGCCATAGTGGATCACTGGAGTTGATTCACAAACGTTTATACAGGGAGGGCAGGCAGCATGCATGATGCACATATGTTTATAAATTCTCTGCCGCCTGAGGGGAGGGGATGGAGCAGCTGCCCAACCTGGGGAACAGGGTTATTGTTTGCAGGCTGGCAGCCAAAAGCAGGGTGGGGCAGGGAGGGGACATGCACAACTCAGTGACCTACACCCAGTAGCCTAGTCTCCCTGGATGAACCGTGTCCTGTGAAGGGTTAATTAAACCTCTCCTTGACCCAGGTAGGGTGGGGGAGAGGGTGGTATAAGCAGCCTGCAGGAGTTCTCAGCTTTTTTGATGTGTGAGGTGGGGGGGGGGTGTTCCTTGGTTGTTGGGAGGACAATAATGCTCCTAAAGGTGTCTGCAGCTTTTAATGCTATATCCAGCTATCCAAACAAGCACTTGTCCATGTAATTGGCATTTACCTGCTAAAAATGTTCCTGTCTTAATTTTCCTCTCTTAGTTTATGATGACTAAAATAAATAATTTGGACATGATTTACCACATAAGGGTTTATTATGCTATAAGTAGTAAAAATGAACTAGGGGGCTGTGGCAGGGCACTGTGTGGGCCCGCTACTTTTGAAGATCTAAGGGGGGGAAGGTGTGTGGCAGGGCACTGGGTGTGCCTGCCCCTTTAAGGGCATGGAGCGGGCAACCACCAGGTGCCTGACAAGGGCAGCCATTTTGGAGGCAAGGACTGCCTATATAAACAGGGCAGTTTGGCTGCTGGAGGTCAGGCAGCAACATTGCCTGGCCAGAGGGCTGCTGAGATCATCTGGAGGCAAGGGAGGAGCTGCTGGGGATGGTCAGGAGGCTCCTGGTCCTGGGCATGAACTGAAACTGCACCCTGCTGGGAGTGGGTGGCCTGGTGGGGCTCTCAGTGGCGCAGGAGCCCCCAGGAAATGCTGGGCCAGTGACCACCCTGGTGAAAGGCAGGTTGGGGCACCTTAACCCCCTTGCCCCCACCACCAGGGGATAACCCTGTTTGTTTGAGAGGCCCAGAGAGCGGACCCTGAGAGAGTGAGGGGCTAGAGACCCGACCCAACAAGAGAATACCCTTGACTGGCCCAGGCTGGGGCCAGGGCCAGGGTCCCACTGCGAGGGACACCCAAGAGCCGGGGGCCTGGGGTCCTGACTGGCCTGGAGGTGGGCCAGGGCTAGTAGCCGAAAATCCCAGGGGGACCACACCTGAGAGGGGAAAATGGCTTTGGGGGCTAGGTAGTCCGGATGATGGCAGAGAAGCTGCCTGATTGGAGGGATCATGGAGGAGTCCTGTTTGGATGCTTCTAGGGCCCAGCGTGGGGGCCGGTGACTAGGTGAACACCAAGATGCTATCTGCAAGGCTTGGGCTGCAGTTTTGGGAAGGATAGGAGCCGCAGAGAGCACCCCCTGGCATCAAGGCACTAAAATGGGCAGCCTCCCGCTTGTAAGACATCTATAAATGAATCAATTAAGACCAGGACGTGGCGGGTGGTTGGCCCAAGAACAGGTGGGCGGGCCACGGAGATTGGCCCTGAGGAAGCCTTCTGTTACAGGGGCACATCAGAACAATTTTATCTCCCTGCCCTTTCTTGCCACCTTACTGCCAGGTGGCGCTTTAGGACAAGAAATGCCCTGCCGCATCACTTCTGCCACTAGTTTTTCCTGAGTGGAAGTTGCACAGGATGCTCAGGCAGCTGGGGCACAAAATCTTTCCGTGCAAAGCCCCACAGGGCTCCCTAAGTGTACACAAGCATTGCACTCACCCAAGGCTGGGTGGGGGTACCCTTAGGATTGCATGCTGTTTCCACCCAGTGCTGGGTGCAGAGTAGCCTTCAGGCTATCCATTCATCACCCCCTGCCCTAGCTTGGTGCCCCTTCCTTTTCCTGGGTGAAAGTTGCATGGGGTGCTCGGGCAGTTTGATGCAAAATCTTTCCATGCAAAGCCCTGCAGGGCTCCTCACAAGTGTACACAAGCCTTGCATCTCCCACCCACCCACTTTGCAAAACAGCCCCAAGCAATTTTTCCCCTTGCTATTCTTTGCATAGGGAAGGGTTCTGTTTTGCCAATTTGGGGGGGGGGGGGGCTGGGCTTTTTGTGTGCTTTTCCAGCCTGTTGGAGTTTTTGCACACTTACCAAACTGGCACTAGACTGTCTGGTTTGGGGGTTTTTTACACCAGAAAAAGGTGGGGGGGGGGTGTCTGCCCCCTGAGTGCCTATAAATTCATGGAGTAGTGAGTGAGTGGGATGCATTGCTGAAGCCCATTCATGAAACCATATGTCTGCGATGTGAATGTTCGATGGCCTTCAAGATTAACCTCTCCTTTCTCCTTAGCCCCTCAGGATTTGAGGAAGACATTGTCTTTAGCAAGCAGGACATGCAAAGTCTCATTTTGACTAATTGAGTGACCTCTGTCTCAAATGTCTGTAAAAGTCATTCTTCTCATGTCAAAACTACTGAAACCATGTGCTCCCTGTAACCGCAGGTTGCCTGTACTTTTTGAAAAGAGTTGACGTGTTACCACATTCCTAAAATGGTAGTCTGTGTGTTTGAACACTCTAGATCAAACCATACATGACCCATACATGAGAGATCTTCTGGTCCACCACCTCCCCCACCGTAAGGACCCTGATCAGCCTGTGGAAATGGGTAAGAAAGGATTTGTTTTTGCTGCATATATAAAGGAAATGAATACCATTGATCCATTCTAACTATTTCAGTTTTTCTCACCCGAAGTGATAATCCAACATTTTCAAGAATTTCCAGCACAGTAGTTATGTGAGTGTGCTTCTGAATGCCACAGCCTAGACTATCAAAAGTAAATAACTGCCTCAAGTGTCTGGGGATTGCAGCAATCACACTTCTTTTATGCCTCTCTTGATAAAAAGTTCACACGCCCCAGGTCCTCGAACATACCAGAGAACAGGTCTTAGCAGGAGGTGGTACAGTGTGTCATCTGCTCTGCTTTACATTTTGTTGGCTATGCAGGGGAGCAAGAAAAATCACATTTTGAAAGATGAGATGGATCCCTTGCAAGGATGGGGACCAAACTGGACTTATGCATAAATTGAGGCACTGATTGACATTTGGGGTGAAGGGAACATCATGACACAACTGGGAAACCTGAGGAATAAACCTGTTTACATCTCTATTGCTGAGCAATTACAGCTACTTGGCATCAAATGCAACTGGGAACAGCGTCACAGTAAGATGAAGGCCTTAAAGCATCCCTTTTATCGTGTAAAGCACAATACTTCTCCGTCTGGTGCCTCACATAAAATGATTCCATTTTACGACAGGCTGTCTATCATCCTTAAAACAGATGCTTCAGAGGCTTGCGTGACTGAGTTGGGTACTAGAGGTTTGCATCACAAGGAACCAGAAACTCCCTGGTGCCAAAGTACTTCTCATGCCACAGCTACTTTGCAAGTTCCCCGCAATCAGCCTCCTCCTCAAGAACAGAATCGGTCACAGACAAACAATCTCACCTGGAACTGCTCAAGGGACCTCTTCAGCATGCAGCCAGAGATGAGCTCCCCTCTACTCTTATCAACCTATGCATTTTGGTACCAGATACCCAGGAGGTTCAACAGATGCAGGACAGAAATAACTTTCCTGTTCATGATGAGGAAGAGGACTCCAACTCAACCTTCCTTGTGTCACAGGCAGAGATGACCCAGGCAGGGTGTGGAGTCCAGGGCAAATCGGCCTGTGCAGGGCCCCACCCCCAGATGCGAGGAAGCCGGTGGCAGATTCAGTGGCGAGGGTGGGGCAGGGGTGGGTGCGGAGTGGCAGATTCAGCAGCAGATTCAGTGGCAGTGGATGGGGGGGTTGCTGAGCAGCCGGATGTGAAACCAGCAGCAGTGCAGACTAGCCACCCTGCTCCACCCAGCTCTGCAGGGCCCCCCAAAGTATGGGGCCCAGCGCGGTTACCCCAATTCACCCTAACCCCCTCCAGGGACAGCCCTGGTCATTGGACTTGTCAGGTTCCAAAGGGAGTGAATAGGTTCCTGGGAAACTGCACCTCACACTGTTCAAAGCAAAAATCCTGACACTTGCTGACCAAATCTCTGAATCTGAATCAAAGTGGGAGACCCATTAACAGGTCTAAATTGAATCCAAAGCCTCTGAATTGATTTGGAAAAGATTTGGAGAGGTTCGGCGATTCAGATTAGCCAGGAGAGGCAGGCACAGCCAGGGGAATGCTGGGTCTCCCGCAACTCCTCTAGCTGTGCCTGCCTCTCCCTGGGTGGGGGGAGCCATGGGAGAAGCCCCCACGGCTGCCCTGCCTGGCCCCAGCCTAGTCCTGGCACTTTAAAAAAGAATAACAGTCCTGCATTCACTGGCTGCAGCAGGGGCTGTGGGGCCTCCTGTCACAACCCCCCTGCACAGCCTCCACTCCCCAAATGCTCCCCTGTCTGGCCCCACCCCTGATGACCCCCCTCCCACACCACCTGGCTCCAGCAGTCTGGGGAAAAAAAACCCCAAACAACAAAACCTCGCATACTCATTGACAGTAGCAGTGGATGTAGGGGCTCTGGGGCCATGTGGCAGAGCCCCCCCACACAGCCCCCACTCCCTGATCTCCCCCTGTACCTAGCCCCACACCTGGGGGCTGCCCCACCCAGCTCAGCCTCCCAGCACCTTAAAAAGAAAAAAGCCCCACATTCCCCAGCTCTGGCAGTGGGGATCAGAGCCTCTGGGGGCTTGTGGCAGAGCCCCCAAGTGCAGCATAGGGCAAGTGGGGGGGCAGTGGCAATCACTCCCCCACCAGACATCTGCTCAGCAGAGCACTGCACACTGTCTGGGAGCTGGGGCCACTGGGGCTGGGTGGCACCAGGCTCCAGGTGACTGCTGGAGCCGCTCCATCTCCCAGACAGCATGCAGTGCCTTGCTGAGCCATACTGCACTGGTCCCATGAGGCAGCTGCTGCATGGGTGCCAGGCAAGGAGGGCGATCTCCACTGCCCTGCTCAGCCTGGGGAGGCTCTTCCACGAGCCCTCAGAGGCCCTGGTTCCCACTGCTGCAGCCAGTGAGCATGGGGCTTTTCTCCACTTTATCTTTTTTCTTAAAGGTCCGGAGCTGGCCCATGCGGGGCACTCATGGCTGGGCTGGGGGAACGAGGGCAGGTTGGGAGGCTCATGGAAGAGCCCACCATGCAGTGGGGGGCAGCAGGGCTCTCCCCCTGCCCAGCAGCACCTGCTGAGCTGGGTCTTTTTTTCCCCCAAGTGCTAGGAGCTAGCGTGGGATGGGAGAGGGGTAGGGAATGGGCCTGGCCTGGCTGATTTGGAGATTCAGCCAAATCAAATCAGGACAGTGATTTGAATCACTGAATCAAATCATTGTCCCCCAAATCAGCCAAATCTGAAGCAAATACTAGCCGCTTCGCACAGCCCTAGGGATCACCTTGTCTGTCCAATGCAGACAACACGGGAGCCTTGTAACACACTGAACAACTTTTTGTCTTGTTTCCTTTACCGAAAGCTGAGATTGCTCAGCAGGGGCTCAGGCATAAAGGCTGTAGCAGTAAAAGTATAAGCAGTAGGTGTGGTAGAGATGATAAAACTTGCAAATAAAAAAAAATTGCAACTCTCTAGATGGTCTAATAAAAGATATCACCTCTACCACACTGACAGGAGGGGCTCAGCACACCACAGCATTAAATCTACTGCTTTACAGCAGAATGACAAAGAAAAACCCAAGACTGTTATTATGAGCCCACCATGTTTCAAACAATTAACAGGCATAAAATAGTTTCATGCTGACAGCAGTTTTCTCTAGTTAACTTATATTTTGATATAGCTTTCCTAATGGGAAATGCAAAGTGTGTGGGAGGGGGAGATGGTTGCCATGGTTACTTTACTATCATCTCCTCCAGGAGGCTGCCAGGGGCTCTGTCTTTCATCTGCAGAATGTGCTTCTGTCCCATTAATGTTTTAATGCTGTGTGTAACAGGGTCCCTGTCAGGAGCCCTGTTACTTGAAGAAACACCTGGGGGCTGTTAAGGATGACACGTGGCCAGATGGGGGAAGAATTCCCCACATTGCCCAAGATTGCCAATCAGGCACCTTCTGGGGATAAAGCCAGAGGAGGGACCCAGACAGACTGCCTTCTGGCATGTGAAGGACAGCAGGATGACATGGGTGAGACTCTTACCCGGAGATGTAATTGCGGTGGTGAGTTCAAAGGGGGTTGAGACCCCTAGCCATGAGCAGAGAGTGGGGAACTCGGTAAGGATAGGGAGGACCCCAGTTGAGACAAAACAAGGCTTGACTGCAAACAACAGCCAGCGATGCTCCCACTCCCGAGGAGGGAGCCGGGGGAAGCAGGCTTTAACTGGCACAGCCACAAAATTGTTCAATTACTGGCAGGGAGCGACAGCGTGGAAAAAAAAGCGGGGGAAAAAGACAGACCTAAGAAAGCCTTGGGATCGTGGGGGAGATAGAGTGTCAACCATAATAGCCGGCCCCAGGCAAAACCTGATAGGGCAACCGTGGAAGAGGGTTCTCTAGGGGTACACTGGCAGGAAGGAAAAGAGACTGTGGCCGCAATCGCTAACGAGTTAATTAGTGCACAGCGCACCGGACAGGACTTACCTTGAGGCTTCTGAAGGTGGGGAGCCTCTCCCATGCTGACGAGCGCTTCTGGGAGGAAGCGGAGTGGGCTGCCACCTGCAACCTAGGCCGCTGTAAAGGAAAAAATAGAATAAACGTACCTGAAGTGAGTCAACATGTTGAGGAAATTATTCTGCAAGTACCACAGGAAATGGGCGGTATTTGGCAGGCCCAATAACAAAGTAAATGGAAAGGATGTCTCCTGTTGACATAGTGACTATGAGAGAAGCACTATGGACTCAGTCTAAACAGGAGCCAAATCTTATCTGATGGTAGCTGGAAAAGTCCTCCCCCATAAGAGCCAGGTAGGCTTTTCCCAGGTTCCCCCAGGTTAATATATTTTTTGTTAGGGGATTGTGGCACCCTCAGTTGGTGCTGTATCTCCCTGCTCCCTGGATCAGGCCCCCAACTCACCTGCCACAACTTGATGGGAAAGTAATTGAAAAGAGGGGTTCAGTGGTGTTTCTGCTCTGTCCCAGAGACAGTAACACTCACTGGATCAATGTGGCTGATCCTGGGGCTCCATCTCCCCTACACCCCAGTCCATGGCCTCCCATCGGGCCTTGGCACCATCGGCCCATGAGTGTAGGATGGCCATTAGGAAGGCCAAGGAGGGGGGTCGAGCTCAGGCTAGTGACCAGGATTAAGGGCAACAAAAAGTCCTTCTTCAAATACATTGCGAGTAAGAAGAGGGCACCGGCTAATGTAGGGCTCCTGTTAGACTCAAATGGTAACCCTATGGCTACACCAGATAAGAGCGCCGAATTTTTTAACAAGTTCTTTGCCTCTGTTTTCTTGGACAGGACCAGGACAGCTCTCCCACCACAGGTAGGGGCGATCTTGGGGATAGCACTGCCGGGCCTCGGGTCTTCACAGAACTAGTCAGGGATCTTCTGCAAGGGCTGGATGTTTTTAAATCTGTGGGCCCTGAGGCCCTCCACCCACGGGTGTTGAGAGAGCTAGCGGGGGTCATTGCTGTGCCCTTGGCCCAGCTGTACAAGCAATCATGGTCCATGGGCCAGGTGCCCAGAGATTGGAAACTAACTAATGTGGTCCTCATTTATAAGAAAGGGAGAAAGAAGTACCCAGGAAACTATAGGCCCATAAGCCTCACATTGGTCTTGGGGAAAATCCTTGAAAAAATGATCAAAGATCGCATCTGGGAGGGGCCAGCAGGGGAGATCATGACCAGGGGAAATCAACATGGGTTCATCAAAGGTAGGTCCTGCCAGACCAACCTGATGGCCTTTTATGACCAGGTAACTAAATCCCTGGATGATGGTGTTGCCATGGACATAGTCTTTCTGGACTTTAAGAAGGCC
>JAGPOW010001625.1:184130-194269 GCA_030014935.1 Caiman crocodilus
TGTTCAGCCTCCACAAGAGAAGGCTGAGGGGGGAGCTAGGGGCCATTTACAAACTAGTCAGAGGGGACCAGCAGGCATTGGGGGAGTCCCTGTTCCCCCAAGCACTACCATGAGTGACAAAAAATAATGGTCACAAACTGGCAGAGAGTAGATTCAGACTAGACATCAGGAGGCGCTACTTCACTGTCAGGGCGACTAGGATATGGAACCAACTTCCAAGAGAAATGGTGCTGACTCCTACCCCAGCGTGGATCTTTAAAAGGAGGCTGGATGAACACCTTTCTGGTGTCATTTGACCCCAGTGCTCTTTCCTGCCATGGCAGGGGGTGGGACTTGATGATCTGCTCAGGTCCCTTCTGACCCTAATAAACTATGAAACTATGAAAAACATTCTAGTAAGCTTGTACTAAAACTACAGAAAAGAACACCTGCCAGGGGATGACACCTTTATGAAGGTGGAAGAGAGGATCAAGGACATAACATTTCATTGTGCAAAAAGTGCATCAAACACTTGAAGGATGCTTATTGCAAGACAAAGAGGCAGCATGACTAGAAATGCCTATCTGTCCCTTCCGCAGGAAACCAGACTGGCTGCTTGCCACCACATTGCGTATGGAACCCCCAAGTTCAGTATGGTAGGATCTTGAGGAGGAATGGGCTGAATTTTAGGCCAGAGGCAAAAGATAGGAACAGCACTAGAGAAAACCCTCACCAGCAGGCTTGCAGGAACAAGACCCCTGTTCTGAAACAATGCCCTGGAGTAGGTCATATAGAGGGAGGGGTTAACATAGACCTGTGTTAGACCTGTATTCCAAGAAGATGGACCTTGGGGTTAGGGCTGGACCCAGGGAACAGCTCAGAAAGGAACCAGCACAGGAACCAGAGCTACAGCCATGGAAGTGGTTCCCACTGTTTTTGTTACAGAGGAAAATGCAAGCTAAGTGGGAGGCATTTCCAGGAAATAACTAGTAAAACTATTGCCATGCCTCCCATATTGCATACACGAGGGGAAAACTTTGGCTTCAGGAAAAAGCAGAAGCAGCTATTTTTGTTGTGTCTTATTGTGTTTTCCTAGTATTGTCCCTTAAGGCCAAAGTCCTCATGTTCAGCACTGCAGGGTTCAGTTGCTTGTGGCAGTTTTGCAGCACTGGGACACCACGTTCTATGCCATGAGGAGCCAGAAGCATCCTTGGTTCCTGTCCCTCCACAGGACTGGACAGGGTCAAGTCAGAGGCAGAGCAAATATATGTTATGCATACATCTACTGAGGGCAACTGTTAAGATCCACCCTGGATATGATTCCACAGAGTTATAATAATAAATGTTAGTTCAACACAGGAGTGTCCAGAATGTTGTTGTTGAATTCACAACATATCAGTTTTCCTTCTCATTCCTGCAAACCCTTTCTATATGTGATCCAAGCTTAATGTTTACTTTGAGAGGAGATAGTAGGGTTCCCAAGGGGTTCTTGTCGTAAGTCTGATACTGCTTATTTGGAGGATGTGACCAAGTGCATACTTAGCAAATTTACCAAGATGGGTGGAGTTACTGACACTCTGCAAGATTGGATTAGTGCTCAAAATGACCTGGATAATCTGGAAAAATAGCTCAAAATTAATTAAATTAAATTAAATTCCACAAGAACAAATTTAGGACAATCATATGCACAACATTTCTTCATCCAGGGTTAAATTTAGTGCTACTTACTTCATTTGTATCATTATAGGATCGTGTACACATACGAGTTATAGCTGCTGCATGCTTCATTCCTTTTGAAACTGGTCTAAGGAGACATTTTTCCAGGTCATGAGTGGAGATTTGATCATTTTTTAGGTACCTGAAAAGTAGTTATAAAGAGAATGGTGGCAGACTATTCTCTGTGCTTCCAGAAAACAGGACAAAGCAACAGCTTATAGTGGAACATGGGAAATTTGGGTTAGGTATTAAGAACTTTCTCACTATGAGAGTGGTTAAGCATTGAAATAGATTACCTAGAGAGGTTGGTGACTCCCTATCCTCAGGTGTTTTTCAAAGCAGCTAGACTAGTGATTCTCAACCAGGGTAATGCAAATCCTTTCAAGGGTGCCACAGGATGCTGTGCAATATTAGCTTGCTTAGGTGTGCAACCACCTATTCATGATCCACAAGATAAACCTAGAAATTTCAAGCAGGTTATCTACAGGATCAAAAACATTTTGACCTGTTATGGTCTTTCGTTAGTTCTTTGCAACAGAAAAATTATTAGTATTACTACTAAATATTATTTTTCCATAGTCAAAAAAAATGAGTGAAAGCTAAGATCTGGCATTTTCCCTTGAGTCTAATGAGGGGTGTCTTGAGCCTAGAAATATTGAGAACCACCGGACGAGGCAAACACTTGACTGCAACAGTTTATAAACAGGGGTAGTTCTGCCTTGGGCAGGGGGGTTGGAGTAGATCCCCTGGGGCCCTCTCTAGCCCAGCTTTTCCTCTAATTCCAAAATGGATTCCAAGTAATGGGAAAAAAATTGCATATGCAATAGGGGACCCAGTCTTACTGAAATTGCACTTACTAATTATATAGCAGTAAAAAAAAAAAAGTGGCACCTCTTTTTAAACTCAGTATACTCCCATGCCGAGCCCAGTACATGTCCAGAAGAGGTAGCGTTAGTTGGACCTGGCTTGCCTGACATCTGTATACATTGGTCATTTTAGTGGGGCTTTTTTGGTGCTTTTATCTAATAATTGATTGAATCAGCTTTAGATAAAGGCACCAAAAAGCCCCACTGATGTGTCTGATATACAGATGCTGCAGAGCCAGGTCAAAGTAATATGCTGTTTTTTTCTGGTAGTGTTTTTTTTGGGGGGGTTGTTTTTTTTAACATCTGCAAGCACCTTAAAATGTTATCCCAAGTCACCTGCATCATAAACTACAGCACCTGAACTGAAGTTCTTGGGATGGCAGTCCTCCTTTTGTAGCATGCTGCCACACCGGGGAAATCCAGTTAGCAAGCCTATTCTGCCTAGTAGAGCATACACAGTTAATGTTTTCCTGAATTTTCTCTTGCTCCTGGCAAGGGATGCCTGAGCATTTTTCACAAAGGAACTGAAAATAGATTAGTGAGATTCATGAACTAGGCACACTTCCAGTGGCTGCCCTATAGCTCACACGCTCTGTCCATACCATAAAATTGTCTGTAGTCTGGCACTATGACCAGAAGTGGTTTTTGCCTTGACTGAATCAGTATGAGGTAGAGAGAATGTGCAGAGATGGCCTGCTGCTTCACATCATATGAGCTTTAGGTATGGCTAGATGGACACTTGCACAACTGAAGAGGGAAGGCAGAACAGCATACGGAGTGGGCAGAGACTGAGGACGAAGGAGTGGCCATACCCTTCCTATTGCATGACTCAGAAAACAAGGAAGCTGGACAAAGCACAGCAGGAACCATCTGCATGACTGCTCAACCAGATGATCACCAGGCTGCAGTCCCCTGCACTTGTATTTCTTCCAGTTCTCTCACATTCTCCTCCATATTACCATGTCCTGCACTGGAGAGTTTGGGGGTGGATGAACTGTGAAACTTTCCATGGTCCCTGTTCAATCTAACTCCATACAATCAGAGCTGAGAAGAACAGTTCACCACTAGTAGAACTGTACAACTTGCATTTCCCTTAATGGCACACTTTAGTATGTGTGTGTACATTTTTTACTCATTTGTTTACAGGCAGCTAGGATTCAATGCTTTTGAAATCACTGTTTATTTTAATATTGTTTCCTTTTGTTACAAAATTAGTATAGTTGTACAATAAGTTAGTATCGCCTTTTTCATTGGAATAGAAGAATCAAGGACTTGTATCCAAAGCTTTTAATAAAAGATCAAACTTTTTTAAGCACAAAGGCAATTAGAAATTGATACATATACTTGTGTAGGACAAAGCATCACCTTTCCCCACCATGCCCCATTTTTACACAAACGTTACTGCATACTGCAGGGATGCAAGCACACGAGTCCCAACTCCACTATTTTCCTTCTGCTTGACTGGACCTAGGCTCAGCAATGCCAAAGAAGTTTTCTGATGGTCTGTACTAGCGCTGCAAACCAACAGGGTCTTGAACCCGCCCCTAGTGAAAATTCTTATCCTTGCAGATATTATGCAGAGTGTAGCATGCCGCATTTATACAGATGGCTTTGACACTGGCATCCAATAGATTTAATATGCAGTGCCTGCTTGTCTTCAACTCATCTCAGACGCACTCCACCAACAATCTGCAACTGCTTAGTGTGTGATTAAATCATCTGCTGCCAGGTACACTATGGTCAGGGTAACATTTGTATAAGCCATGGGTCCAATGCAGCCAAACGTGAATTGATGATCATGGTATTTGGTGGGGAGATTTCCCTTTTCATCCCAACAAGTAAAACTCCAGATCTCTTCAGCACCCCTGTCATCATGAACCCTGCTGGTTCATTCTGCACCGGCATTCAGGAACCTATCTTTACATGTGACAGAGTTCTGCAGAGGAACTGAACTAACTTCTGGCTGTCTTCCTGCTCCATAAAGGACAACAAGAGTGTAGGGAGCTGCAATTTACTGATTCTCTCTCATTATTTCTTCTCAGAGGCACATTTACCTTTTCACCCAGGCACATCTATCACAAATCACTTCTCACATTTATAATTAATGGAAACATGATTAAACATCATCTGCCTAAGACAAGCATAAAAATGTGAACATAGACACAAGCATCTCTGGCAGTTGGCTGCGAATATGGGTAAAGCACTTTGAGCTGTCTCTTCACCAAAACCCAAATTCTGCTAGATTCAGCCAGGAAAACAGAGGATGATGTTTGAAGACATTCTTTTGCAAACAGTGGCCACAAGTCAAGCAACAAAAGAGTCCTTATGGTAGAAGTGGGGAGAAGTGCTGTGAAACACAAACAAAAAGTAGCTTTCACTTACTCCTGCAGCAGGGAGGAGTTTTGTTTTTCATGGAAAAGATTAGCCCTTTGTGAACTTTCCACTAGATTTGACTGTCCAGCCTAACACACCAAGGGGACATCGGTGGGGTGCCCATTGGTAAGTAGCTAGCAGGTCATATTTGCTGTCACAAACAAAGTTGTTTTTATCCTCAAAACTACCAGTACCTAAGCCAAGCTCCAAGAGCCAGCAATGATACAATCCAGGACCAAAAAAGAATTTTTCTATATACTAATTACAATTTCAGCTGATACCAATACAAGTAGCAGCTGCTTAGGCTCTGTGGGAATCAAACTAACTGTACTGTACTTTGGACACAGAGTGAATAGCTGAATAAGTTGCAGCTTGTCAGTGCTGAAAACCGAATACTTCACCTTCCTCCCAGGGCATGCTACATTTTTCCAGGTGACTTTCCCTCAATGGTCCCCTTGATTTGGCTTCTTATCTGTTCCTCCCAATCCGAAGTGCATGTTTTTGGCCAAAACTTTCTTCCAGAATGTTCCCATCCCAATGATCAGGATATTTCCAGAACTGGATCAGAGAAACCTCCCTAACTGCTCTGCTTTTCCAGTAGTTTCTCATATCAATATCTCAACAAACTTGTGCATGGTGATGGCTAGAAAGTGATCTTTAGAGGTTTGCTTTTGGGAATTGGTGTGTGGGTAAATATATATGCATTAGAATAATGGTTCAGGACAGCAGCAAGGGTTAATTGATTTCTAAAGGTCTGGTTCTCACTCAGCTTCGTAGCCTTCAAGGCAGATGGGATGTCTCAAACAAGACGAACACATATACACATAGCCTGGGAAACTGGAAGCATGTACCACACTGTTCCATAACATTGGATAAAGTGACACCAGCTCACAAGGTCCAAGAGTGTGGGGCCTGAAAGTTCCAGTTTTGGGGAGCAGATCAAATTAGGAAAAGGCCCAGAAAGCCCAAATTAGGATGGGTGTATGTGATGGGCTTGTAAAACAAAGGAATATACTGACAGGATGGAACATGGACAGCATTATGATCACAGAAAGACTAATCAGCAATAGCCATGGATGAAGAGTCATCAAGAGGGGAAAAGAATACAAAAGTAGAGACTTTAGAGCAACAAAGAAGGGTCCCGGAGAGGGGTTCCCCCCCACCCCAAGAGGGGAACCCGAGGCACCATGGACAGAGGGCACACTACGAACCCGTCTCATCCACCCCACTGGAGTGGGGTGGGTGTCTCGGCCTCCAACCTCCAGGCTGCTGATATTCAAGAGAGAACCTCAGACTGAAGCTCACAACCTGGCCAGATGCATCTTGACTCTGATGACAACCCTAGGATTGGTAGCTATAGAATTGCTTGCATTATTTTTTTCTGTTATCTCCGTGTCGCAATAAATTTGCCTATTATCAAATGGAAAGGTCATGGATGGTTTGAGGGTTTTGGGTTCTGCCCGGAACAAGGCATCTGTGTCATAAATCCACTGTCAACAGGTAGAGCATGGCTCTTTGAATTGTTCAACCATTGTAACTGTGGCTGTGTGTGCACACTTGTGCAGGCATCCTACAAGAGTAAATATATGGATAGTATTCTTAACCCTTCACCAAAGCATTCTAGAAGCTCAGTGGCATTCAGAGCTTATGCTGCAAGGCAGACAACCTAAGAAACCATCCAGCTGTCAGATGCTCCATCTGGAAACTTGCCAGTTTCCTAAAAGATAAGCAGATCTTTTGGGAGCATGTAGAATAGATGTGGTCTATCTTGCTTACACAATATTCCTATCAGGCAAGGGTTACTATTATTTGACTACAATTTTAAAGGTGACCTAAGGGGTGCCAGAGAAAAGATAATGTTATTTGCAAGTTGGTTTGATTTGATTTCATCTCCTTCAGCCCAGGATTCCCACCAGGGAATTCAGCTTTTGTGACATGTAAAGAAACATACTCTTCCATGTTTTAAGCGGTCTAGAAAAGGATATCGAAGTATTTCGAAAAACTGAATGAATGGAGTAGATAGAATGCAGCAAACCATTGAGGATTTTGATTTAAATTTACAACACCTCCGTTTAGACAGTGTCATATTCAGAGGGTTGCTTAGAGACTGAAGCTGTGCTAAGGACTTTCAACAGGCCCCACAGGCAAGCGTTCTCTTCTCCCAAATTCTCAAACTCACGCCATTACCCAAATGCATCAGGAACATGAAACTCCTATATTTTAAATCACAGGAAGTGTATCATGAAACTACCACCAATATAGCAGCACCAAGGATATGTTAAGTAAATGCAAGGCAAAGGCAGTTTTGGGTACATTTTCTACTATGTCATTCACACCAAATTTAATTGGCCCAAATTTATCTCTGTGTCATAGTAGTAGCACTCTAGAAGCTGTCAGAGCCTGGTTCATCCCTTGACTGCTCCTGCTGCAGCTGGACATGTAATAGCCAAATACAGAATTTATTTTCTAGCTTCCTATAATATGCACAAGTTTACAGCAGTACTGGTATATAGGGGTGCACTAATAAGGATTTTCTTGGCCAATACTGACAGCCAGTTATTCAGTAGTATATCAACCAATACTAATCAGATAACTGATTTACAGGAATGCAGCATGAAGCCCTGTAGGTAAGTCTGTGGAGGGTGCAGATTGAGAGCCCCACGATGAGGGAGGGAGTAGGGCAGGGGCTGGGTGGGGGCGCTGCCCAGCCAGTGTGGTTAATGGTACCCAGGGGCCAGGGTGGGGAGCAGAATGGAGCCACAGGTGGCTCATCCAGAGAATCAGCATCCCAGCACTTAAAAATGGTAGCAGGGATTGCTCTAACTAAAACTTGTCGAAAGAGCTTTAGTTCAAGCACCACCACCACCACTTTTAAGTATGGGGACGCTTTTAGGAACAAAGCCAAACAGGGAGAGGGTGGAGATAAGCTGCCTACTTTGGGCTCAGGGTTCTCTGCCCTGCTGCCTTTGCCTCAGGAGCCATGCACTGGCTGTGCTGTGTCTCCTGCCTGTCCAGCGGCAGAAGACAACTCGCCGCTGCCACTGCTAGCGGGCAGGGGATATATGGTCGGCACACAGCTCCTAAGGCAAAGGCAGAAGGCTGGAGATCCTCAAGCCCACAGCAAACAGCCTACCTCTGCCTCGCACACAAGTCTGGGTGGGCACATGCTCCACATGCCTCCCCCGGGGGGTGCATGCAGTGGTGGGAAGCCACCCATGGTTCCACCCTGTTCCCAGCCCAAAAAAAGCCAATGTTAATTTTACTTTTTTATCAGTGCCGATCCAATATAGCACTGACATATTGGTGTACCTCTACCAGTATGGATCTGTTAAGAGTTGTGGATCATATCTAGAGGGACAAAGGAATCACTTAGGAATCCTGAAAAATGCCCCTATATAGCTAGAAAAACACTGATACCCAGCCATCCTAAATCATGCAGTCACAGCCACTGAAATTACCACAAACCCAATTCAAATCAATGGTTGACCTGGCCAACCACCACACACAAGGCCTGCCAAACAGCATTCCCAAGGGCCCAGTGGACAGTATCACCAAGTCCAGCCTTAGTATAGATTCCAAATCTTTCCAGGACTAGAATTTGGCTCTAAGTAAGGGTTTAAGAAAGACAATGAAGAGGAACCCACACTAGCTATTAATTCTGTTTTCTTCTTTTGATGAGGTTCTGATAGGTCCAATAGCTACACTTGATTATGGGTTAGAAGGACACTGATTGGACTACCACTGTTACTTAGCAATGATACTAACAAAGCAGAAGGCTGAGATCAACAACTGGGGGGCCTGAATAATGTAGGATTGACCCAAAGTATGGATGATATGATTTATACTATAAATTGATTTCCAAATTGTTGCTGGGAATTGCAGTTCCTGTTTCTTTCTTTTTCATTTTTTAACTGGGTAAGTCCTAGAAACAAAACAGCCACCTCCTCAAATATACTGACATTTGTAAACTGTCTGTACATTTGACAGAACACTATATAACCTCCAGAAATGCTCCATCTCCAGATGGGGGATACAGAGAGCAATCCACGCCTAAAAAACGGGATTAGAATGCTTTTACCTGGCTCCACTTTGGAAAGATATTTGCTAGCCTGGCCTGCCATACATTCCTGAAAAGCAAGAATGGGTACACATTCCTGATAAAATGGGATAACATAAGGCACCAGTGTAAGTTAACCCCTTACCTAAACAGCAGAACTAATATTGATATCTTATTGATTAGCTCTCCATGGCAGACGGATGCCCATAGAATTCTGCAGCACAATAAGTAGCGTGCATGTGTGTGGTGCATTCACTTGACACATGAATCCTTTCACTGATCTTGGAGGTCAGATACTTTGCTGAAGTCCCAAAATATCATTAATGGCTGTGCAGTAAGAAGAGGCAGCTACTTCACTCCAGGGAAAACAGGACCCCAGGTCTCTAACACCATTTACATAGACAATGGCTCTGTGGAAGAGACAAGATTTATCCTATCCTACCCATGTCTGAACACTTCATGATTTAGTAATATATAGCAAATGGAGAATCCTAGTGAATAATTACCACTTGCATCTTCACCAGAACAGAAGGAATCCTATTCAAAGCATGAGGGAGCAAACATGCACATGAACAGCTGAAGCCCCCTGGGTAGTCTAGGCTAGGTAAGGCAAATGAGAGCTAATATCCAAAGCCAAGATTTCAGTCAATATGTGAGTCAATGTCTTTTTACCAGGTCAAGACAGGAAACTGTCTTTTCCAATCCTTAACCTGGTGATGAGCATCGGAGAATAGATTGGCCCAATGTTTCCATAACACTCTGCAGAAGGCTAGGCCAAAGTACAAAACTAGGAGTTCAAAAGGGACAGCTGAACATTGGGAAAATAAATAACATTTCTCCATCCCAGAATTTCTTTCAGAAGACTGGTTGATCCAAAGGTCTTCTTCAAGCTTTTTCTCACTCCTTTCCTAGACCCTCAATGATGGTTCTTCTCCTACCTGGAAGAAATTAACCTAAATAAAAATGGACTCTTTCCTTGTTGCTGATTAGGATGAGCCTGGCTGCAAAAAGTCTTCTAGCTGACAAATACTTAAAAAAAAATTACAAGCAAGAAAACAAACCCAATAAGCTGCAAGTCTAGTTTAATACCATACAACATACTCTTTGAAACTAAATGACCACTAAGAGACTCTCCTGGAACCCAAAGG
>JAGPOW010001625.1:195479-209575 GCA_030014935.1 Caiman crocodilus
TTAATCAGAGGAAAATTGTACAATAACCAACATCTCTCCCTCAAGTCTAAGTAAATCAATGCTGGAATGCAGTCTGATGATGCAACTGCTAAGCACTGTAGATCAAAGAGTAGAGAGGGTGTCAAACCACCACTAGAGATGACTATGGTTATTGAAGTTGCTAGGGAATTGGGAGGATTTCAGAGCACAGTGTATGCAGGAGGAATGCTTGTGGTTCAAGAGTGGATTTCATGGTAAAAGTGAGTCAGCATGGTATCAAAATATACATCTGGGTTGAAAGAATATGCCAGAAAGGTATTCCACAGTCTTCCAAGATTGGAAGCCACAGGATTGGTGGATATACAAGTCAAACTGCAGCCCTGATCTGTATATAGTTTAAAGCTCAGGAAAGTAAGAGCTGCCAGCATGTGTGGATGGCTCAGTGAGGGATTAGTTTCTAGCTCATGATGAGCTTCACATTTCCTCTTGACACAGCTCCAAAAGAACAAGCCAACCAGAAAGAGAAAACTCAGCCTAGTTTTACTGCCTGAAGCAGGTTTCAAATATCAGACAGTTGTAAAAGCATTAATACTGTTTGTTGTGCTTTCAGGAGAGCACAATCTAGCAACCTTTCAATTTATGGCAGAATATTGCTCCTCTGCTAGAGGCAGGATTACTTTAAGTAAAAAAAAGCTCAATAGTGGAAATGGAAGACTAGAGTTGTGTCTTCACACTTGGATACTAAAATTCAAGCTAAGCTACCATCTATAAAAGACAGGGAACAAGCTCTTAAAGAGGTACCTCTTTTCTGGTTGGAGCAGGGGAAGGGAAATACCTAAGCTTTTACTTACCTAGTCAATATACCTCTCCAGTGAAGTCACAACAAGTCCATGGACTTCAGTGTGAAGGGAGGGAAAACTACCATGCTATGGTTTAAAATGCTAAGAAGAACTTTCCAGCCATTCATTCCCCAAATCCAAATACCACCAATGGAACTACATCTTTTTCTCACAGAAGCACCCATCTTCTATGTAAGTAATGGGGGATTGGTCTGCTATGAAGACTTGCACCAAGGGAAATTAAGACTGAGAGACTTTTATGAGGATAATGGAGGTTTGTAGTAATAAATTCAAGGGGAGTAAAAACACCATTCTGCTTTTGTTTTTAATTAATCCCAAACATGATTTCTAAGACTTTTGCACAGAATGGCTTATTAGTAAATCAGCCTTTTGTCTGGTTGATACCAGGTAAGCCAGGTGAAGTAATGAGAGAAGCAGTTTAAACCACATTTAAAACAAAATCAACCATTTTTTCTTGGGAATTACACAACAAAAAGAACGAAGGGGAAGATGAAATAAAAACACTCCATAGATCCTACCCACCCCCACCTCCCTGCCCATCTTCCCCAAAATGAACATAACTATTTATGGATCTGGGTTTTTTTTGTTTTTTAAAGAGGTGGAGGGAAAGCCTCCTGGGTTCAGCAGACAGGCTCAAAAGCAGAGATATGGATTCTATGGGAAATGTGATTCTGGAAGCTGCCTGTTCACAGACTGGTTCCTGACCCATCCTACTGCCCTGTGGGATTTAACTGTCATCGCCATTCTCTCCTGGCCCTTTGATGAGTCGTTTCTGTCCTCGTTTCCCCACAGGTCCCTTGGGCTTGGCAAACGCCTGCTTGAAAGCATGCTGCTTGGGGTGGACCTCATCATACAGGAATTCTGCAGTCAGCTCAGCTCCGTCATCAATCTCAATCTGAAACAGAAATAGCATAAGGAAAGGAAGTTGACTCCATACTGCTGGCTGCTGACACAGCTGATCCACTGCTGTGTCAGAACCACTGCCTTCTCTCTCTGGCTCATGGGATGAAAGCATCTCATTGCTGCCTTCAAAAACCCATACAAGAAAAGCCATTTCCTTTCTCCCAGTACACAATCCTTTCCAGTCAATCACTTGACTTGGCTTATGGAACCGAGCAGTCCAGTACAAAAAAACCCCACATCTAACTTTCAGAGTCTTCCTCAGCCACCACTCTCAGTGGGAAGAAGCTACCTTCACATTGATGCTCTATTTGATGCCATGCTATCAGCTTCCTCATTCACTCTCCTTACTAGATGTTCAACAAAGTTTTCCCTGTGCTTTGACAGGCAGTGACCCTTGCTGCCTTATGTAAAGTCATATGAACTCCGGTAACATTTCTCACTCTGTGAGGGGCAAATTAAAAGATACTAAACCTTTCCAGTGAGAAGACGAAGTAAGAAGCAAGGACAGAAGCAACTGCAGCCTTACATTGCTAAACTGGTGCTACCCATGCCCTTCAGTTAAGGGGAGACTGCAAACCACAAACTCTTCTCATGTCTTCCCCTATTTTGATGCTGGTTTTTAAATACAGACAAAGTTGGGGGGGGGGGGCGGGTGTGCTTTAGGTCCTGTCTAATTCATTGCTAAGGAGTCAGTAAGAGATATTTGTTCCCTATAACAGGTTCTCTAGCACTCTATCCAGGGTTGGATAGGACTGTTAACACTTCCTATCAGAGACTGACTTCTGTTCTAGACTAAAGAACAATGTCAGGACATTGCTCACAAATGTTCACCTTCAAAGGTCCCAATGCTTATCTCTTTTACTCGGCTTTTTAGTTGGCATGGCCAAGCATTGGCAAAAATGAGGAAACATAGATTTACCTTCTTTGCAATTTCCAGGCAGAAGTCCTGTTCCACAGTATCCAGCAACCGACTCTTGCAGCTGGAATAAAGCATGCGCTCCTTGATACTGCATTTGTATCCAGGCATGGAGTAGATAAACACTGCAACAAAGAGCAAGCCAGTTATCAAAACCTAGGTCTAAACAGCCAAAGAACAGTGGCAAGAGGTAATTATAGAATCATAGAAAATTAGGGTTGCAAGGGACCTCAGAAGATCATCTAGTTCAACCTTCACTGCTCAAAGCCAGGAGAGAATCTAATCCTAGGTCCCACCCAGATGTACCTCATACACCTGTGGGATAAAGAGACTGCTATACATGCAGACCTCTGCTGAATTCATTACTACAGCACTGTGAGTGGGCTCGTATGTCATAACAACAATGACATAAATATCAAAAGAAAAAACCTCTTGAACCTAAACAGTTTTCTTCTCCTAGGACTAACTTTAGGAAGGCTAACTTCAGTGAGAGTAAGAGTTTAGTCAGTGATGCACTGCAGGATAGGAGTACTGGCAAGACGCGAGTCCAAGAAGGGTGGTTGTTCCTAAAGGAAACGATCCTTCAGAGATGCAGAGGGAGACTATCCCAATATGAGGCAAAAGGGGCAAAGAAGCCAAAAAAACTCCTTGGCTAAACAGAGAATCCAGGGAAGCCTAAAGGCAAAAAAAGAGGCATATAGGCAGTGGAAGTAGGGGGAAGCTACCAAGGAGCATACCTACTTGGCCCACACTTGCAGGGAGACAGTTAGAAAGGCCAAAGTAACTACGGAGCTGAGGCTGGCAACACAAATTCAAGACAACAAAAAGTCTTTTTTTAGGTAAGTAGGGGGTAAAAGGAAGGTGCAGGGCAGCATAGGACCCCTATGTAACAAGCAGGAGCAGTTCATGACAGACAGGGGAGACAAAGCTGAGCTCATCAATGACTTTTTTGTTTCAGTGTTCCTGAACAAGGGTCAAGATAAGTCTCCTAATGGGTTCTTAGATGGGCATCAGAGGGACACCAGCCCTGACCAACTCTTAACCCTGACTTAGTGCAGTCACTTGGATGGACTGGATGTGTTCAAGTCAGCAGACCCAGATGAACTTCATCCGAGGGTACCGAAGGAATTGGCTGGTGTCATAGCAGAACCCCTGGTGCAGCTGTTTGAGTGCTTGTGGCGTTCAAGTCTGGAGGACTGGAAAAGGGACAAAGTGGTCCCTATTTTCAAGGAGTGGAAGGAGGATCCGAGTAATTATAATCCAGTTAGTCTCACCTCTATCTTCAGAAGAGTCTTTGAAAAATTTCTTAACAATCATATTTGTTGGGGTCCAACGGGAAAAATAATGCAGCAGGGCAACCAGCATGGATTCACAGCAGATAGATAGTGCCTAACTAACCTGTTGGGTTTTTTTTTATGACCAGGTCACAAAATGCTCAGATGCAGGAGTAGAGGTGGATGTCGTTTACTTGGATTTTAGGAAGGCCTTCAATACAGTATCTCCCCCCATTCTCATAAATTAATTAAGAGTCTGTAACTTAGATGATTACAGAGTCTGGTGGGTGGCAAACTGGCCTGGGAGGTCGCACCAAGAGTGGTGGTGGATGGGTCGGTATTGATCTGGAAGGATGTGGCAGTGGAGTCCCCCAGGGCTCGGTCCTTGGACCTGTCCCCTCAATGTCTTCATCAGTGACTTGGATGCAGGTGTGAAGTGTACCCTGTCCAAATTTGCAGATGATACTAAATTCTGGGGGAAAGTGAACGCTCTGGAGGGTAGGGAATGATTGCAGGTGGACCTGGACAGGTTGGAAAAGTGGGCAGAACACAACAGGATGCAGTTCAACAAGGACAAATGCAGAGCGTTGAACCTAGGGTGTAAAAATATCCAGCACACTTACCGGCTGGGGAATGTCTCTCAGCAGCACAGAAGTGGAAAGGGATTCTTGGTGTCATAGTGGACTCCAAAAAGAACACGAGTCGTCAGTGTGACAAAATCATCAGCACAGCTAACCACACTTTACTGTGCATTAGCAGATACATGATGAACAGATCAAAGGAGGTGATACTTCCCCTCTGTGTGGCATTGGTCAGATCATAGTTGGAGTATTGTGTTCAGTTTTGAGCACCATACTTTAAAGAAGGATGTGGATAACCTCAAGAGAGTCCAGAGGAGGGCCACTCCTATGGTTAAGGATTTGCAGACCAAGCCCTACAATGAGAGACTAAGGAACTATATCTCTTTAGCCTCTGCAAGAAAAGGCTGAGAGGTGATCTTGTGGCTGGCTATAAATTCATTAGGGGGAGGCAGCAAGGAACCAGAGATGCTCTGTTCACCAGGGTGCCTTTTGGGGTAACAAGAAGCAGATTTAGGCTGGGTATCAGGAAGAACTTCTTCACAGTAAGGGTGGCCAGAATTTGGAATGGGCTTCGAAGGAAGGTGCTGCTCTCCCGTACCTTGGAGGTCTTTAAGAGAAGGCTGGAGAGGTATCTGGCTGGGTTCATCTGACCCCAGCACTCTGTCTTGCCCATTGCAGAGGGTTGGATTCGATGATCTGTTGAGGTCCCTTCTGACCCTAGCATCTATGAATCTATGACTACATTTTCTGTTGCTTGCAGCTGAATTGCCTCAGGTCCATCCAGAATCCTTATTGTTCGGGACTTTAGGGACTGGGGAATAGGTTATAAGGGCTTCTACTGGAAAACTGGGTCAGAGGAGCTCATTATAGATAACTAATAGTAATGTAATTAGGGACTGGTAAAATGGGACATAAGCCCTGATTGCTGATGTAGTGGGAGTGCTCTCAAGGTCTTTTTAGCTTGCCTGTTCTGCTTCTCGCTTCCCAAAACTGGTGGGCACTCTTGTGCCAACTACTAGTTCCCTCCACCTGTTGCACCACCCTGCAGCCTCATATTACTCTTAACTGTTTCTCCATATCTCCCGCCACAGTAATAAGGAGCATAGAGCCCACCTAGTTGTCAACCATTGGCCTATGTGTTAAATGGCTCTGAGCAAGTAATAGCAGAGATGTACAAGCACTGCAGAGAGCTTACCAACAGATTCCAGGTAGTCCCCCTCATGGGTGTGTTTGTACAGGAAGAAGTGATAGCGAGCAGAATCCTGAGGGATCCTTTTTGGGAGATCTGCTATCTCTGTGGGGTTCGTATGTACCAGCTCAATGATCTCTTGTTCAAGATCCAGTTTCTGATTAACAAAGGAGAGAAAGGAGTAGGGGAAACATAGGGAGCAAATGATATGTCAACATAAAATACACTATGAAATATAATGCTATAAGACTTAATTCAGAGGAAGCATAGAGGAGGCAAGAAGAAAAGAACAGAAGAATGTGTGCTGAACTAAGAAGCGCAAAGGAGACTGGCAGTGCCTTCTTACCAGCTGGATGTAATTGATTTTCTTCTGCTTTAGTAACTGGACAGCTTGCTGAACATCACGCTGCAGAGGAAAAGCCAGTCCCTGCAGAGTCTGGTGTTTGCTCTCCACACTGATCTCAGTCTTCACCTGGCAACAGAACGCCATGAATTCAAAAAAGACAGAAGAAGTAAGTGGAGAGGATAAGGAGAAATAAACCGAACACAAATTGGGCTATTCTCCAACTGCCGGGATAGGAGACTCACAGCTTACAGAGCAAAAATGCTTTTCCTGAGGCTCCTTCTGGGAAAGAAGCTCCTGCCAGGGCCTTCTGGGTTGCATTATGCATGAAGTGAATTGCAGTGTTTTCCATCTTGACTAAAGCCAACCAATTCCATCCTATCAATGACCTTTAGAACATTAGTAGCCTGGAAAAAGATCCTAAGCCTAGCTGAGATGGGAGCTGAGGGCAGTCTATGTAACTGACTCTGAGATCACAAAGGGAGAGTGAAGAGTAGACCTGAACTATTCCTGAGGCAAATGCGCACCCATCTAACAGAAATGCTCCAGTATGCTCTTCCACCTATTATTGTCCAAGAAATTCTACCACCGTCCCCAGATATGCAGGGATCCACATTTCAAGTTACCTCAAACCCAGACTATCACACTATTTCTGGCAAGAACTATGAAGGCTACTCGGGAATCACTGCTGGTGCAACAAGCAGCAGTATGCCTGCTTAGCGGAATAAATCATCAGGACATGGAGCTAATAACTTTGAAAAAAAGTCAGATACAATTTAGTGTCTAGCTCCTTATCACTAAGGCCTTAAACGGTTGTGGGCTGAACTATTTGTAGGACCACTGGTCTCCAGGTACTGCTTCTCTAGTAACTATATTTGATGGGTACATGGAGGCTGCTACAGACCTTCTGGTGCTCGGGGCCAGACCAATCTCCGAGGATAGCTCTCAAATATGGAATTCTCTGCTGCTGGATATCAGTTAAGCCCAAGTCTAGCCACCTTCAGAACAAGAAGCAAGATGAGCCTTTTTCAACAAGCCTTCTCTTCACGTTGAATGGACTGATCCAGCCAAATAATTAAGGAAACATGTCTTTGAGGCTTGATTGTACCAAGGGAAGCAACTTGAAGTCACAGGGAGGATGAGCAAAGAAAATAGTTTCCCGGTTCTCCCCCATGGGTTTTATTGCCATGTCAAAACTAAGCAAGTCAGGCTCAGTTACTATGAAGACAGACACTTGAAAATTACACCACACTAGTAGCATATGTAGATTATTGCCTTAGGAAAAAAACTAGTTTTCCTCCTCCTTATCTCAGTTTTTTAGAATTCATTAGCACTGTTGCCTCACGACCTGGTGAAGTGGCAAGGCAAGACTGATGCATTCCTCAAACAGTTCACTTTGTGCATAATGCAACCTAGAAGGCCATATGCCATCCAGGAAAAGCATAAAACAACTGCAGGTGCTTCTTCTACCTAAAGAAGGGTATTTGTACCTTAGAGCTTGCAAAGAAGAATTTTTCCAGCTCTTTTAGTTGGTCTATTAAGATATTGAATTTACCCAAAGAACTTTGTCTCCTCAAACTGACACGTTTACATGGTCATACAGGAAAGTTGCAAGAAAGAACGGCCCAAAAGAGCCATGATGTTAACAAAATTCAAACTTAATCAAAATGATGAGTATTTATCAAAAATATGGTTGCAAAATAAGAGACCTAATACTGAAGGAATGAGAGATGGATTTCATCTCAGTTATCCAGGGCTACAAAGAGGCATTTCATTGTGCTAGTACATGGGTTGTCAACTGGGGGTACGCGTACCCCTCAGGGTACTTGGGAAAGCCCAGGGGGGTACGCAGTGGTGATGCGGAGAATTGGGGGTGCTTGGGAAGCATTACCATGCGCCGCTGTGCCACCACCGTGTACCTGTGCACTTCTGGGGTACCTGCCAGAAGGGGTATTCTCCTTAAAAAAGGTGGAAAACCCCTGTGCTAGTACAAAAAATAGTGTAGACATTCAAGGGATTTTTCATGGAAGAAAACCGGTTTTCACAAAAAAATGAGAGCTCTTTCAACCAGGAAGTTCTCTCTCACAAGAAGCTTTCTTGCACCAGATTAAAAGGCTGTACACTTGTCTTGGCCCTGAGGAACCCCAACATCCCATAGTCTTCCGCTCTTCTTCCTTTCCACCATGGGAGAGGGAGAAGAAAAACATTTACTCCCTGATGGCCCTACTCAGCAGACAGCTGTCAGGGAGCCCTGTGGGAACCCTAGCTGCTGGGCACCTGAATCAGCATCCAAACTATTCAAACTGCCAGTGCTTCTACCTTGTGCACAGACTATGTAGCACACTATAATTGTGCAAGGGTTGGAGGAAGAGGGGGGAAAGGAGAAGGGAAGAAAGAGAGCATTACCCAGTGGCCTGACCTGTACCAGGTATCCCCAAGACAGGACAAGCCCTGCAGCTCTCCTGCAGGGAGACTGACCCAAGGCATGAGTAGGGATTTGACCCCACTACATGCAAGGGGCATTCCCCCTGTGGCCCAATCCAACCAAGGGAGCCCAGGATGATTTAAGCCACAACACCTGTGCCCCCCCATTCCTTTTACAGAATTAGGTCACCCTCGGTCTATGCAAGGGGCGAGGAGCATTCCACTGAAGCTCGACCCATGCTGAGGACACATTGGTCTCGGCAAATGCACAGTCAAACACAGCCCTGGTTGCTGCTAAGAGAACAGTCACAGTTGCAGGACAGCAGCTGGGGCTGTTAGCATAGCCCCAGGTCTCCCACAGGAACAAGGAGCACACCTCCCTTTCCCCAGTGGCAGGAGGCTGCCTTGCCCCTTCAGCTCCTTCTAGGTAATGTAGCTCACATGACATAAGCTGAAGAGAGTCTGGGGAATAAAGAAGCTATTGCCCCTAGTTGGAAAGCTCCTCTTTAAGGAAACTATTTTACTCTCCAGCCACAAGGCTGAAAATGCCTGTCACCCCCCGCTTATTGCCATGTTTTCCAGTACTACAAATTTCCAGGTAGACTATTCCTGTGATGTTTGTGTGGCAATGAGAATTGAGAGGCAAGGACTACACAGAATTTACTGTGACCAGTTCTTTGAGAGAATTAATCTTCTCTCAGACATTAAAAGGAAAACTAGTCATGTGGACTGCTCTGTATTTTGAGCAAGTCTGGATGACTTGCTCTCATAATTAGTACAATAAATGAGCACAAGCATGTGTAACAAAATGGTCAAATGGGATGTGGAGACAAAAGAGGAAGATGTTAGCTATTGTTCAAGCACAAGAATCATGAGTCAGGTTCTCACTGAGAGAAATGGCATCAATTTATTGTTATAATGGGTCTTGTTTTAAAGATTTGCTGGCAGCTTTGCAAAGGATTTCAAAATAAATAAGAACAGGAGAAGACAAACTGGTTGAAACATACTTCTACTGAAAAACGCTATTTTGTCAAATTAAAAATGAAAGTGTGCATCTTCCACAAAATTCCCCATAAGAAAAATAAATGCTACTACTTTATTTCAGCTCACGTAGAAATAGTTTTTGACACTGACAAAATGCGTTTGATTTTTCGCTCGTAAATGATGTTTCTGTTACAATTATTAGCTTTAATATAGGAGTTAAAATCAAAAGTCTCAACTGGCCCAAAATAAAATGTTCAAAAACTTTATTTTAAGGGAAATTTCACATTTTATGTTCCGATTTCCAAAAAAAAATTTAGAAACGATGAAGTTTCCTGTGACATGGTAACTTCTAGTTCCCACACAACTCAAGAAATGATTATGCTAGTTTCTTGATCCAGGTGAACAGCCATCTTCTAGCATGTTACCGTATTTTAGCATGTGATCTTAGCCAAGCTCCCTAAAAATAATCTTGTTTGACAAAGTAATGTTACTTTTGTTATAGAAGGATGCCTAGTTTAGAGTTAGGGTATAGACAGAAAGCACTGTCCCTGGAACTACTCTTTTATTTCCCTAAATCCCCGATTCCTGGGCTTGCTTTGCAACTCCTTCCTGTTATGTTCTGTGTTGTGAATCATGTAAAAGCAGTAAGATCCTTATTGCTGAGACTGAAGCTGGAAGGCACTAACCTAATACAAATAATACATAATCCCTTCTCAAAATGGCAATTAGCATTTTTCATGTTTCTGGATGCTGTGAAATAGCGTGATTTTATGCTTGCAAATTTCAACCTACTAGTTAGGAAATTTCCAGGTCAATAAATCCACTCTCCAATGCACCAAAAACCACTTCAAAAGGAGATTAAAAGAAAAAAGGAAAAGTATTATAGATGATTTCACCAGAAATTCTCACCACCCACCAAGTAATGCACTTTTCACATTCTTCTTGGTAACCTGAGTGGTTCATTTCTGCACAGAGGTTCCATGCCCAAATATTTAAAAAGCAGCAGCCAAAATCCCACTCAGGGCAACATATGAAGAATGAATGGACCCAATGGAGAGGGAAGAGAAAGAATCTCTCAGGGATAGCACAAAAGCACAACACATTACAGGCAACAGGGCATACCTCCTCAGGGTGGGGGAATTCTACCAGCGATGGGCAGCAGCAACAACCCACTACAGTCTGTCACATGGAACACAGGGAGACAGAGCCACATCAGAATGACTTTCTGGAAAGCTTCATAAATCCAGTTTTCCCGGTGACCATGGGAAACCAAAAGTCTAAATGTGCTGTAAAAGCCATTTGTGATAGGGCACTAGAATATCTTAGCTATTCCACTGCAAATTGCATCTTTAGTTGCTTGTAACTTTCAGATATGTTAGCTTGTTGTGCTGTCTGAAATGGAAGGTTTTTCTTTCTTCATGGGGAACACAGACAGTTCAGTCAGATGGGGGGAGCAGGAAGAGAGGGTATGCATGCAAACAGAGGAAACTACCCATTAAAAAAATAATTCAACATTTTCTAAGTAGCCAAGAAAATAAAATGGCTTGAAGATTATATTAATTTTGACCAAGGAAACAGTCCTCCCTGCAAAGCAGTACACAAACCTGTTTTGTACAGAAGGTTTTGATTTGACACAGGTATATACAATTGTAAATTGCATACTGAGCAGTCACAGTGCCTTTGTTACCTATAAGGCATACTTATAAACTTGCTTTTTAGCCAAAGTACTTTATAAAAGGGAAGTAAACATCATTATGCCTATTATAAAGATGGAAAAACTGAGGTGCTAGAAAGATCAAAGCAAGTTACACAAGATCACAAATGAAGTTAGAAGCAAGGTAGGAAACAAAACCCTGACTTCCCAACTACTCACTAAATTTAATGCTCTGACTTACTTGTGAACAGACCTCCTCTAATGTTTCAGAGAGAGACAGAGAGAGAAAAAAAAAGAAAGCATCTCATAAGTGATCTCTTGGTGGTTTCCTTACAAAATATGCCTCCTTTAGAGTAAAGAAAATATTAAGCAGGGCTGTGCAAAGCTGTGGTCCCTGATTCAATTTGGTGGAGATTTGGCTCAATTTGGTGGCCAAATCTCCAAATCCAAATTGAATCAGAGGACCCTTTAATCTCTCCAAATCAAACTAGAACCCCTGAATCGATTTAGAGAGATCTGGCAATTTGGACGTAGACACAGCTTTAAATGTTTTTTCTACATACTTCAAGGTATCAGGGAGCTTGTGAATGCTGTGATGCTGGGACAGATGAAGTGTCCCACAGAAGTGCGGGGGACTCCCCAGTGTGCTAGGTAGCAGACCTGGAAGTGGACCAGAAGCAGTTCTGATCCACTTCTGGGTCTGCTGGGGAGTGTGCGGAGGGCCCCCCCGCACCCCCCAGCTCTCCCAGGAGACTGGTGCCTCCTGGGTCTGGGGGAGGCACCTGGGATCCCCCTGCAGCCAACCGCTGAACCAAGAGAGGGTGTGGGGGGACCCCAGTGGACTTCCGGTCCACTTCTGGGTTTGCTGCAGAGCACATGGAGGGGCCTTCTGCACTCCTGTGGGATGCTCCATGTGCTCTAGCACTACAGTGTTCACGAGCTGTGCTGGTACCTCAAGGTATGTAGAAAAAACTTATAAAGCTATGTCCATGTCTGAATCGCTGATTCTCCGAATCAACATCGAATCTTCAGATTTAGCTGAATTAAATCAGGGACAGTGATCTGAGTCAACAAATAGAATCACTATCTCCAATTCAGGCCGAATCCAAAATTGAATAGGGCCCATTTTACACACCCCTAGTATGAAGGTCTAGAGTTCAAGTCCCATTACTTCCCTTGCCCCGAAGTAATTCTTTGCAGTTCACAAGCCTTATTTAGCAATGCCTCACTTCACCTTAAAACAAGTAGGTATACAAATATTACCATTAAATTGACTTGTCCAGGTGTAGTTTAACAGCACTTTCTCTTTAGAAAGAACTCTGAAAGGAATCTGCAGCATAGACAAACTGTGCAAAATAGACTCCATGGAAAGACAGGCTTGGAGACAAAACACAGACCCTCTCTCAGTAATAGCTCTTGAAGCCAGCCTACCCTCTCTCAGTAATAGCCCTTGGAGCATGAATCCCAAGAGCACAGGGAGAGAAGAAAACATATCATCACCTCAGAAGACCACACAGAAAGTAAGATCCTTATGCAGGTTCATTTCTTAGAAGAGAAGATGACAGAAAAATGAGGTAGATAGCATCTTGCCAGAGAATGGCATGTAAAGAAGAGCTTTAAATGGCAGGATAAAAAAAGAACACTAAGAGAAGATTTCACTGCTGGAGGCCAGGGAGCACAGATCCTGGGGGCATGGACAAGGAGAACAATAATGTCAATGACATGTAAGAGACCTCCAAAATGAGAAGTCTGTTCCCAGCTTCAGACAAGACTGCTTGTGGATGGAGTGAGAGGTCAACAGAACTAACACAGAGAAAGGAAGAGGGAGAAGGTGGATTCAGAGCAGTAGGAAGGGCATTTGGATGCGTATAGCAACTGTTTGTTGCCACTAACACAACACCTCAGTCCTAATAAAATTTTCCCACACAGTTAGATTGTTACTCCTTTTTTAAAACAGTTGTTCCCAGACTGCAATCTGCAAATCATGTAAGGCGCTGGCTTTCCTGACATTCTGGAGAAGTAAACTTTTTGCAAGTCAAGTAGAAGGACAGACACTGGGAGGATGAAGGGAAGTGGAGCCAAGTGAGAATCTTTCTCTGGAGGGGAAATATTTATACAGTAGTGACCTAAAGACCTCCTACAATCAAAACAGAGTATATGCGACAGGCACACAAATGGGTAGTGGCCTCCCAATTTTGTATTAAGGTTAATTTAGTGGTGTGCAACAGTAGGTTGTAACAGGGGGCCTTCTCAGGGCCGATTAGCCTGTGGGCTGCCCACCTGTTTCTGGGCTAACCACCTTCCTTCTTGCTCACCATGCCTTGTTGTTAATTATTTAACTGATCTTAATAAGCAGGAGGCCCATTTCTTGCCCTGATATCGGGGCGTTATCTGCAGCTCTGTTCCTCCCCCACACTGCAGCCCAAGCCTTGCAGAATGGCATTCATAGTTCTCACAATCACTGGCCCCTCGCTGGGCCACAGAATCCTACTGTTAAACCCCTCTACGATCCCCCCATTCCAGCAGCCTAATCTGCCTTCATCCTGGGCAGCACAGCTCCCTGAACTGCTTCCTCTTCCAGGTGTGGTCCCCCCCCCCGGGACCTTTGGCTACTAGCCCTGGCCCACCTCCAGGCCAGTCAGAACCCCAGGCCCTCAGCTCTTGGGTGTTCCTTGCAGTGGGCCCCTGGCCCTTTGACCCTTCGGGTCCTTGCTCCAGCATGGGCCAGTCAGGCCAAGTTCAGACACATGCGAGTCTATGGCCCCACACTCTCTCTCCGGGATCCACCTTCCAGACCCTACAAAGTGGGGAACCCACCTGGTTGTAGGGCTAGGGGTTAAGGTGCCCCAACCCGCCTTTCACCAGGGTGGTCACTGGCCTGGCATTTCCTGGGCTCCTGCACCACTGAGAGCCCCACCAGGCCACCCACTCCTGGCAGGGTGCAGTTTTAGGTCGTACCCAGGACCAGGAGCCTCCTGACCATCCCCTA
>JAGPOW010001625.1:234203-253094 GCA_030014935.1 Caiman crocodilus
ACACACACACACTGTTGCTGCCTCTTTGCACAGACACACACATATGCTGTCCCTGCCTCACTACATGTGCGCATGCACACATAGACACACACTGTCCCTCTCTCATTCATTGCACACTCTCTCTCTCAAGCAGACATGCAGGAGTGCAGCGACAGCTGGGCGGGAGCACAGGGTCCACACTAGTGCCTAGAGTAGGGGCCCAGGCAGGCAGGGGCTGTATGGAGCCAGGCCAGGCTGCACCAGCAGGGAGAAGGGGAAGTCGACCCAGCTTCATAGAGCCCCTGCTTGCCCAAGTCCTGAGCTCTTGTCACCCTGCTCTGGGCACTGACATGGGCTCGGTAGTCCCACCCAGCGGTCACTGCGTGCCCGCTTGCTGCCACTCACTCACCTGCCTGCCACCATTTCCCTGTTTTCCTGCCCCACCGCCAATCACTCCAGCACCATGCAGTTCCAACCTGGATTATCGGGACCACAGGACTCAGCAAGGGCCTGGTGGTCACCTGTGGTGCTTCCCTGCCTCCCTTCCCCACTTCTTAGCTCAATGTTCTGGAGGGAGGCAGAAGCCCCATGGTCGCCCTGCCGGAGGCCTCTGACGCTTCTGGCTAGGGGTGGGCCCAGACAGACTCTGCTGATGTGGCTGCTGGATCCTGCCTCCCGGTCCTGATGACAACTTCCTCTGGATCCTACTGCTGCTGGCACCATGTCATCTTTGACAGACAGCCAGAGGCAGATAATACTGGCCCACAGGATGTATTTTCCATCCCCCATTATAGAATATTTTTTATTGGGGACATGCAAGAAAAGGTTGAATAAGCACTCACCACAAATGATTTTAAGAGTAGCAAAGCCTGAACTGTCTATGAAAAGCAACAGCTGGAAACCCAAGGGATCCACCCAAACCAATTGCTTAGAGATTGTGAGAAAATTCCTGCAGCCCAGAGTAGGTAGCAATTGGAGCAGACCATGTCAGTAGCAGAAAAATGAAGCAGAACTCCACACCTGACTTGGTTCTAAAATAAGATTAAAGCAGCTGGGATAAGTTTATAAGTGACTGGATAGAGTGACAGAAAGGGCATTTCTGGACCTCCAAACAGCATGCACAATACATGGAATTAATTGTTAGTGGGCCCCAGGCTGCAGTACAAAGTGAAGGGCATTTGTTATTTCATGCTTTTGAACTTTGCTAGTTGCCACATGGAGCCAGGGAAGAATCTTTTCCCCTCCTGTTGCTACAGGCATTAGGCTTTTTCTTCACCTTCCTCAGAAGCATTAGGTATTAGCTGTAGCCGAGGCTAGGGATTGACAGGGGTATACTGGTGCTCCTCCCAGGACTTTAAAAAACAAAATAACAAACAAACAAACCACAGGTTCCTGGCTAGAGCATCTTGCTCCTCCAATCAGTCAGACTGATAGTCATATTTGAGATTGGAAGGAATTTTACCCTGCATTCAGACTGGCACAGACTGAGGGTTTTTGTCTTCTGTGATGGGGAACATGGTCCTCTTCCTTGGATCTCTTCAGCATAATATAACAACTACTTCCCATCACTGCAGTGATAGGGCATTGACAATGCCCTCACCACTCTGCTTTACCTGTGGCAAGTTTGGCAAGTTGTTCAAGAAGGTTGTTCTCAAAGTTTCTAGGAATAGGTTAGAGAAAAACTAGTATAGGATGGGTCATCTCCTGAGATCTCCTTTTGGTCCTACTTTTCTATGATTCTAGGATAGTGATGGCATCCTATTTGCGCACCAAACAGTGCAATTGATTATTTGTAAATAATAGTTAGCTCCCTATGAATTGCTGATAACTGCACAGCATGAGATACAATACTCATATAATCCCTTTGTTGCAGTAATTTTAAATAAATAATATTCAGATAGCTATGTGTTTTTTCAGAGATATAATGTCCCTTCAACTATCTGTACCAGCTACAGCAGGAGACACTAAACATTATGAAAAAATTTCATGCCAGTGCAGAAGAATGCAGGTCCTAAAAGGCTGAAAAGAACGGTATCAGATCAATTCTTTCCTTCTTCAATGAACAGAGGAAGGGAAGGCCCAAGCTTCATAAGTGGGCCTGGTTCAACCTCCCTGCTGCCTGTGGGAGGTGGGCAGGAGCAAATGAGCCCCATTTTCCCCAGAATATTTGGGGCAGCAAGAACCAGGAGTGGACATGGAAGAGCTGGGGGGGGGGGGCCCTCAGTCATGCTGAGGACCCCCTAGCCTTGGAGGATAAAGGGGTGGCATGTACTGGACTGTGGCTGGACAGTAGACTGTTTCATACTGACAAGGCAATGGAGAGAATATACTGGTGGCCACAAGTAAAACACCTATCCCAGGTATCTCACCTGTTTCTTTACATGACCATTTTTGTCATGTTTTCAGAAACTTCCCCTGCTCTTTCCACAAGTCAGTTTCTGAAAACAGGACAAAGGCATTATTTTGAAAAAAATCAATGGGATACCCAAAATAGGTGTTTAAAGCTAGACTCTCTCAGCAAAAATGGGACATATGGTCACTGAGGAGTCTCTTACAGCAGCAAAATGCTAGAGTCTCAGGTAAAATCAAGTGACCCCTTCAAACAACCAATGAAGGTCCTAAGGAGGAAGGAAGGAGAGCAACAGAATAAGGACAATAGACTTCAGAAAAGCAGACTTTAACAAACTCAGGGAACTGGTGGACAGGATGTCCTGGGAGTTAAGTCTGAAGGGAAAAGAACCACAAGAGAGCTTGCTGTACTTTAATTATACCTTTTAAAAGGGTACAGGAGCAAGCTATTCCATTGCAACAGAAAAGCAGGAAGTGCAACAGGAGACCAACCTGGTTAGACAGCAATCTTTTCAATGAAATGCAACTCAGAAAGAAATCCTATAAAGAACTGGAAACTGTCATAGTAGTATGGAAGAGTACAAGACCACTATTTGAATATGCAGGGAGAAAATTAGGAAGGTCAAGACACAATTTGAGATACAGCTGGCAAAGGACATAAAAGATAACACAAGATAACAAAAAGGGATTCTACAAGCACATCGGAGGACCACCAGAGAAACCATAATTGATTTACTGAATGCAGAAGGCAATCTAGTTATGGAGGATACAGAGAAGGTGGACTTATTTAAATGCCTTTTTTCCTTCAGATTCCACAAACAGGGACAGCTAGCAAATGACAAATGTAGAGAAAAAAATTAAAGTTACATAAGCTGAACATGAGTCACTGTTATTGCAAAACGAGCCAACAACTTTTTATTAGAATGGGAGAGGCTTTTCTCTGTGGCTGTAGAGCACAGAACTAAGAGAAATGGTCTCAAGCAGCAGCAGAGAAAATGTAGGATGGATATTAGGAGGAACTTTCTGACTATGCAGGGTGGCCAAGCAATGGAATAGGCAGGCTTCCTAGAGAAGTTGTAGAACCTACATCCCTGGAAATGTTCACAAGTAGGTTGGACAGACACTTGGCTGGAATAGTTTAAGACAGGGTTGATCCTAAGGTCCCTTTCAGCTCTACTTTCCTATGATCTACTAAACCACGGCTATTCAACTCGCAGCCTACAGACCAAGAGGTTAAATTGCAGCCAGCTGACATGTTCCTGTCTGGGAGCCACTCCCCAACCACCACCACCACTCTGGCTGCTGCTGCTATTGTCAAGGTCTCCAGGCTCCCTTCTTCCTCTTCCAGCATCAGCTCTCTGCCACCACCCTTGTGTGCAATGAATTATAGAGAAATAGAACTGGAAGGGACCTCTAGAAATCATCTAGTCTAACCCCTGCCCAAAGCAGGATCATTCCTATTCAAACTATTCTATAAAAATCCATTGTCTAACTTCCTTGTAAAACTGCACAGTCAGCCCAGACACACACAAGACATAACACCCTAGCCTCCCAGATGTAAAGCAGGGGGATCACAACAGCCAACATCTGGCTGCTAAAAAGATTATTAAAATACACTTAAGATATCTAAGAAAGGAGGGCCATGCCCCTGCTACAGAGGAAGGTAAAATCTACCACAGTCCATAGTAATTTGACCATAGGGTATAAACTTCCCTGATCCCAATTATGGGGATTAATCTGATCCCAAGAGAAAAGGCAAGACCCGCTAGATAGGAATGTTTAAGTTTTAGTCCCAGCAGGAACACTGGCACACCCATCACAATCCCCATCTTTGGTTGCAGCCTACATCCAATACTTGTGAGGAAGGCTTAAAAAACAACAACAAACAAACAAGCAACAAACAAAGCCCAGAAGCATAGGAAATACCCACAGCAGAACACAGGCCAAGAACATCCTGACCAATGCCTGTTTCAATCTCTTGGACACCTCTAACACTAGACTCCACAACTTCCCAAGGCAGTCTATTCCACTGCCTCACTGTTCTAATTGAAGTTTCTTCTGATATCTAATCTAAACTACTTTGCTACAACTGCAAGGCACTGCTCTGCATCCAGCTCTCTGCAGCAAGACAGAAAAGACATTTTTCCTCCTCTTTATAGTAGCTCAAAGGGACTCTGGGAAGCTGGCATGGTACAGGAAGCAAGATAAAGGAAAAGGTACACCATGTGACAGCCCTGTACTAGACCACTGACAGTGTTGGCAGTGCCTTTGTGCAGGGGGTGTACCGCCATGCCCAGGGGGTGCACGTGCCCCCATGTGCACCCCCTGCGCATTGCCGCTAGAACCAATTTTTCTGATCTGGCCCACAGGCCAGGGTTGAGCACCTCTGATCTAAAGATTTTGCAGAACTTTCATTTTTTCATACACTTCCACTTTCTAGCCTGGCACACAAGATCCCTATTTGCATTTGCCCTCTGGGACCAAATTATGCTTAAATGTCATGATACTATGCTGCAATATTTGCAACTCTGTGACACCAAAAATGGTAATAAAGCAAAGGAATGATACATCATTCATTTATATTCAGCAACCTGGTGACAGGGGATTTCTGCAGATTGGACCACACAGGTTTTGCCAGCTGGTTCATCACATTTGCCAGTTTTTCCAAAATCATGGACAGATTTCCATTCATTGTGCAGTTAAGTTGATATACTCAGAGCTCCTACTCTCCAGCTGCTTACAAATCAACATGAAAAACACAGTGCTTGATATAACCAGGCTCTTGTCATTTTTATGTGAACCTCTATATCTGATCTCAGAGAGACCAACAGAACTGCTTTTTCACAGCATTCTACCAAGATTGCCACAAGCAAAGGCATCTTCATGTGCAGGAACTAAAACAGAGCTGCTATTTCTACAAAGAACACAGATTTGCCTGATCTGAAGGCTTGTCAGGTTTGGGCCCAAGTGATTTTTGTTAAAGAAAAAGCAGACTATCATTTCAAGTTCAGAAATACTTCCTCTACTGTATTGATTTTCTCTAGCTGCTAAAGAGCACGGGAGTTTTGTGGCGGACGGTGGTGGCTCATCACAACAGTGTCAGGTGCTACTTCTGGAGCCAGCAACCAAAGCAAGAAGAAAACTGCACTTCATTAGAAAGCATGCAAGTCTGCCACAAAGCTCTACCTTTACCAGCTGCTATTGCTGCCACTTGCTCCCTGCCTACCTCTACTCACAGAAGAACCTGTGCAGGATCTCCACACACTGCTTCCCCTTTTCTCACGTCTCTGGAGTTTTCATTCTCTCTGAGCTGATCTCTAGCCAAGGGAGCTATTTTTGCAGCCGTCTTGAAAAGGCAACGATGGCTTTTATATATATATATATATATATATATATATATATAAAAAAACAGTTTGGGACCTGCTCTCAGTGGAGATGCATGGGTGCACAATGCCCTTTGCACCCCTGAAAGCCAAAGACTACCCCTCTCCCCCAGATGGACACTGAATCCTTCCCCTCCCTCAGAGCAGAGCTTGGAGGTAAGTAAAGGTTGCAGTGGGCAGTATGCAACTACTAAAATGGAAGCAGGGAGGGAAAGGCCCCCTCCCACACCCAGGTTCCTTCTTAGCCCACCCCTCTAAGGGGCCACACAAACAGACCATGCAAAACAGGCACACTCTTGGTCCCAGCACATGAGTTAGCATGGAAGAGTGCATGGGAAGGGCATGAGGCACTGGGTGACAAGCCTGAGAAGTCAAGTATTCAGTAGTAGCAGTCTATTAACCACACAATCGTGGGGATGCATCATAACCTGCAGGTTCCCCCTCAGCCCCAGGTGAAACTCCCCTTGCTTGCACCACTGAGGACTCTACCCAGACAAAACTCATGGCTCTTGCCTCTACCCAGATGGAGCTCCGGGCTGTGGGGGCTGCCTGGCACAGCTGCCGACAGCTGGGAATGGGAACAAGGCCACCCTCACTTGTGGGATAGAGACCTCACTATGAAGTGTGGTCTCTGAGTGCCTGGTGAGGAAGCTCCAGGCAGAGGTAAGCAGTCTTTGCACCATCAGGGCCCACGAGCAGGAGACTGACGACTACTACCAGGCTCTTCTCCAGAGGAACAAGGAGGGAAGAGCATGGATGCCCGGCAGCATGAACATGGTCAATGAAAAGATTGACCATGAGCTCCATCCAGGGATTGCTTGGAAGACAGTCATCTCAGGTCCCAAGACATGCAGCACCAGGGTCCCTCCTCCCCTGGAACTGGGCAACAGGTATGCACTTCTCACAGCACCAGCAGAGTCATCAGCAGAAGCAGCGGCTCTGGAGAATGAAAGGCAGATAGCTACCACTCCAAAGACGAGATGCAGGATGGTTGTGGTGGGTGACTCCCTCCTAAGGAGGCGAAGAAAGTGATCTGCCGCCCTGACCCCACAGCCCGTGAGGTCTGCTGCCTCCCAGGGGCTCGTATCCAGGATGTGGCAGAAAGGATTCCTAAACTCATCTGGCCCTCTGACCACTACCTCATGCTCCTCATCCATGTGGGCACAAGTGACATAGCTAAGAACAATCCTAGCTACCGTGTGAGCTTTGGCTTCTTCAATCACAGCGCACACTATAGAGAGAGTGGCTTGCTGGGAAGGGATGGCATCCACCTCATGCTGAAGAGGGAGGAGATTTTCTTGGCTAGAATAGAGTTTTATAGAACCTGGATAGAGTTTTAAACTAAGATCACTGGGGAATGGGCAGACAATTAGTGGTACAAGTCCAAGAAATGGCAACCATGGAAACGGAAAACAACAGGAAGCATATTCTGACACCAGCCAAAGGACAGGATTTTCCTCAGCACACCAGGAAGTCTAGTGCCTCCAATGGCATGTTCAGTTCCCTGTACACAATACCAGGAGCATGGGGAACAAGCAGGAGGAACTGGCCCTCCTGCTAACCAATAAGGAATATGATCTCATAGGAATAATGGAGACCTGGTGGGACTCCACCTATGATTAGACCACAGGTATAGAGGGATCCTTGCACAGGAGGGATCGGGTTGGGAAGAAGGGCGGGGGAGCTACTCTTTATGTGAAGGAGCAGTACACCTCCCTAGAAGCAGAGCCCAGCATTAAAGAAAGGCAACTTGAGACCCTTTGGGTTAAGATATGTGGAAAGCACATTGAAGGGGATTTGAGCGTAGGAGTTTATTACAGACATCCAAACCAAGAGGAAGAGCTCGATCAGGAATTGTCTAGAGAACTAGCAGAGACTGCATGCTCTCAGAGCATGGTCGTCATGGGTGACTTCAACTACTCAGACATCTCATGGGAAGTGCACTCAGCAAGATCTGATTGTTCTCGGAGCTTCCTCACTTGCATTGAAGAGCTCTACCTGACTCACGAAGTCTACAGGCCGACCAGGGGTAAGGAGCTTCTGGATTTGGTACTGAACAAAGGGGACAATTTACTGAGCAACCTGAGGATCAAAGGGAAGCTAGGCGACAGTGACCATGAGACAATCACTTTCTCCATCCATTATAAGACAGGGAAATCAGTCAGCAGCGTAGAAATACTTGGTTTTAGAAAAGCTGACTTCTACAAGTTTAGGAGATTACTTGGCAAGGCCCTGCAGGAACATGGTCCAGTGGGGAAGGGAGTCCAAGAAGAATGGTCATTTCTCAAAGATGTGATCCTTGGAGCACAAAGGAAGTCCATTCTTTTTCATAAGAAAGGTAGCAAAAGGGCTGGGAGACCCCTTTTAACTCAAAACAGAAGTCATAGACCTCCTGAAATTGAAAAGAGAAGATTATAAGGGAGGGAAGTCAGGAATTACCACCAAGGAGGAGTACACAGTAATAGACCACACCTGTAGAGAGCAGATTAGAAAAGCGAAGGTTGAATTTATTGTCCTTGATTCCAGTTGCCAATTGAAGAGTCCTTCTTTAGTTATGTAGGAAGTAAGAGAAAAAATATGGGAAATATAGGACCTCTGCTGAATGAAATAGGACAGATGAAAACTGAACTCCTAAACAAATACTTCAATTTAGTATTCCATCAGTCCAAGGGTGTTAGCCTGCTGAACAGGGTACAAGATGATCAAGGTGGGGTGATCACCCACCCATAGTTGGCAAAGATCTTGTGGGGAAACAGTTGGAGAGGCTGGTTATTTCCAAGTCAGCAGGACTGGATGAACTACACCCAAGAGTGCTGAAAGAATTGGCTGATGTCATCGCATGACCAATGGCAAAGCTATTTGAGAACTTGTGGCACTCCAGAGAGGTCCCAGAAGAACAGAAGAGGGTCAATGTGGTGCCTATCTTCAAGAAAGGAAGGAAGGAGGACCCAGGGAATTATAGTCCAATCAGTTTGACCTAAGTCCCTGGAAAAATCTTGGAAAAAATTATCAAAGAATCCATTCTATAAGCTAACTGAAAGCAGTAGTTTAAAAGACAGCCAACATAGCTTTATTGCAGGCGGGGCATGCCTGACTTACCTCATTTCCTTCTACAATCAGGTAACGTGCCTCCTGGATAAGGTAGATGAGGTTGATGTCATATATTTGGATTTAAAAAAGGCCTTTAACTTTGTCTCCCATGCTGTACTCATGGTAAAATTGGGTAATTGAGGCCTCAAGAACTTTACGGTCTCGTGGCTAGGAAACTGGCTCCAAGGTAGGACCCAGAGAGACACCAAATTATGGGGGAGTGCGGGAGGTCAGGCTGGGGATCTAGAATGATCTGGACAGGCTTGCAAGGTGGGAGGATCAAAACCTGATGATGCTTAGCATGGAGAAATGTAACATACTCCATCTGAGGAGAAATAATCCACAACACATTTACTGTTCAGCGGTGCTATGCTTGCCAGCACCACAACTGAAAGAGATCTGCGGGTCATGATAGACCACAAAATAAACATGAGCCACCAATACGATGCTGTAGCCAGCAGAGCAAATAAAACACTGGCAAATATCTACCGAAGAATCTCAAGCAAGACTAAGGATGTCATCCTCCAGCTCTACTTGGCTCTGGTGAGACCACAGCTAGAGTACTGTGTCCAGTTCTGGGAGCCGCACTTCAAGAAGGAGAAACTTGAGAGAGTCCAAAGAGGAGCCACCCATATAATAAGAGGTCTGGACAGCAGGCCATACAAAGAGAGGCTGAAAGATGTGAGACTGTTCAACCTGGAGAAGAAAAGACTTAGAGGAGATTTGGTGGCACCCTATAAGTATATAAGGGGCACACATCGGGGCCTGGGGGAGCATCTGTTTGCCAAGACACCCCAGGGGAGGACAACAAACAATGAGCACAAACTGACTAAAAATTGCTTAGATTGGACACAAGGAAAAATTTCATTGTGCTTCAAGTGTCCAGGGTCTGAAAGAACAGGCCCCCACACAGAGGTGGTTCAATCAACTACCCTAGAGATCTTCAAAAAACAGCTGGACACACACTTTCCTGGGGTCATCTGACTCCAGCAGTCTTTCCTGCCCAAGTGCAGGGGGGCTGGATCTGATGATTCCATGAGGGCCCTCCCAGCCTCTAGCATCTATAACTCTATGAGTGAATGTATAAAAAAACAGAAGTGACTGAATGAAGTCATGTTGGTTATAGCCATATTAGTCTAAGGACATAAGCAGACAAGGTTCTTTGGGTAAATCCGGTATCTTTTATTAGACAAACTAAACTAGTAGGAGAAATTCTTCTTTGCAAGCTTTTAAGTACAAACATTCTTTCTTCAGGAAGAGGAAGTGTCTACAGTTATGTGCTCTTTTTGGATGGGACAGAAACCAGTATACAAGAATGCCAGTCAGTAAAAATGCAAATATGACATACAATGTAACTGGTAAAATTGTAGAGTAGAGGTGCACTGATACATCGGTCCGTTATCTGAATGGTACTGATATTAAGTAATCTAGCTATGTTGGATATCAGCCCGATGGGTTTGACAATTTGGCTGATAAATGCCCATGCTGCGCGCAGCTGCAGTGCACCACTTGGGCAGAGAGGAGCAGAGAGCAGACCCAGCAGCACAGAGCTCTGCCTCCAGCTGGTAAGTCAAGTGGAGGGGACGGGGGGAGGGGATAGATGTGGAGGGGTGGCTCAATGCCCCCCACGGTGAGGAAGGGAGCAGGGGCAGGCACTGCCTGGGGGGGGTGGGGGGGGCAGCGCTGGAGCCACAGCTTGTGGGGAGGAGGAGGCTCCTATCACTGGTTGCATCCCAAGAGGACATGGGGAAGCTAAGCGTGTTCAGGGGGCAGGGTGGGGCAGGCAGGCTGCAGGTGGGGCTGCACACAGCTCTTCTTGGTGGGGGCTGGGAAGATGCTGCATCTACCCCAAATTTCACTGCTACTCTGCTCCCAGCTCCACCAGCTGCTAGCCGCAGCCCTGTCTCTTCCCAGCACATGGGTGGAGGCAGAGGTTGAGCCAGGACTGGTGGCGGCAGCGCTAGGAGTGGAGCAGCAACAATATTTGGGGTGGATGCAGCATCCTTCCAGAACTACCAATGCCCGCTCCAAGCCCAGCACCCGCTGAGAAGAGCCCTGTGCAGTACCAGTTGCATCCCACCCACCTCACGCCGTGCAGATCGGGGGGGGGGCCCACACACCCCTCCCTGTGCCCTCCCGAGGTGCAAGCAGTGGAAGGAGCCACCTCCCCCTCCATGAGCCATGACTCTGGCCCCTCCCCACCCCACCTGGGCAGCACCTGCCCCTAAACCCCTGGCTCCCTCCCTCACTGCAGGGGGTGTTGATCTGCCCCTCCCCTCTCTCCATACCGGATTTGGCAGCTGTATTGGAAATTGGATCAGTATTAGCCGATATGCCTCCTTAAATATCAGCTATTGGTATTGGCCCCAAAAATCTCTATCAGTGCACCCCTAGTAGAGAGATTACCTAGGGTATCAGATATTAGGCAGGTTATAAGGTGCCAGAAATCCAATGTCTATATTTAGTCCATGGTACCACCAGAAAACCTATCAAAGACCAAAATACCCAATTACCCAGGAGGGCACATTTCACATAAGATAACCACTCTCTCTCTAATTTCTCAGTTCTAATCCTCAGAGGGAATTTACAAAACACCTTTCACAGATAAGCCTACAAACTTCACTTTATCAACCAACTGAATACCAAAAAAAAAAAAAGGACTAAATATAGATACTGGATTTATGTTTAGCCTCAAATTGCTCATATGAGAAGCTGGAGTGTTAACCCATCTATTTTAAAGACAAGGAACTGAACTGTAAAGCTTCCAAGTGACTTGTTCAAAATTGCATAGTGTTTACAAAAAAGCAGAAAATTTTGAGGTAGGTCTCTCTAAGCCCCAAGCCGGCAGAGTAATCACCAAATTACATTTTCCTCAGTTCAGGAGTCCTCACTTTCTGATTCCTTAAAGGAATTAGGTTGGCTTCAGCTTCAGAGAACAGGATCACTAAAATGGACTTCATTTGTGGTGGCTGTCTATAGGCCTTGCCTCTACATACTTCAATCCTGTGAAAAAAATCATTACAGAAGTCAACTGTCATTAACCTTCTACTACCCTCAAACAGGTTCTACTGACCAGGTTAAAGAGGACATTGCATCACCCATTCTACCTCAAAGCCAGCAGACACGGTCCAATCCTAGAGTATCTGTGAGCAATTCTACACATTAACTGTTAATCAAAAAACACATTACCTACAATTTTTCCATACTTCCCTCTCTCTGATATGACACAGGCAGAGGGAGAAAGTATTATTGGGGGGAGAGCTGAATACTCACACATACACACTGACCAGCAAGTAAATCTGTGAAGGGGAAAGGGTGTGGGGTGGGGGCCAGATAGAGGCCCCCACAGTGAGGGAGAGACTGAGACAGAGGCAGGGACAGCGGCTAGGGTGAATGGGGCCCTGGGGTGGGCCATGGGATGGTTGGAGCGCAGGCAGCTCCATCCAGGGGCACAGGGGGGCTCCCACCACTGTACACGTCCTGGGGGAGGCATGGAAAGCATTTGCCTTCTGGCTTTGTGCAGGATAGTGGAGAGCTGCTATTGTGGGCTGGAACTCCAAGCCCCACTGCCTCTGCCTCAAGAACTGTGAGACATTATGTGCCTGCAGTTGCCCGGTGGGTAGGGGATGCAGCACAGCCTGGTGGTGGCAGGCACATCGCATCACACACGACTCCCATGGCAGCAGGCTACAGAGCCCTAGCCTTCAGCAGCAGCCCACCTCCACCTCATGCACAAATCTGGGGAGCACATGCCTCCCATGACTCTCCCAGGGTGCACACAGCGGGAGAAGCCCCTCCACGCCCCTGGATGAGCAGCCCAGGCTCTGACTGTCCCATGACCCACCCCGGGCCCCATTTACCCCTGCCCCTGGCCCACTCCCTCCATCACTGTGGGGGCCTCATCTGCCCCCCCCTTCCCCTTAACAGACTTGCCTGCTGTGATGGGCTGTGCTCCGTGTCTGCGTGCATCCCCTGCTGCAGCCACCCAGAGCCTGTGCCCAGGCTGCCCTGCAGCCCTGTGTTGCCACTGCTACCATGAATTTGTGGAGGCTAAGCCCTGTTAACCCTGGCCTTCCACCACCTATACCAATATAGGGAACTCATGCTATATACAACACCTATCTCAAAAGCAGCAGAGCAAGATTCCTCCAGACAGTTTAGGAAAAGAAAAAGAAGGATTTACTTTCAGATGAAAGGAGCTCATAATCAAATTCCTCCCACCCAGTATGGCATGGCATCCTCATATTCTACTGCAGCATATCATGTAGAGGATTATATCCTAATCAGCCTGTGCTGTGATGTTCCCATGAATGGTGGCTAACATACCTCATGACGAGTGCCAGCTGCAAATGAGCCATGACCAAATCAGGATACTTTGCAATTGATTATGTGCTCCAACTTAATGAATTATTCTTACCTAGCTGCAAGGTTGGCAAATTTCTCTATTTTACAAATTGCAAAGCCATGATAAAAATTTAAGGCCTTGCTTTCACAAGTCTTGGGTGCCCACAGATTCCACCAATCTCTTGGAAAAAAGTATTTGGTCACACTTTCTGAAATTGAGGTCACTATATTATGCAGGCAGCTGTGCCTTTCTGCAGCAGCTCTTCCCAGCACAGCTCTGACATGCATCGTGAAAACTGAAGCATGCAAGGCACTGTGGCAGCAGCCTGGAAACAGATGCCACTGCTACCAGGTACAACTGTGTCATGCTGTTCAGTTTTCAGGAGGTTTGTTAGAGCCAAACCTGGAAAACCTGTAGGAGCAGCAATGTGTGGCTTGAATCATGTAATGCAGGCAAGCAGACCTTTCTACTCCAGACACTTAGTTTGGCTCCAACGTGCCACCTGAAAAATGAAGGCACGCAGAGCAATTTCACACTGTGGCAGCAGTACTGAATGGGGCAGTAGTACCCCATTGTCCTCCCCTTCCCAGGCCTCATGTGTCCTGTTGTATACCCCGGTTCTCTCCTGACCCTTCAGCATTCCCCACATGATTCATGTGTAGCCCAGTACCTCATCCCTGCTGACTGGACACCCCTGGATTCTGTCCTATAGGTCCCCAGGCCTGGAGACCTATAGGACTCTGGGGAACTAAAAAAAAGACAGGGCTCCTGTAGTTCCAATTCTCCACCAGTGACCTGGAGCTGTTGGGGGAGGGGGGAGGGACAGTGGGGTGAGGGGGAAGTCTAATGCTGCATTGGAAGCAAACACATTGGGCTGGGCCAGGCCAGACAGAGCTAGGGAAGCACTCCCTGCCAGTGGCCTAAAGGGAAGAATATAATTATAATTATGTAATCAACTAACATACGCGTGCACACACACCTACACAGACGCACACGTATGCAAACATACCTCTACATATGCACACTTCTACACACTTTACACACACACGTGTATACACATGCGCACCCCTACACATGCACACACACCTACATGCACCTCTACACAATATTTTTTTTAAAGAAAATGCCATTGAATTCTGAAAGGTTTCAGAGGGATGCCTTGAATCTAAAAAGGTTGAGAACCACTGAACTAATCCCTTGATTCAGGATGGAAAGGATGCAATTATAAGAGAGTGTTCCATTAAAATAGAAAATAAGAAGAGTATCTTGGTATAATATGATGATGGTTAATTGCACTTCTTGCCCGAGGCAGCAGTAGTCAGTCTTTCATTATGTACTCTGAGTCCATTTCTGTGCTGCCCTTCCAAGGGACATTGCCTAGAAAGCATAACATTGAAGCATGGTGTAGCAAGTCACACTCCAGGAGTGGCCGTGATGTCTCTTGGTAGCCATGAAAGCCTTGCCCTGGTCTGGCTCTAAAGTACTTTCCCATTCTTTACATCTGTCATGCCTTGATGTAACTGCTGAATGCTAGAAAGGGAGGCTGCCTAGGTGTCCTAGAGTGAGCCCTTAGTTCTCCTGACAACCAGCAGGCCCCATCTGAACCCCAGTAGTCTCAGTCCTAATTTGTACTCGGTGGGCCCTCTCTGCCAGCCCATACCCCTTAAGGTACTTGTAGCCTTAAGGCAGAGGTAACCAACAAGTCGATCTCAATCAACTGGTCGGTTGTAGAGCCTCTGGCAGTCTGTCAGAAGCTCCATGATTGGGAGAGGCAGGACTCATGAGGCTGGGCTGAGCCAAGCCCCCTGCTGCCTGAGCTGGGCTGGGTGAGTGGGGTCAGAGCTCGGGCAGCTTGCCTGGCAGGTGGGGGGTGGGACAGTAGATCCTGGGGTGCCAAAAAGTGACTGTCACCATAAAAAAGTTAGAGACCACTGCCTTAAGGGCTATTCATGGCCTTCGACATCACAGCTATGCCTATGCCTCACAAATGTTACTAATTAAATGATTTTAGTAGGCACTTGGCCCCCAGTCCAGAGGTATGAGCCTTCTCGGTCTCCATCCCTTCCTTTTTGTTGGTTCCCTCACCCTGGGCCCACTGCGCTTGTCCTGACTTCTGGGTTCCAGCCCTGATCTCATTCTTTTTGGGCTCTGAATGCTGCCCCTCTGGGCTTCAGGCTCTCATTCTTGCCTTTTTCAGGCTACAGTGCCTTGCACCCTGTCCCTGACAGGCTCAAGCCTCACATGCCTACTCTGGCACTACTGGGACCTCCAAACCTTCTCTATCATCTCAAGCCCAGTCCACCAGTAAAAGTGGGGAAGCATGGTCACGCTTGAAGATAGGTTGCAGATACAGGTAGACCTAGACAGGCTGGTAAATTGGGCAGATTGGAGCCAGATGAAGTTCAACACTGAGAAGTATAAAGTGTTCAAGCTAGGGATGAACAATCCCCAACATACTCACAGGCTTGGTGGCACCAGTGAGTGGCACTACAACTGTTTATGGTGGCTGTATGCAGCATCCTCAGCAAAGGATCCAAAATCATGGCCAGATGAAGGGCTTCCTCACTAGCATGCCACCAAACTAGTAGATCAGGGCTGAAGCTGGGATAGATTCCATCCCATAATCTCCAACACTGACCAGTGGAAATTCATTGAATGATGAAATGCAGATTTTTTTAATAGGTTATATTACTGTAGCTTCAAGAAAAAGTGATACCTATGTGCCAGGCACACATATGGCAAAAAAAAAATTGTGACAAGAAGAGCTGTAGGCTGTGATTTGGTCCAAATCAATACCTGTGCTTCATAACACCACATGCACACTTAAAAATCTTAGACCAAGTATTTAATTTGTGTAAATCTGCAGGGCTTTGCTGAAGTCAGTGTAATTCTAGCAGTCTACTTCAGGCTGCTGAGCTTCTGACTGATGGAGTTTTTCATATTACCCTACTCTGCTTTTAGGTAAGAAAAAGAATGGGCATTACTTTGGTTGACACTTCAGGTGTTCCTCTTCCAAGGTTTTAAAAAAATAGAACATCCATTAAATAGTCAAGCACCAGTTTGGGGACTACACTCCTGGACTACGCTACTTTTCATCCTCTTTTATTAAAAAGGCAATGTTAAATTGTCCATGCACCATCGCTGAGAAATGCTTTGCAGCACTGGAGGTAATTACCCACCTCTTTAATGTTTCTGTAGAGCCCATCACTACGGTAGTCAAGCAAGGGAATCATTAACTTATTTGTTTAAAGCTGTTAACTAACTGCCATGGGTGAAAACAGTCTTCACCAACAAAGTCATTTGATCAAAAAATGGCACCAATACAACATGCACCAAGACTAGCAAACAGCAACAGCAAAGCAGAAGCAATCATCCCATCAGGATAAATTAGCTGTGAAACTTATTCCCACTGGCAAGCCATTACTTGCATAAGTAGTCTTGCTGAAGTTGACAGAACCACTTATGCTAATAACCGCTCACCAACAGAAGCAAGAAGTTCAAGATTGGATCTCATAGAGGTTTCACTGCTAAAAACAAGGAAGAATTCTGCTTCTTTAACATTGTAACTGGATTTACTTCATGTTCCATACCCGGTAGCCCATTCTATGTAGCCGTACTCCAGTAGCCCCTATCAAGCCTCTACTGGTGGCTCCAAAGAAGCCCTCTTCAGTTATGGTACATGTAGCCCCAACCATGAAGGGCACAGAAGGTGACAAGGAAGAGAAACAAGTCCAAGAACAATAATCAAACAGAACTTACCATCTTCAATGACAATTTTGATCAGACGGACGGAGCCATTCCGGGCTTTGGCAAAAAAATCCTTTAACTCTGGGGTAGCTAAAAGAACCAGAAACATTGTGATCAGTCTTAATAAACAAAGTGTTATTTTGCTTTTCTGAACAAAAACAAAAAAGGAAAGATAAAAATGTGGGTTTTTTTAAGTTGCAAACAACAGATTTCATTAGCTCCTCAATCTATGCAAAAGTCCTGAATCTCCCAGAAGTTACAGAGTTAAATACCAGCTGGGAGCACATGTGATCTAGAGAACTTGATACTTGTGGTGAACATAATCACCCAATTTTAGATGATAGTTTAGCTGGTGTGGGGAGGGAAGGCTCAAGTGACAGTTTATTGACTTTACAGAGTATCCTGGTTTGTATGTAAGGCAAAGGAGGAGAGTGGCTGGAAGAAGTAATGATACGTAGAAACAACTTTGTGTTTTCAAACACTTGCCAAGGCTACAGTTTGCTTAGGATATTGAATACTGTACAGAGGCAGATGATCTCCAGCAGCAGGCTGGCTACAAGAGTAGCCAGAATCCTACAGGAATTAAAATTAGATCTGCTTTGAATCTACACCTCCCCACCTTGTCTCACTGTGACCTTCAAGAATGATCTACAGTGAATCCTGGGAAGGGACGATTGTGTTCAGCCTCATAAAGAACTTGGATTCATTTGTTTGTGGGAGCACCAACTGTGGTACTGTACTCATTTCTAGACTTTTTGCCAAAACTTGAACCACTTTGGCTACAAGTAAATGACAACAGCCAGTTTAGGATGCAGTTCCCAAGATGTTTCCCCAGCCTCCCAGCAGAACCATATGATATCAGTCTTTTGAACAATGTGAAATAGCAGCTTATGTTTATGTAGCATCTGCCACTCAGAGGCGCCTACGGCTCTTTATAGGAATCGTTTATATTTTCTGTCTCTAACATGTGCAAACAGCAATCACTCTAGTCCAGCCCAGTCCCATGACTGCAGCATAGGGTGAAAAAGCCACACTACCTTGACATGAACTAGCTAGGTAGCAACAGCTTCTAGCTACCGCATCATGGAGCTCAGAACAGGTTAATTTAACATACCTGAGATGCATGCAAGAGGTGAAAGTTTAGATTAACAACCCTGGTTTTACTAGTAAGTGAGCTGAGATAGTAATTGTTTGTAGTCAGAACTTTTACATCTAATAAGAACTGGAATGCTTCAAAATAATACCTTATTTAAAGAGGAACTATTTTGGAGTGCTTCATCGCTTTTAGGAATGTTTTGAAGAACCTGTATGTTTGTACAGCTGGCTGTTTGAAACATTTTAATGGCTACTTCTGTCCATACCTTCAGAAACACTTCTTAAGCTCGATCCACATAAAACTAAAAAGCTAATTCAAGAGCTCATACAATTTCCAGATTTCTTTGTTAGCACTGCATCTCAAAGATACAACTAGATGGAAATGGAGAATATTTTGGAAAGGTATGGGAAAGTTGCAATTTTTTCAAAGCATTTGGTTTCCTGTGTCCTCGTCTTTCACCAAAGTGGCCAGACAAGCAGATGACAAACTCTATATCCTCTGTATTTTATACCCAGAATGGCTGATTATGATGCAGTTTCCCTTCAGGATTTTAGAAGCAAGAACAACCCTTGAATAAATCCCTTAAATTGCCTGGAGTCAGTAAGGATGGTTCTGGTTGGATAGACTTTCTTCTATCCAGGGTCATGCAAAGATTTTGAAGACCAGCTTTCAGCCAAGCGTCCAACATATTTCCTATACTAATGGGAAGAACATTCTAGTTTACTTGTCCCAGGCTAGTTTATTGAGAAAATACAATACCATGGGGCGGGCAATTATTTTGGGAGGAGGGCCGCTTACCCAGTTTTGGCAAGCTACCGAGGGCTGCATGGGTAGCCCTGCACCTTGACAGGAGCCCCACCCACTAGGCGCCACCTTGGGACCGGAAGTCCCGCACCCTAACC
>JAGPOW010001625.1:254344-266867 GCA_030014935.1 Caiman crocodilus
CCCCCCCCACCCCCGTGTGCTCCCCTCACCCCCCGTGTGCTTCCCTCGCCACACCCCCCATGTGCTCCCCTCACCCTCCGTGTGCTTCCCTCGCCACCCCCCCGTGTGCTCCCCTCGCCACACGCATGCACAGCCCATGTGCTTCCCTCACCACCTGTGCGTACGCACACACCCCCACCCTCTGTGTGCTTCCCTCACCATATGCACATGCCCCCACCTCTCCACGTGCTTCCCTCACCTCGTGTGCACACGCACAACGCCCTCCATGTGCGCCCCTGACCACACGCGCACGCACCCCACCCACCCCTCACGACACCACAGCATTACCTGCTCCAATAAATAAAAGTCCTGGCTTAAGCCTTCCATATCACCTCAAGTCAAGTGATATACTTCATTGTTTCTTGACTCAACCAGGCAGAAAAACAACCGCTCCGTTTACAGAACTATTTATGGATGTAATTATTTTTGCAGAATTATCTATCATTCTTATAATGACCATTTGGAATTTCCGTAGAAAGAAACTACATTTTTTTATCTGTACAGTAACATAGCTTTCATATACTTAACAAGACTCGCACACAGAAATTTCGCAATACATTTTTTTTCTGTACTTTAAGTATCAAAAGTCTTTCTTTACTCTGTCTCATTATGGTATTGTAGCCAGGTCTGGGTCAGCCTAGCTCTGCCAGACAAATCAGTCCTTCAGCCCTTTAACCTACTTCTTTAACCTTGTCCTAGCCACACAGTGACCGTCTGGGCTTAGCAGCACAGGCTTTAATGCCCGGGGTTCTTCAGCTCCACAGGGCTCAGTCAAAAACCTAAGTAGTCCAAAACAAAACACATCTTTAACCTAGTCCCAGCAACAGTCTCTCTCTGGGCCCAACAACCCAAATTTCAAAGCCCTGGGTTAATCTGCATCACAGGGCTCAGAAGAACACACAAAACAATCCAGAAAGAATATCCACAGGCATGAGTTAGTTCTCATCCTTGTAATCCTTCTTCTTCCTTGGAGGAGTCCTCGTTATCCACATGACCATACCCTCTCCAAGTCTTCCTCCTCTTACTTACACTTCCTGTCCTTTTATTTCTGTCAGCCAGTCAACTTCCCCCCATTATTGCAGATTGCTTGCCAGCTGAGACCCTTTAGGCAGGTGGCTTGTTGCCAGCTAACTGATCTAGACTACAGGCCTGCAACCTGTTATACATGTGTAATATGCACATTATGAATAGCTGAGAATAGCAAAATCCTGACAAACAGTAGCCAAAAGTCATAATTATCAATCCCATTGAAGTAATTCTATTTTACTAGGTCAAAGGTTGATTACAAGTTAGTTGACTATGTTTTGCAATAAGTGATATGATAGGGAAGACCCCCATAATTAGGATACAATTAAAATAGGGGCAGACAAAATATGGCCCATGGGCTGGAGAATGGCCTGGTGTGATGGATATGGCCTGCAGGGCCCCTAAAAGAATTTAGAAATTGAATATTTTATCTGCCCCTGGCTGCCTGTCCAAGATGACAAGGCACTAGGTACAGTAGGACCCAGGGGAGCCAGCAGCAGCAAGGACCACCCAACCCCACCCCGTCCCCAGCCAGAAGCCTCTGTCTAGCAAAAACTTCTGGCCTGGGATCCTGGCGCTGTTCTCCACCTCCCTCCACCAGAGAGGAAAACTCAGGTAAGAAACGGGGGTGGGGCTGGGGAAGAGGCAGGGGAGGACTGCAAGCGATCACACCAGTCCTCAGAGCCAGGCCAGGTCCTGCTGAGTCCTGTAGTCCGATGATACATCCAGGAACCATGTGGTGCTGAAGCAGCTAATGGATAGGTGGGGGCTGGGGAGGAACAGTGGTGGTGGCAGCAAGCAGGAAAGCAGGGAAATAGTGGCCGGGGGGGAGCAGCAGCATGTGGGAGTTCTTACCCTGCACTCCTGTAGCCTTGCTGGCCTTCTCTCTAGGACACCAGAACAGGCCCCATGCTTCCACCCAGCTGTCACTGCACTCACATGTGTTGCCACTAGCCCCCCTGTCTGCCAATCCCATTTCCTCGCATTTCTGCCTGCCTGCTGCCACTCCAGCACCACATGGCTCCTGGCTGCATCATTGGAACCAAAGGACTCAGCAGGAGCTGGCTTGGCCCCCATGATTCTCAGCTGGCTCCGTACAGTGCCAGCTAAGCCAATCTGGCTCCTGCTGTGTCCTGAGGTCTTAGCTGTGCAGCTGGCATGTGGCATCACAGTGGCAGCCAAGAGGGGGAACAGACATGAAAGTGGCAGTGGTGGCAAGAGGGAGCAGGGGGCCTGCACCAGTTCACTGGGGCAGAAGCTGTAGGAGCACGGGCTTAGAGGAGTGCTGGCAGGGGCTCTGTCTGCCATGGGGGAAGAGGGGTGCCCTGTGGGCAAACACTCCCCTTCCACATATGCCACCACCTTCCCAAGCTGCCCTCCCCACCACACACTCACAGCCCTGCACAAAATCCATACTCACCCACACCCCACATATCCACATCCCACAACTCCATACCCACCATTACCCCCCACACCTCTCCACCCCAACAAACCCCACACATACATCCACAGCCCCCCACAAACCTATACCAACCCACCTCTACCCCATATAATATACAAGAGTAAGACTTCATTTTAAGTTATTATACAATCAACTCTATGCACATTACACAAACACATGTAAAAAGGGACATATTTTTTAAATCAAATTAATTCATGTTATAGTAGATGTTTGATTTTTAGAATAGAATTTGATGTTTTTCTGGTTCCGAGATGGCAAACCCCCTTGCTAAAAGGAGTACTTCTAGGGGGTCAAGGGAGGGACTTCCGGTGGCAAAGGTCAGGGGTTAGGGTACAGGCCTTCTGGTTCCAAGATAGTGACCAGGGGACAGGGCACCTGTCCAAGGGCAGGGCTACCCTTGCACCCCTCAACAGCTTGCCAAAGCTTGGTAAGCGGCCCTCCAGCCGAAATAATTGACTGCCCCTGAACTAGAATGAGAGAGACAACAATATACCTGGTATGACTGAGAGTATGGGGTCCCCACAATAGGTATTTTAGGCAAGCTAGGAGGCCAGTCTTGTCCCTGCCCTCACTCCCACCCCACATCCACTTTGGGGCCAGGCAGCTCCCCACTCCTTCTCACATATATTCAGGACCAGGCTACTCCCTGCCTTCACCTCCTTTGTTTCTGGATCAGGCCTGCTGCACCTTGACCCCCTCCCTCCCTGTATCAGGATCAGGGCCAGGCTGCTTCCCACTCATTCCCTGTGCCTGGATCACAGCTGCACTACCACAGTTCTCCTTTCCCTCCTCCCTGCCCTCCCCTCCCCCATGTCCAGATCAGGACCAAGACACTTTCTGTCCTCTTGATTGGCCAGAGAGGAGTCAGGCTGTGCTGACTCTGTGGATTGGATCAAGTCCACTTGCCAGATCCAGCCCACAAGTGAACCTGGCACCACCTATCTAGCTCAGGAGATGAAAAGATTAGGTGTCACTGGCTCAGAAGAGTCACTTACATTAACACTGTATAGTGGTGCACAGCAACATAGGAATGTTTCAGCTAGCTCAAGTACAAGTGTTCTGTATGGCGTCATACCTGGCCAGTTTACCTTGCTGAGCTCATTCAGAGACCACTTGAATCCATAGCCCATATAACACTACTTTGTGCCCTGTACACATGGCCATATTGTACTATTTGCCAAAAAAGCTATGACTTTGAATAAGAAAATGCAATGTGAGTCATTGAAATTTCCACTGCTTAATCACTTGAATGGTTTTGGGGAAAAAAAATAATCTCACCTTGTCACTTTTCAAGTAATTCAAATAACAACTAATGCTAAGTAAGAAGAAGCCTGGGTTAGTCAAGAGGATTTACAATATGAGCTAAGAGCACCCGAGAGAAACTATTTCATTGTGCTTATCAAGTTGTTTTAATGCTAATGGGTTGTGCAAAATATTTGGTCAAACAGTAAAAGCTGTATCCTTCATCTCATGCCCCAAGACATTTGTGGAAACACCTGTAAGCCTGCTATAAAATTCAAAGTAGAGATGACATTCACCAAAGTTTCTGAATGAGCTTTGTGCAGAAAAAGTGACCATTGTTTGTCACTGGACACCATAACAGGTAATCAACAAATTCAATTTCAAGAGGAAATCAGGATTTGGAGTCATAGGCATCTCCTCAGTTAAGGTCTGCTATGCATCCGAGTGGCTACATCACTGCTATATATTGTTAAGTGACATCAAACATAGGGCCCTCCACACAAGCACTTGCCCTCTGAAGCTTCTGCCCCACCCTCTTCTACTTTTCCCCCTTACTGTCAGGCACAGTACAGCTCCAGCTTGGACTGGATTCCCCCTGGACAGAGAACAGAGGGAAACTCAGTCCACTGCCCAGACAGTCAGCAGTGCCAAAAATGCTGCAAGGCCCTACACGAGCTGCACTTCCACAAAAGAATAGACCCTGAGCAGTATCTGAGGGTAAGGGTGGAAGTGGAAAGGGAGGAAGGGGCAAGAGACTGTGGGAGCCGAGCGTTGGGGGTCAGAAAAGCTGCAAGGGAAGAAGTGAGAGGGAGGCAGAGGGTAAGGGGGCTTCCCGACTCCCCCAACCACTGCTTTCCCTACTGTGGCAGTGATGGGGGACAAATTTAAGACAACCTTTCAATAATTAAATTCTATACCTAGTAGAGGGGCACCAATATATCTGTTTGCTATCAGACTGGCACCAACAAGAGGAGAAATTACATTGTCGACTATCAACTGTTTATGGTGGCAGAGCTGATAATTACTGCCACATGCCCAGAAAACCCAGGTGAGCATAGCCGAGTTCCCATGCCCTGCCACCAGCCTGAGCCCACGGCAGATTACAGGTCACAGGAAGCAGTGGGGGAAAAGGCGGTGCGCCAGGGAGTAGTCACAGGGCACTGCACTCAGCAGCGAAGGGACAGTTACTGCTCCTGTTGCTGCTGCTGCTGTCATGGCAACCGTGTGCAAAGCAGGGGTGAGGACAGGGCTGCCACAGAAACCTTGGGCTGCCTGTAGGTAGGATAAGGGATCACACAAGGGACATTCTGCTCTGCTGGGGACCAGGTGTCTTTGCAAATGCAGCTTCTCCCTGGCAGCCACGGGAGCTTGGCTCTACAGGGCCTGCTGGTGCTGAGTCAAGTGGCATACTCTGGGGCTCCAAACAGACCTGGCGCTACTGTCCATGCAAGGGTCTGCCCCTCCAGCAGCACAGGAGGGGTGGGTGTGTGCATGCAATAAATGCAAAACAAACAAACAAACAAAGGTTTATGGCAGTAGTTTAAAATGCCTTGCACTATTACTAAATATCAGTTACCAGATTGGTATCGGCCAATATTGTTGGTTAATCATCAGTTATTGGTACTGGCCAAAAAAAATGTTTATTGGTGCACCCCTAATACCTAAAAAATTATAACAGAATTATAAATCGTCCTTAAATAGATTCTAATCATTGCGGGGGGGAGGGGTGTCATCTTAAATTTGAGTTAATACAGTAGTTAACAGCTCATTGCTGGGAAACTGGTATCTTCACTATGGAATCCTTTTGCAAAAATACTATACATATTTACCCCGTAACAATACTACATCAACCTTTTCAAAGAATGGTTTCCTTTTATATAGGCTACCAAGTTCTTTCCTCCATCCACTTAGGTGCCTATTATACTGTCCATTAGATCAGTGGTTGTCAACCGGGGTCTGCAGCCTTCTGGGGGTCTACAAGCAAGTTACAAAAGGTCCACCTAGCCCAGTGCAGGAAGGAGCCATATTGGATCCCTGGGGCTGAGGCAAGTCTGTTCACCCCACCCAGCCCCACAGCTTCCATCTTGCAGGCAGCGCTGTGGGCAGGCAGGTGAGTCTCCATGCTGCTCAGGCAGGGTCATGAAAGCAGAGCTGGAGAGCCAGGCAGCTCTTGTGCTCGGCACAGTGAGATTCCTCAGTACGACGAGAAGAGAAAAAAACAAACAAACCCCGGTGCAGTGAACAGTTCCCGCCAAGCCTAACAACTGCATTATTTAAGTGAACGCCACCCACTGGCCAGTTGTAAATTATGCCTACCAGACGACTAGCAATTGGCTCGCTAGCCGTATAAAAGCTAGAGCAGTTTCTGCCCAAGTTGAAGAACTCCACGTACATCTCGGAGTAAACTTGGCGGACTGATCACCCACCAACGACTCCCAGTCAACTGTCCCGACGTACCCTGTGCCCTGCACGCTCATTGAGTCGTTCAAAGATATCTCATCGTGTTGTTTAGAGCTCTTACCCGGTGCAACTGTAACTGAAGTTCTGAAGTTAACTTTCTTCCTACGCTGTGTACATCGACAGTGCAAGTAAAGCCATCTCAGTTTAACCAATACGTGTCTGTGCCTAATTCTGCTCCATCAGTCAGAAGTACCCACCTGCCGTTCTGGGCTCTTGGCCACAGCCCTGCCAACCGTACCCAGTTCCCACACTTGGAAAGTCTTTCCCCCCTCCCATTTTATTTCATTAGTCTACCTGATCCTCTACTAAAGTTATAATCTTGTGCTTATGAGTCATTTCCATGGCAACAGACAAATTTTCCAGTGTAAATGCAACTAATATAGAAGTGATGAGGATTATGCAGTGAAACAGACAATGCCGATGGCAGCTGTAGTAGCAAAAATTAGCTAAATTCCTGGCTGAATGCCTGGCAATGTGAAGACGATCCAACTAGGGGCCATATTCTTCTTGAGTGGCTGCTCACAAACAGAGGAAGACTGGTGGGGGATGAAGAAGTAGATGGCAACATGGGCAGCAGTGACCGTGAGATGACTGAGTTCAGGATCGTGACAAAAGAAAGAAAGGAGAGCAGCAGATAGTGGACCCTGGACTTCAGAAAAGCAGACTTTGGCTACCCAGGGAACCGATGGGGAGGATCCCCTGGGAGGCCAGTCTGAGCAGGAAAGGAGTCTAGGAGAACTGGCTGTATTTTAAAGAAATCTTACTGAGGGCACAGGAACAAGCCATCCCAACATGCAGAAAGAATAGCAAATATGGCAGGTGACCAGCCTGTCTTAACAGAGAAGTCTTCAGTAAATTTAAACACAAAAAGGAAGCTTACAAGAAGTTAAAGCTCAGACAGAAGACTATAGGGAAGTATAAGAATATTGCTAGGGCATACAGGAATGAAATCAGGAAGGTCTAAGTGCAATTAGAGTTGCAGTTCACAAGGGATGTAAAGGATAACTAGATGAGTTTCTATGTTAGCAACAAGAGAACATACAGGGAAAGTGTGGGTCCATTACTGAATGAGGGAGGCAACCTAGTGACAGATGAGGAGAAAAAGGTTGAGGTACTCAATGCCATTTTTACTTCAGTCTTCACAGGCAAGATCAGTTCCCAGACTACTGCACCTGGCAGCACAGCTGCAGAAGGTGAACAGCTGTCAGGGGTGAAAAAACAGGTTAGGGACTCTTTAGAAAAGCTGGACATATACAAAAGTCCATGGGACTGGATGCAATGCATCCAAGGGTATTGAGGGAATTGACTGATGTGACTGCAGAGCCACTGGCCATTATCTTTGAAAACTGATGGCGACTGGAGGAGGTCCCAAATGACTGGAAAAGGGCAAATATAGTGCCCATCTTTAAGAAAGGGAAGAAGGCGGATCTGCGGAACTATAAACCAGTCAGCCTCATCTCAGTCCCCAGAAAAATAATGGAGCAAGTCCTCAAGGAATCCATTTCTAAGTACTTGGAGGAGAAGAAGGTGATTAGGAACAGTCAGCATAGATTCACCATGGGCAAGTCAGGCCCTGACCAACCTGACTGCCTTCTATAATAAGACGACTGGCTCTGTGGGTGTGGGGAAAGCAGGGGATATGATATACCTTGACTTTAGCAAGGCTTTTGATACCATCTCTCTCAGCATTCTTACAAGCAAGCTAAGGAAGTATGTGCTGGATGAATGGGCTGCAAGGGGTGTATAGAAAGCTGGCTGGATTGCTGACTCAGCAGGTAGTGATCAATGGCTCAACATCTAGTTGGCAGCCAGTATCAAGTGGAGTGCCCCAGGGGTTGGGTTTTTTTTCCAGTATCTTTATCAATAATCTAAAGATGAGTCAGAGTTCATGCTCAGTACGTTCGCGTATGGCACCAAGCTAGGGGGAGTAGTAGATACACTGGAGGGTAGGGTTAGGATTCAGTGACCTAGACAAATTGGAGGATTGGGCTAAAAGAAATGTCATGAGGGTCAACAAGGACAGGTGCAAAGTCTGGCACTTAGGAAGAAAGAATCCCATTCACTGCTACAGCCTGGGACCAACTGACTAAGTAGCAGCTCTGCAGAAAAGGACCTGGGAGTTACAGTGGACAATAAGATGGATACGAATCGAAAGTGGTGCCCTTGTTGCCAAGAAAGCTAACAACATATTGGGCTATATTAGTAGGAGCACTACCAGCAGCTTTGAGAGACATAATTATTCCTTTCTATTCTGCACTGGTAAGGCCAGATCTAGAGTACTGTGTTCAGTTTTGGGGCCCCCACTACAAAAAGGTTGTGGACAAGTTGGAGAGAGACCAGTGGAGGGCAACAAAAATGGTTATGGGACTGGGGCACATGTCTTATCAGGAGAGGCTGGGGGAACTGGACTTATTTAGTCTGCAGACAAGAAGACTAAAGGGAAATTTGATAGCAGCCTTCATCTACCTGAAGGGTGGTTCCAGGGGTTTTCAACCTTTTTTAGTTGGTGTACCCCTGGCAGCCAGTGCAGTAGCAGAGAGTCCCACGGCCAGCTGACAAGCAGGGGAGGTGGGAGGCTGGGGAGTGTCCTAGCAGCAGATCTTGGAGTTGGGGGAGGGACAAAACCAGAAGTGCTGCTGGCAAATCCAGAAGTACCCCCCACTTCTCCACTGGGGGCTTCCCAACTTGACAATCGCTGAGCTGGACAGTTCTCAGCGGTGGTAGATGACAGAACACAGAGAAATAGTCTCCTGTTGCAGCAAGGGAAGTATAGGTTGGACATCAGGAAAAATTCTCACTAGGAGGGTGGCGAAGCACAGGAATGGGTTACTCAAGAGGTGGTGGAATCTCCATCCTTGGAGGTTTTTAAGGCCTGGTTCAACAAAGCCCTTGCTGGGATGATCTAGTTGGGGATGGTCCTGCTTTGAGAAGGGGATTGGACCAGTTGGCCTCCTGAGGTCCCTTCCAACCGTAATTTTCTACAATTCTATGACCTTCCTTGCATGCTACACCCTCCCACTGAAGGAAACAGTGGGAGGGTGTAGGGCTGGGGGCTCTAAAAATGAACAATCAAACAGGAACACAGCCCCCTAACATCCTGGATACAAAACAAACCCCAAAACACAAAGCCCACCAATGAAAGAATAACAAAATTGCTAATAAGTAACCAAAGCATCCCAGTCACATGTACCAATATAGAAGTTGGTTGCTGAGAAGCTCCCAACCTGTGCACCTAATACTTGCCCTACAATCACTCCATCTTCTCACACACCTGTTTATTTTGGGGAGGCAACAGAACTTGCTTTTATTGGGGCAAACTACACCATAAACCTACACGATTCTTGATCAATAATACATGCTCCCTGAAATGGATGCCTTCCTCAGTATGTAGAGTCACTGTGTCCTCCTGACAGGTAACTTGAGCCTTCAGCCATGAATCTTTCATTCTCTGGATATAATCTTCATGATGAAATGACTCCAAGGAGCTGCTTTCATGTAACATTCACAAAACCGGAGTTTGTGAGCATATTACACTGCTTCTACACTGTTTGGAAAGCTCACCCTGGAGAGACAAGATACAGAACAGCAAGGCACTGAAGGCAAATTAAGACCATCAGCCACACCTTCATACTGTGTCCTGGTAACAGTATAACACACAAGCTGCTGCTTACTTTTGCGACTCCATGCACTGGGGCAGCCCACACCTTCTGACCCTAAACAGCAGACAGGCATGCCACTAGAAGCCTAAAGCGCATATAATTGACATATACATTTATATTTTTATCAGATTTGCATCAAGAAATGATCAGAAATTATGTTCACATTTAACTGAAAAAAAAGCCCATTATTATTATAGGTCAAGGCAGGCCTGGGCCATGTTTGGCATTCACACTGAAAAGTGTGTTTCTTTACACATTTTTTTCCAAAGTCAAATCAAACTCATCAGTATGTGGAGCATAGTAGCTATTACGTCTGATGGTAGGAAGCCATGGAAACATTCCAGAGCTACTGACTGTTCAAGCTATGCATGGAGCAGCAAACAGCATACACTCAAGGGTAAAATGATTTAACAAGAGATGCTTTAGAAACAGGTTACTCAGCCAAACTTGCCTAATTTTTATTACTCTTAAGCTTTTAAGATCTATTATTCTACTTTTCAGCATCCCCCTCACTCTTCTTTATGGAAATTTAGGTGCCTCAAATCTCTTCATGGTACAGCAGCCCACATAAATGATAGCCAAGTCTTAGAACCACAGTTAGCTTCATGAGGTAGAAGCAATCATACTGAAAAGAAATACACCAGGTACAAGGTTCTCATTTGCATGGTACTCTTGTGTGTCTGTGCATACATGCATGTAGCTAGGACTTCTGGGGGCATATTCTAAGATTTTTTGTGCAGAACAAGCTGATCCACTCTGGGATTTCTTCTCAACAGACTGTAGAAGAACTTGTCTGTCCTAGGCATGAAGAGGAATGGCTGGAAGAGAGTGAAGAACTACTAAGACTTAAATGATTACCACTAGAAATTACCACTGCACCCTTATTGCAAAATAAGCCCAAGTGAAAACCGTATGGGGCAGTACTACTTTTAATGGGGCCCATTTTGCAGCAAGTCAACATACAACAACTATCTAATGCAGAATGAAAACAGCTCTTGACACCATAACAGTTAGCGTGCGGGTCTGGTGAAGGTCTCTGTAGGGCTATCGTTCTCTGTGTGAACAACTTTGATGCATTTCAGCATAATCTAGTGATAATCAACAATTCTGAAGTAAGAGGATTTTTCATTTTAAAGTTCCTTTTTTCAAAACTACATTTTTCACAAGGATGTGTTTTTGAACATTGCTTTTCATTTTTTTCCCCTATTAACTTGACCATAAAGCATTGGTTGTTTGCTCTGCAAAGTCATATTTCATTTTTGAGGATTTTGGTATTAACATCTTAAATACAAAAACAGAAGAAGTGTAGAGGTGCACCGTTACATCAATCCATATAGTATTGGCATCAATAAAAGGAAAATTGACATCATCGGAATTTGGCATTTTTTGGCAGATGTAGCCACTTATGTCTGTGATAAATGCCACGTGCTTGTGCCCAGCCACAGTATGCACGCAGCCAGTCTGGCAGCTTGGAGGGCAGCGTCCAGCTGGTAAGTCTGCTGGCAGGGGGGAAGGGATAGAGGAGAGGGAAGGAGCCTGGGGTGAGGGGTAGATCGAGGCCCCCGTAGTGAGGGAAGGCATGGGCTGAGACAGATGCTTCCTAGTAGGGGCAGGGCATGGGACAGAGCCATGAGCGGCTCATCTGGGGGGCCATTCCCACTGCTGTGCACACCTCTGGGAGAAGCATACTTAGAAGCCCTGTGGGGGCACAGTGAGCCCAGAGAGGGGCAGCGTTGAGAGGCCCAAGTTGGGAACAGTGAGCCCTTGGGAAGGGGGCAGCATTGAGGAGCCCTAAAAAGGGGGCCATTTTATTGAGTAGCCCAAGTTTGGGCATTGGGAGCCCCTGATAGGGAGCTGCATATATTAAGGAGCCCAAGTTGGGCACAGCAAACCCCAGGAAGGGGGGCCATTTTAAGGAGAAGCACAAGTCTGGGCACTGGGAGCCTCTAATAGGGAGCTGCACTTATCCAGGAGCCCAAGTTGAGCAGTCAGCCCCAGGCAGGGGGCAGTATTTTAAGGAGCCCAGGGAGGGCACGGCGAGCCCCAGGAGGGAAAGCGCCACATTGAGGAGCCCAGGGAGGGCACGGCGAGCCCCAGGATGGGGAGTGCCACATTGAGAAGCCCAAGAGGGGTAACGCTCTGAGAAGCCCCAGACAGGGGGGGCAATATTGAGGAGCCCAGACGAAGGGGCACTGGCATTATTAGGAAGCCTGGAGCGGGCATCGAGACCTCCCCCGCCCCCGGGGAGGGGCGGTCTCATTGAGAGTCCCAGGAAGGGACAGCAGCATTAGAGAAGGCCTGGGAGAGCGGGTGAGACTGTAGAGAAGGCCAGGGAGAGCGGGCGAGACTGTAGAGAAGGCCAGGGAGAGCGGGCAGGCGTTGTATTTGGATAGGACGACATCTTTTACACATAGCCCTGAGGCTAGGGTGCCTAGGGAGCGCCCATCAGACAGTCTGGGAGATCACAGGGACTGAGGTCCCGATACGCCGTGCCCAGGGAGGTAGAAGGCAGCCTCCCTACGTATCTTAGTCATCAAAGTCATGGCAGGAAAGAATTAGAGGGTGTCCTTGGGCCGGCTTGGACATGGTGCAAGGGACCTCAGGGGGATCACGGCCGCCCTGCAGGATCCCCCCC
>JAGPOW010001625.1:278618-302157 GCA_030014935.1 Caiman crocodilus
GGCCTCTGTCATGTGACCAGGGTTGAAATCCCTGCCCTGAGGGATTCACCAGCAGCCCCTTCAGGCTGGCACAGGGAGAGGTTTCTGGAGAGGGGCACCCAAGGTGGCTTTTCTGCCACAAGCAGTATTTATATCTCAAAATTCACACCGTGTTTGGCAGCATCAGCAGAGGCATAAGAATGGACAGGCCACAGAGTCCTATATCCCCTTTTATGTGAACAGGCAGTCCTTCCAGTTGAAAAGGCACTTTCGCCAGGCAGGAAGAAGGGTCCACAACAAATGTAAGAGTGGTCCAGCCAGTGGAGAGTGAAGCCAGAATGCTAAGACCAGGCATTTGTTACACAGACAATTACTCTGGTTACCAATACTAAAACTGCCTGAGCACCATGCCAAGAGAATATAGAGAAATTGATCCAAATGCAGTAATTCACTGTTTCTTAAGTACAGTTGGAGCATACAAGGGAAAAGGATGTTCATGGCTTTGTGTCTGCGAGTACCATAAGAATTTGATCATGAAGAAAGTGGCTGAGCCCCTAAGTACAAGCAACTATAAGTTTAACACATTTAGAGAAGGAATTACACCAAGGTGTTTGATATCAGGAAACCATTCCATAACACTGAGATCTATTACACTGCTCAACAGCCTTCACAGAGTACTAGAGGAAAACAGCACTACTTAATTCATCAACATCAAACTGGACATAATGCTGAAGAGATCAATCTTGCTTTGCCCTAAGGAAATAGAGATGGAGATTCTGAGGTCTTCTTACCTAACAATCACTATGCGAGCATAGCTGTTACATAAATTATGCATCATTTTATGTTTTAATTAATCTTGTCCATTAGTTACCAGGTAGAAAAAGCAATATACAGGCTGCACCCTGAAATCTAAGTACAATTATCATTTCATCTAGCTTCTTCCCAACTTTCCTGAAATGACTTCCTATATAAAACAGAAGTCCTTTAAAAGCATCTTTGGAGACAGATGATATTAGTAACAATTCTCTTTAAAAAAAAAAAAAAAAAAAAAAGGTTTCTGGCAACTGCTTGTCCCTTGCTCTCCACTCATAGTCAGGATTTAGATTTTTCTTGAAGCCTAAATGGACAAGTCAGTACATGGCAAACTTCACTTTAATTAATAACTTCACCAGAGCCCTAGAGCAATGTGCTCAATATTGAAACGCTAGAAGGAAGACAGAAAGCCTGTGCTTTCACTGTTCACAATTGCTAAAAATCTAATCATTTTTTGGGGGGAGAATGGAAGAAAGGGACAGAGAAGAGCTATTAGTTCTAACAGAATGGCCAAATTATAATTTAGGGAATTATATTTTGACTATTTTTTTTAAATCCTCTAAATGAAGGAATATAAAAAGAGATGGACCAGTCAGATCGGCACTGATACAAGGAAAACTGAGTATTGACAATTGGCTATTTTTTTGTCTGATGTGGCCAGTAATGTGTCTGATAAATGCCATGTGCATGTGGACAGCTGCAGCAGAGCACACAGGTGGGCAGGAGCACAACCTGGCTGCGTGGAGCAGCCAAGTCCTGCTGGTAAGTCTGTTGTGGGGAAAGGGGCATGGGGGGGTTGAATTGAGGTCCCCACCTTGAGGGAGGAAGTAGGAGTGGGAGTGGGGCTGGGGTTGCTATCTTTGAATCAGAAAAAAACAAATCATATAGTAAAGTCAAACACCTACTATAACATGTTTTACATGTATTATAAAGAATATTTTTGTCATGGTTTGTGTTTTTGTACTGTATACAAGATGTGATTGCATAATAACTCAAAAATAAATTTGCAGTCTTTTACAGTATGTGTGAGAGAGCGAGTGTGTGATGGGGTGCAGGCACAATTGCACATGATGGGGTATGCGTGCACACGATGAGATGGGTGCGTGCATTGGGTGCGCGCATGGGAGTGTGCAATGGGAAGTGCGTGTGCATGTGTATGTGATGGGAATGTGATCGGGTGTGCACACATGACGGGAGTGTGCAAGCATGTGATGGGGATGTGTGCATGATGAGGAGGGTATGCACGCATGCAAGTATGATGGAGGGAGTGTGTGTGTGTGTGAGAGAGAGAGTGTGAGATATTTATGCTAGCCCTGGCTGGGCAGCACCTGCCCCACTCCTTTTCTCACTGCAGGGGGAGTTGATCTGCCCTCCCCCACAACCTCCTCTGCCCTCGCCATCCGCCACAGACTCACCAGCTGCATCCAACTCTCCAAGCTGCGCTCCTCGCTGCTTGCATGCTGCACTGCAGCTGCACGCATGCACAGGCATTTATCATCTAAATTAATTGGCCACATTAGGCCAATTTCTAATACAATCAATTTTGTTTATACTGGTGCCAATCCGATATTGGACCAATATATCGGGCACCTCGCGTGTGCATGATGGGGGCGCTGGCGCACGTGTGCATGATGGGGGTGTGTGGATGTATGCATGGTGTGTGTGTGTGTGTGTGTGAGAGAGAAAGATGGAGGGGTGTACATGATGGGGTAAGTGCGTGTATGATGGGGTGGGTAGGTGTGTCTGAAGGGGTATGGGTCGGGGAGGGGGAGAATTGAGGTCCCTGCCATGAGGGAGGAAGTGGGAGTGGGGCTGAGGGTTTGCCATCTTTGAATCAGAAAAAAACAAATCATACACTAAAGTCAAACACATACTATAACATGTTTTAAATGTATTAGATAAAAATCATGATTTGCGTTTTTGTACTGTATATGAGGTAATTACATAACTCAAATTCTTAGTCTTTTATAGTATGTGTGATGGGATGTGACAGTGAGTGTGAGATGAGGCTGTGGGTGTGAAAGCAGTGCAATGGGGAGTGCGTGATGGGCTGGATACATGTGCGATGAGGTGGGTGTGCGATAGCACGGGTACATACACGTGCATCTGCAGTGGGTGTGTGTGCATGTGTGCATGCGATGGGGTGTGCGCATCCATGATGGGGACTGCATGTGTGCACGCATATGTGTGATGGGTATGTGCTTGTGCACACGTGTGTATGTGTGCATGTGTGATGGGGTAATATGGGAGTGTGCGCGCATACGTTGGGCAGGGTGTGTGCGTATGATGGGGTAGGTGGGTGTGTGGTTAGTGTTTATGAGGGTATGATGGGGGGTGTGCATGCATGACGGGGTGGGTTGGTATATGTTGGTATATGTTGGGTGTGTGTGTGCATGCATGATGGTGTGTGAGAGATCAGGTGGGTGTGGGTATGATGGGGTGCAGTGGTGATGCATAGGGGGTGCACAGGAGTGCACGTGCACTCCCTGACAGCTGCGTTCCTGGGAAGGGAGGCAGGCAAGAATGCTGGTGCCCTCCCTGAGAGCGCCAGCTAGGGAGTGCACCAGGAGAAGCCGCACCCCTGCAGCCGATCCCACTGACCTCGAACTGCCAGTGGCACACTGCTGCCAGTTATGAGTTGGCGAGATTGGCTGCAGGGGTTGCTGACTGTCAACTGTGGGGGGCAAGGGCCCTCCTGACTCAAGAGGCACCAATCATCTGTGAGCAGGGGGTAGGGGCTATGTGCTGCCCTGCCTGTACCGCAGAGTTGAGGGGGGCACTGGGAGAGGGCGTGGGGCTGGGGAATCACACTGTGATGAGGTGTGTGAGATGGGGAAGGTGGATGTGGGTAAATGGCGTGGGTGTGTGGGTATGATTGGGGAGTGTGCATGTATAAGGGGAGTATATGAGGTGTGTGTGCATTTGCAGCATGATGGGGGTGCGTGTGCATGATATGTGTGCGCAAAATGTGGTGTGGCAGCTTGTGTGCGGTCATAGGGTATGTTGGGATGTTGTGTGGCATTTGTGGGGTGCGAGAGTGTGTCCTCTCCTACAGTCAACTCAGGCAACACTGTGGTGTGGGCATGTGGCATTTGTGTGGTGTAAGGGAGGATGGGATGGGTGTGGGGGACCCGAACCCCCAGGCACAGCAGCAGGAGCTTGGGGCACTAATGCCCAGCTCCAACCGGCACTGCACATGGCAGCGAGAAATGCAGTCCCCCACCGGGCAGTCTCTATTGCTAGCACTCCCTGCACTCCCACATGGGAGGGAAGCCCCAGGAACTTGAGCTAGCTGCCTTCCCTGCCCCGCCCCAGGTTCCTGTGCCTGGGGCTTCCCTCCCCTGTCAGGTGAATGAGGGGAGCAATAGAGATTGCCTGGCAAGGGCTGCGCTCCTCGCCACCATGCACAGCACTGGCCAAAGCCAGGCACCAGCATCAAGCAACGCCCCCCGCCCCGTTGCTGCTGCTGCCCCTGCTGCATGCCACGGAGAGAGTGTGAGGGCCCACATACCGCCCCCCACCCTCCCTCACACTCTCACCTGGCCCAGCTGAGTTTCACACTGATGCCACCCCCTTGAGCACAGGCTCTGCACTGCGGCCAGACCTAGCCCCACACTCCTGCCCAGCTAAAGCCCTGCAGGCCCCCCCACTTCCATACTTTTTTGGAGGGACTGGGACACTGAGGAAGCCTGCAGCAACAGCCCCACCCAGTGCTAGTGGGGCCAGGCCCTTCTGCCCACGAGGGTGGAGGCCAGGCATGATAGAGTATGTTGGGGGTGGGTGTAGGCACCTCACTCCCACCCTCACATGCAGAAGGGCTGAGCAGGGTACAATTCATTGGTGGGCACTGTCACTTGGATTAAAGTGCGTAGCAGGCCAGATTCAGCCCACGGGTCATATTTTTCCTGCCTTGTAAAGGCTAGTATATGAAATATAATGATCAGGTCTAGGAAGTGGATGCCTTTGCTACCTACTTGCTTCCCCTCTTTGGTATTTACACCTGTCAATAGCACATTTCAGTATTTCATCCCAGAAATGTTCACAGGGTTACCAGATAACAGAGCTTTACAGGAACTTATTGACAGTACTGCATGTCATTTTGAGTAACAAAGGACAAGCAAACAACATTATGCCTGGATTAGGTACCAAGGGTTCCTTTCTGCTTCCTGAAGTTTCTTTACAAGATGGTAAAAATAGCAAATCAATGAAACAGATGGGAAATTTTGCCATGGCTGCCTTCAAATTTCAACTCCTTTTTTTTTTATTCACTGACACCCTTACATGGATTACCCTAATCCTGTACTTCAACTTCCACAGAACGGTCCACACATAGTTGAACCAAAACCGAAGTAAAGATGAAGTTGATATCACTGAAATTTCAGCTAGATTTCAGTGGGAAAGAAAATAAAAAAGCAAGCAACCAGATGCCTTCTTTGCAGAAAGGGAAAAGGTTCCTGATAGGGCTGCATGAGTAGAAATTTTTGGGGCCAATACCAATGGCCAATTTTTGACAAGCTATATGGACTGATCCTGATCTGACTGCCAGGCAGCTTGGAGAGCAGCATCCAGCTGGTAAATCTGTTGCAGGGGAATGGGCGAGGGAAAGGGAATGGGGGAAAGGAGGAGGGCCCCCAAGGTGAGGGAGGGAGTGAGGCTGAGGCAGGTGCTGCCCAGCTGGGGTGGGACATGGGACAAAGCCACACCTTTTCCAGGGGGCAGCTCCTGCTGCTACATGCACCTCAGGAGCGCACAGGGGGACATGTGCTCCCTGGATCTGTGCTCTGGGCAAGAGTGGGCTGCTGCTGTGGGCTGAGGCTGGCGCTGGGCTCTTCCCAGAGGTGGGCTGGGCTATGCGGCACTTGGGACAAGTGGCAACAGTGCTGGGAGGGGAGCTACAGTGAATTTTGGGATGGCTGTAGCCCTTCCCCTGTTGCCCCCCACTCCCAGCACTGCTGCTGCCTGCCACAAGCACAGTCCCGGCTCAACCCCTCTGCCAGGAAGAGCTCAGCACAGCCTCAGCCCCAGCCCACAGCAGCAGCCCGCCCTCACTCTGTGCATACCCCAGGAGAGCATGAGAGGGGTGCATGCAGCAGCAGGAGCTGCCACCCCCCACGTCCCCTGGACGAGCTACGTAGCTCCATTCTGTGCACCGCCCCACCCTAGCTGGGCAGCACTTGCCTCAGACTTACTCGCTTCCTCACCACAGGGGACTCAGTCTATCCCACCCAAGCCCTTTCCCTCCCCCTATCCCTTCCCCCACAACAGACTTACCAGCCCAATGCTGCTCTCCATGCTGCCAAGCTGCACTCCTGGCCACCACCTGCGTGCTGCGACTGCACATATGCACAAGGCATTTATCAGCAGCATCATCAGCCACATTAGCCAAAAAAAGCCAACTGCTGATAATGTCAATTTTCCTTATATTGGTGCTGATACAATATAGGACCAATGTATCGGTGCACCTCTAGTTCCTGAGATTATGACTCACACTGCAGAGCTACACATATTATTATGAGATAACAGAGCTGAAGAGGAAAGGCTAAAAATATTTCAGGTTGACAAACTTACTGATGAATGTGTTACTGAGCAGAAAAACAGGAGTGCAAAAAAAATGCAGGAAACAACTGTACTTATTTGGTATAGCATCCTAGTAGATGCAGAATGCCTACAGCAGGGTTGGGCAAAATTCAGCCCGCAGGCCACATCTGGCCCGCTAGGCCATTCTGTCTAGCCCACAGGTCCCCTAAAAATATTTAGAAAATTAATATTTATCTGTCATTGGTTCCTGTCAAAAATGACAGGAACCAGGAGCAGTAGGACCCAGGGGAAGCCCTGCTGGGGCTTCTGGCCTGGGACCATGTGGCTCCTTGGCTGCACTGGCACAGGAAACTCAGGTAAGGGGAGGAAGAGGGGGGGGAAAAGGGCAGAGGAGGACTGCAGGCAGGGAATGAGCTAGTGCTGAGTGTGGGGGAAAAGCAGCCCCTCCCCTGCCCTGTGGCCAGTCCCCCACACTGCAGCCCCTCACAGCTGTGTGGGGCTGCCTGTGCCTGCTCATAACAGCCCCACGTGGGCTGTGAACTGCTGTAGCAGGGAGCGTGGGCCGTGGAGCAGGGAGGGGCCACTTTTCCCCCCGCCCCGCATTCAGCACCCGCTCGTTCCCTGCCAGTGAGCAGGGGGTAGGGGCTATGTGCTGCCCTGCCTGTACCATAGAGTTGAGGGGGGCACTGGGAGAGGGCGTGGGGCCCATAACAGTGTCCCAGGGCCAGCGCTGGAGGGGCCCAGAGCAGGGCAGCAGGAGTACAGGTGTCCCAGCTGGCAGGGGCTCTACGGAGCCAGGCCAGCTCCCCCCACCCCACGCTGGTGCAGCCCAGCCCAGCTCCAGACCCCTGCTAGCCTGTGCCCTGCTGTGGGCCCTGCTGGCACTGGCCCTGGGACATTGGTCCCAAGACAGTGATCTGGGGGTGGGGCACCTGTCAAGGGGTGGCCCTTGACAGCCTGACAAAACCAGGTAAACAGCCTTCCACTTGAAATAATTGCCTGCCCCTGGCCTACAGGCTCTACAACAGAGGTTGCCCACTCTGTATATTACCCACTACAATGTAGAAAAGAAAATCCTGGAGGTACAACATCTGCAGGACCCTTTAAGAGAGATGCCATTGCAAGTCTCTCAGTTTTATAACAGAAATGATATCATATATGTCTATCAGGAGTGAAATTTTCTGAACCGCTTTGAAACTGAACTGGACGCATTTATGGAAAGGATGGTACAATGGGACACGCAGTTCTGGTTTAGAATCAGTTGATGTAAAGTGGAGTCATGTGTTTGCAGGCCTAAGGTTCAATTGGTATGGAAAGTGTTTGGTCATTCCTCAAGACTTTGCTAGTTTCCAGCCAGGACCAGGAAGGAATCTTCTGCCTTCCTCTGTAGTATGGACCAAGGTCCTTTTCCATTATCTTCTGAGCACATATAGACCAACTGTATCCCTACTGTTGCAGATGCAGGGCACTGGCAGTGGTCCTGTCACCCCTGCTCTTATCAGATACGTATGATATGCTCTTGGTGTTCCAAGAACTGTGCCTTGAAGGCAAGTGTGAAGCCTGCAGTGGTGCTTTGGGGGATTCTGCATGTTAACAACTACCCATCACCACAAAGGACAGGACAGGGTAGCTCAAAAGGCCCCTTCCAGGCCAATATTCTTATCTGCCCTAGAAGAGTGATTGGATGCCAATGCAGTCTATGCAGGTGGCACTTGGATTTCAAGTGTTTTGGCACAGAAGCCATCTTTCTTGTTCCGGGTTCACAGTGCTCCTAGGAAAACGGGGTCCACAGTGGCAATTTCTTTGCGCTTACAACATAAGCAGCAGAGGAAGCTGGCTGCAGGAAGGAAGGCTCCCTTGGCCGCACAAACTCTCGGTGCAGAGCTAAGTGCTAGCAGAGGTTGTACCACGATACACGGCGCTCGTAAGGCGAGGGCTACGACGGGCAGAGGAGTCGCCGACGGGCTCAAGCATCCCCTTGGCGAGACGCTTCAGGCGCCTCCCGCCCCACGGCCGCAAGTAGAGCCGCGACCGGGGAACTTCAGGGACGCGGCTCGCTCCCAGGAGGCGGCTCGGGAACAGCGAGAGGGCGCCGCCGCCCCCGCGGCCTCACATCTCATGGCTGGCTGGAGCTGGGGAAGCCGCTGCCCAGCAAGAAGCCACAGAGGCAGGGCGGGCGGCGGCCCGAGCCCGGAGAGGCAGCCCCCGAGAGCCCCGAGGCGGCGCGCGAGGAGCCCCCCGCCCTTACCGTGGATACCGGTCTGGTGAGTCATTGCTCCGCCGAGCCGCGCCGCGATCAGTCCCGGCAGGAAGCGGCTCTGGCTGCAGCTCCGCACTTCCGGGTTCCGGGGCGGGGCATCTCATGACAGGTGGTGGCGGAGCGCTGCAGCCGCGCGGTCTCTCCTGGGCTGTAACTTCGGCCCGCCCGCCCGTGGCTAGTCTGACAGAGAGCGCCGGGGAGCACCTGGTGACAGCCAGACCCGAGCCCTGTGTCCAGGCACCGCAAGCACAGGGCGTCGCAGTCCAATGCAGCCGGCAGCTCTCCAGCCCCAGGTCCTCTGGTAGCGACGCAGGTCCCAATCTTAGGTGACAAGTCCGCTTCTGAGCTGAGCCCACGTGCAGTGATTAAGTTTGTGTGGGGCAGCAACCCCAAATCCAGCGCTTGAGAACCCTTCTTAGATCAGGCTACCAGTGTGTTAGTGTTGCCTGACATTTTGGCGGGGACATCAACCTGTGCTGTGAAGCTGAAGTAAACTAGGAGAAATATTTAGCTGTGCCTTTAGCAGAACCCAGAAATTCTTCTACTGGCAGCACTAGAAGTGGTCTTCACTGCGTTAAGGCTTGTGAAAACAAAAATGTGTTAACATCCCAAGCCCCTTACAAATAGGCCTCAATGTTGTTCTGTAGTCTTGGAAGCCTCTCTCCACTGCCCCCTCGCAACCCAAAGGGACCCTTCAAGTTCATTCCTCTGCTGGTTAGCAATATAACCTCTGGCCTACAAGACCTGGAAGGCTTTTTGTGTCATAGCCACACCTTGCAGCACTGGGACTGGTTTGGGGCTTCTCTTGCAGTTATATTCAGACATTCCCTGCCCCAGCATCTGGTTTGGCTCCTCTGCGTCCAGCTGAGTCAACCTAATCAGAAATAGTCCTTTGAAACACCCTCTACTTTTAAGTACCAAGCAGCCTTTCCTGATTGTGCCTGTATTAAATGTCGCTGAAATCACTAACACAATGAAGGGGAGGTGACGGGGTGGAATTGGAGTGCTTGCCTTGAGCACTCAGCCATGGGGGAGGAGGGTGCAAGAATAGTAGCAGCTGTTCTGCTGGCCCAACTGCTGCTCTGCCAGTAGTAGCACAGTTAATGGCACTGCCCCATGCACAGCTACCACCAGGATGCTCAGGCACCCAATTATGTTTTAGGTCATAAGACTGGACTTCCTCCTCCCACAGGAGCTTTTGTTACACAGATATTATTTCAGAATCCTGGAAAGAATGCTTTTCTAATAAGGCCTTCCCTGTGACTGCAGGGGGCTAGCATCTCTCAGGAGGCATCTCTGGTCTGCTAACTGGCCTTGCTTCAGTGCTGGCCTCCCTGCAGACTCCTGGGCTGATTTTTTTTTCTAGCACCACATGGTCATACAGCTGGTGACTTTTCACTTCTTTTTATCTCCTTTATGCCTACTCCTGCTATGTCACTGCTGGTTTCTATTTCCAACTACTTCTGCAAGACTATTGGTTGATCTTCCCCTGGCTGCCTTCATCCACTGACTTACAGTAACTTCTAACCCTGATTATTATATATCACACATTACTCTTTACATACAAAGTACTGCCTCTGCTTGCACTTGTGAGGCGTCTGTCCAGGGAGGACTGCTCACCATCAAGGCTGCCACCCAAGCCCAGATTTGGCGCTGTGGGGACTGCAGCTTCCAAGTTCCAGTGACGGCCAGGTTGGGGAGAGCCTGCAATGTGAGCAGAGCTTTCTGGTAGTGTTTTTCAGGGAACAGGCAAGAGGAGGTGGCGAGGCTCAGAAGCATCCTCTGCCATGGGGCATTCATTGATTCAAAGCTGGAGGACGTAGCAGGCAAGGCTTTTAGCTGTACCCCAGGCCTTCCCAGAACTTTTGTGTTGTCACTCTGAGGAGACAGGAGCAGCCTTAGACTTCTTGTTTGAAGAATGAGGAATCCAGAAACTAACATCCCACACACCCAGGAGAGGATCCAAGGTTGATACCACAGAAGATTGCTGCTATAACACCTGAAGGAACCGCTTGCCAGGTCGTATTGCAAGAAAGAATACTGGTAATAAGTCTAGGGGTTACTATTAAAAGTTCACTTGATACCAAATCAGATGAGGAGCTGTGTAAATCTTTGGGGTCTCTGGTAAAAGGAATCCTAGGGGCAACAATTGGCAAACCAGGAGCCAGAGACAGATTGATTGTATCAAGTTGGGAACTACAGCCAGTGGGCAAAAGTAATCTCTAGGGGTTAGGAAATCAAGGGCTGCACCCTTGAACCCTATATTCCATTTTAGCTATCTACACAAGGGTGCTAGAGAGGGAGTTAATTCTTGATCAGGTTAGTTCTGGGCAAGTTGATAAAAGTAAGCATTATGCCCAATTCTGTTGCTGCTCATACACAGCTGATTCCTGAAGCATTGCAGGATTTTGTGAAGGAGCTAAAAATTGATAAGAAGGACGCTTGGCAAACATTGTGCATCAGGGCCAGCAAATTTCAGTTAAACTTTTGCAAGTCTTGGGAGTTAAACCAAAACTTTCTAAGGGAAAAAGGTGGCACTCAATCAGGGTCTATTGCAGGTGAGCCAAACCTTACATAAAGAGATTCAAGAGTTACAAGGGATTGTAGAGAAAGAAAGGGTTAGGTCTGCTGCTTTAGTAAAGGAGGAAAAAGTTAGGTCTGCTGCCTTAGTTGAGGAGGAAAGGGTTACATCTGTGGCCTTAATAGAGGACAAGAAATCTAACTCTGCAACCTTGATAAGGAGGTAGAGAACTGGAAGACCAATGTACAAGTTGTTACCACCCAGAATTTAAAGCTTGCTTAGTTCTTCTGAAAAGGAGGAAAGGAAGGAGAGAGCAGAAAGAGAGCTGGTTGCAGTCATATAAGAGACAAAAGAATGGACAACAGAAGTAAAACAGAGGATGCCCAGGATTGGGTTTGTGCCCTTTTAGAGCAATCAAAGCAGGATGTAAAGGTTTGGTCAGATCACTCAGTGCCAGCAGCAGATTGCATGCCAGCCCTGGGATTGTAGCTACTATTCACCCTCAGGTTGCTGGCTTTGCTGAGGATGATTCTCATCTATATTCACCCCTAGATGAGATTAACTGCTGTGTAAACATAGCAATCTGGGGGGAAAAGCAAAGTAGCTGCTTTTTAGGAGGCGCTACTTCACAGTCAGGGCGGCTAGGGCCTGGAATCAGCTTCCAGGTGAAGTGGTACAGGCTCCTAGCCTGGGGATTTTTAAGAGGAAGTAGGAAGTTAGATGAGCACCTTGCCGGGGTCATCTGACCCCGGTGCTCTTTCCTGCCCAAGCAGGGGGTCGGACTAGATGATCTGCCCAGGTCCCTTCCGACTCTAGACACTATGATACTATGATACCCAGCTGTTCCGGGGGGGGATGGTCTGACAGCTCTGGAACCTACTGCCCCTATGGCACTGTTATGCTCCAGCCCAAGTCTGAATTTGTTGCCCGGTATGCGTGAGCCAATACGAATACCAGTTGGAAGTCTGAAAGAAAAAAAGCTTTCATTGCCAGCAATAAAGGTGCAAGGTAGCAAGCACACCAAAAAACTATTTCTAAGCATCTTTTATACTAAAATCTACAAGCATACTATTCAATGAATGGTTACAGGTAAATGATGCAAGAAGTTCTCTACTGAGCATGTCCCTTTACTATGTACTTCATTTCCATACATGTATGTTTCATTAGCATACCTTCTCCCCACCTAGGGGTGTGTTTTTTAGTATTATAATGAGCCCCTAATAAGCCCTTTCACCTATTTTCCAGTGTATTTCGCTGTTTGTCTTCGAGGCCCCTTGCTTAGTACAGCTGTCTCCTCCTTATCACTGCAGATGGGCATAATTCACAAAACAATCTTTCAGTCTCGCCTTGTATCCTGTCTCAGGAGGATGGCTCGAGGCCATTTATCATGCCTTTAGGAAAATGGCTCGAGGTTATTCACAACAGCACCAGTGACTGTGCACTCTACCCAAAGGATGAATGCCCGTGGAGGACTAATTGGCACTGACACAAGAACGGAGAGTGCACCCCTTTCACCCGCTCAGGCTGAGGCTATTGTAAAAAACTTTGGGACCACTTAACAAAGAGATGACCCTAGATTGGGTTACTGGAGTCCATAACCTGTCTGCATTTCACTGTCAGCTAGACACCCCTATGCTGTTGCAGCCTGCATTAAGCCCTCCAATGTTTTTAGCTCTCCCACCTCCCCTTAAGTATGGATATGCAGGATGCCAGAGGGAGACCTTGCAACCCATTTTGCATTTTATGATAGCTGGAGAGAATTTGTTAGGTTTGTTTTACTCAGTAAAACATAAGCCAGGAGAGCACCCAAATGCATTTGTGGCAAAAAAGGTTTTGGCTTTGTTATCCGGAGTGGTGCCAATCCCACAGCAGGGATATGCAAATTGGGACTACCCAGATTTCAAAGTTCCATTGTTGCAGTCCCTTAATAGTGATATGAAGGTAGCTGCATGGGACTTAACTGAAACTACCCCATTGGCCAGGATTGAAGCAAGTTGGGGGATGTGTTTATGGCTACTTATGTTTTGTTCTCAGCCCCACCCAGGAAGGAAAGGGTTGTAGTTTATGCTGGAATGCCCAGAGGCAGAGGCCGAGGCCAAGGATACAGACTCCCTCGGGAGGTGAGAGGCCCATCCATCAGTTGCTATGGTGATCGGTGGTGTAGAGGCAGTTGTTAAGATATGAGCCCCTCCGGAGGCAATTGATGGGCTTCCCACATCAGAGCTGCTTAACCGGTTGGCACGCCATCAAGAAGAGGAAGAGAAGGGCCACAAGTCTCGTGAGAGGGAAGCACATTAGGACTGCCTGGTGTCCTCGGTCCAACTCCTGAATGAATTGATGCCTGTAGCTTTTGATCAGTGGGGTAGGCCAGAAGTTAAGATGTTCTGGGAAGAACAAACACCTCAGGGGACACTGAAGCAGCAAACAATGCTATTAGATACAGGTGCTTCCATCTCTATCATTAGATGCAAGGACCTCCAAACTTCCCAGATAAAAGGCTCCCAGGTGCAAACTCTAGAAGGATTTAATGGCAAAGTTATTGTGGCACCTTTAACCAACCCCCTGCAATTTTGGGTGGGAAAATGTGCCTGCCTGCCTTAGGCCCGGTATGCCTTTCCTCTCACACCACTAGAAGGTCAAGGAATCTTAGGAGTGGATGCCCTGTGCTAGCTCTGTGCAGTGGTGGATTTGACCAATAATTTAATTTTAGTTTAGTCAGAATATAATTGGCCAACCACTGATTCAGATGTGCAAGTCATTTCAATCGCACACCACTGTGCTGCTTTAAAAGTTCACAAAAACTTGGTACAGCCACAGTGGCCTGCAGATGTCCAGGCCATTGTTAACACAGTTCCTACTGTCTGGGCACGCAATAAGTTGGAATGTGGCAGGATAGATGCCATTGAAAAGGTACAGGGTTCTGATCCATCCCCACAAAAACAATATAGATTCCCAGCAGCTGCTGAACCTGGTATTTATCAAATCATTCAGAGCCTCATGCAACAAAAAGTCCTAGTTGAACAACCCAGTACCAATAATAGTTCAATCTGGCCAGTCTTAAAGGTCAATGGAAAAACCTGGCTACTCAATTAAGCTCACGATAGTCAGTAGCTATGTACCCCTCCATGAGCTGCTGTGGTTGCTAAGTATCCAGATGTTATAACCCCCACAGCAGGGGGTGCTAGATGGGTTTTCTGTTCTGTATTTGTCAAATGCTTTTTTTGCCACCCCTTTGCACCCCAGCTTGTGATAAGTTTGCCTTCAAGTGTTGGACTTGCTTCCTGTTTGACTGAAATAATGTTCTCATACGTAGATGATATTTTGATTACCGCTGCCACCAGAGAACAGTGTTTGGAATGCACTCAAACAGCTCTGGTCATTGTATGTGACTTTGGATTTAAGATCAGCCCACAAAAGGCACAAAAGCTGGTGCAACAACTAGTTAAGTATTTGGGCACTGAATTAGGAACAGAGGTCCATACCCCTGATAAGCAAATAATTGAACTTCTGTGCAAACTTCCAGCTCCTACTGACTTAACCCTCCATTCATTCTTGGGCCTGATAGGGTTTTCATGTGAATTTATCAAGTTCTACACTGAAAAAGCTGCTATATCAGCTACTATAAAAGGGCCAGCTATGAGAGTGGGGCCCTGCTCAGCAAAGTGCTTTTAATAGGTTGCAGCATGCCCTGATGCAAGTTCCAGCACTGGCCTATCCTAGACCAGAGTTACCTTTCGAGTTACGTTTAGCTGGCTCAGAAGACAGTTTAGGCGCTGTGCTTTTACAGGACCATGGCACTGGGCTAAGGCTTATAGCCTATGCATCACGAATACTGAGCCAAGTTGAACAAACATTCACCCCTTGTGAAAAGGAAGTCCTTGCTCTAGTCTGGGCCTTGCAGCACTGGGAATACTTAACTGGCAACAGCTCAGTGGTCTTGCAAACAAGCCACACTCCTGTCAAATATGTTATGTCAGGCAAAAAACAAAAACAAAAACAAAAAACCACACACACAAAACAAAAACAAACAAGCAAAAAACCAACCAATGAAGGCAAGATTTCTAATCTTCAACTGGCCAAGTGGACCTTGGCTCTATTAAACTGAAACGTGACTGTACAAAAGATCCCCCACCCATGCCTTGTCTCTTATGAGTGACTCCACTAGGTGTCTACCCTCCTTCCACTGGCTGTGCTGTTAGGGCATGAGTGCCCAATACCACAGATTACATTAGTGTGGTTTGTTCATGGGTCTAGTTACTATCAGGAAGGGAAACCCCATACTGGGTTTGCAGCAATGAAAGTGACTGAAAACAATTCCAGCACAAGCCTGGACAGAACCAGCAGGAACACCTAATGGTTTATAAAGGATCCTGTGAACCCCATTCTGCTCGAGCCACAGAAGTAGTAGCTGTTGTGGTGGCATTGGAAAATTCCAGAGGCATCACTGGTTGGGTTTGCATTTTCTCCGATTTGGATTGGGAAGTGCATGCACTATTCAACTGGTTACCCTTATGGGAATTGAGGGGGATGGGTCTCTTCAGATGGGAAACAAATTACCCATGCACAGCTACTGCACTATGTGTGGAACTTAGGAGAACAACTCAAGGTGCCTGTTAGCATAGGGAAAGTAAAGGCACACCAGAAGACATCACAGGCTGCTAATCTAAATAATCAAGCAGATCTCATAGCTAAGGAAGGAGCCCTAAAAGGCCCTTTTTGGATGCTGCCTGATAAGATTACCTCAGTAGCAGCAGCTGAAATAGGATCCAATCAGCCTGAACTTGACCTATGCACATTGCAGGCCTCAGACCCCCCCCCCCAGTCCAGAAGTTAGTAGAAGAGGGGAAAAAGGGGAGAGTGGACAATTTGGAAAAATGAACATCGATTGGTGCTGGCACAACAGAGAGAAGATGGGTTGCCTGTATGGGTAGTTCCACAGGGAGTAAGAAGGGAAGTGGTGAGCCTATATCACAGAGATGGCCATTTTGGGGTAGATAAAAGCCTTGAAAGGTTATCAAATGCTGGCTGGTGGCTGAACATGAGGGAAGACATAGAACATTTATTACATCTACAATTGCATCCCTTGTGCAGCAAATAACCCAGACTCACAAATTGTAAAGGGACCTTTAGATAACCAACCCATTTTAGAAGCATGGAACCACCTCCAGGTAAACTATATTGAGCTGCCCTGGAGCAGAAAAGGATTTAAGTACTTGAATTTAAGGATTTGGTAATAGTGGATGCCTTCACCAAGTGGGTAGAAGCAATTCCTACTCATAAAAATGATGCGCGTACCACTGTCAAAGTCCTAAAGGCAGAAATTTTGTCCCAATTTGGGCTCCCTGATGAAATTGACTCTGATCAAGGTCTTCACTTTGTGGAGAAAGTAATGCAGGAACTTTGTGAGGCCCTGGATATAAAACAGCAATTTCATATTGCAGGGCACCCTCAATCCTCAGGCCAAGATGAAAGAACTAACTGCACCTTGAAACTGGCTTTGAAAAGAGTTACTGAGCAACAAGGCAAAGCCTGGAATGAAAAGTTACCTCTGGTCTTAATAGCTATCCAAGGAACTCAAGCAGCCCACAGATTTTCCCCACATGAAGCTATGACAGGACACCTTCTGCACCTTCCTGAACAATGGTGGTTGGGAGATGCCATTCCAGTTTCTTTGCAATCTCATGTTCTAAATGACACTTGGATGGCAACTTGTTAGCAACCATTTCTGAAACTCACTGTCAGGTTACAGGCACTCTGAAAAGAAATTATGCTAAGATGGATGTGGCAGGGGACCATCCCCATGTCTGTCTAACAGAGGTCTGACCCTCTGTCTCTGGTCTACCCACCTACCTCTCTCTCCTGCCGTGCCTTGATGGAACAATAATTATGATGGTACTCAGGTGGGAGGCTGCCCATTTAATACCCCAACCCTAGGAGCTGCTGTCCACCACTCCAAACCTTCCCTATATGATGGCCCACACCTCACAGATGATATAAATGTCAACCTATGCCCTAGGGCATTGGGTTGGCTCACTCTCTGTTGCTGTGTCTCTTGGCACTGGGGTCTGCCCCTGTCTCTGTGCCACCTGGCACTGTGCCCCCCAGCACTGGGGCCTGATCACCCCCTAGCGCTGGGGCTTTACACAGTAGTATGCCCTACTGAAGTCTCCTCCTACCCAAATAGTCTCAGCCCAGTCCACCGGACAAACCATAACATAAACATGAGCCCCTGGGCTATGAATAATAAAAGTCCTATAAGCTACACTTTGGCTCCTAAGAAACCCCAAACTGCTCCTCAGGTCTTGAGTACCCTCCATCCCTGCTCCAGCTCTGGGTACCTTGTAGACTCCTAGAGCCTCATCAGCCACAGCAACAGTCTGGCCAGCAACCATCGCATTCTGGGGTATTTCTGCTATGCAGGAACTCTCTTCCCCAGGCCACTTGCCAAAAACCTTCCTCCTGCTAGCCTCAGCCCTGGGGTTTATATGTGCCCAGAGCCCTATCCCTTTCCTGTCAGCTGACCAACCCAGGTGGTTGGGCTATTAACCCCTACCCTCCTGGTGCTTAGTGTTCCTATAGCCCCAGGTCTTAAAGAGGCAACCCTGCCTCTTAGTAACAGGGCTAGTTTTCCCTGTTACAATGGACAAACAATTGGGCCCTCTGTTAAAACCTAAAGAGCGGCAGGTGAGAGATCAAGTAATGTATTGAGCCTAAGATGCTAAGGATGCTTTCTGTCCTGTGTGGAAAGGCCCAGTGTACATAATTAACAAAGTCAGCCCTACCGTATATCAAGTGGAAATCCATAATGATAAGGCAAAAATATGCAAGTAGTACCACTCCTCACACATGGAGTGGAAGGGCAATATGTAATTGGAGCAGCACTCCTCTAAGTTTTGTTTTTAAGATGCAGCCCAGCACTGAATCCCTGTCCTGTGGTGGGACACATGATATGTGGCATACAGAAGACCCACACTCCTGTGCTGCTGTCAGGGGGCCCCCAAGTCCTCTGATCAAGGCATCACCCAAAATCTTAGACAGCTCAATCCTAAACAAAACTCTGGATTATTTTGTTGATGTTATTTAATTGATTTAGCATTTGTTTTCCTTTATGTATATTTTTGTAAATGAAATAGAGTAGTATTTAGAATAGCATATATACTAATAGAATAGTATTTAGAGTATAAAATGGCATTTTAAGAATATGTTAGTGTTATTAGAAAAAAATAGTTCTTTAAATGTTTTAGATTTGATGATTTTACTGAAAAGTATAGAGGCAATTGCTGCATTATTTGTAAACTGTGCTGGGACAAGGTACTACTGTGTAGTTAAGATCAGTATGCAAGAAAACTGAATCCCTGAAAAGTGGAAACTTTGTTGAGCTGGTCACCTATTACAACCCACATCCTTAATTTGGCTTTACATCTCCTTGTGGTGGTTTTACCTCTGGGAATCCTACTATCAACCATCCAGTGTGTGCTCATTTGCCAGACACAAAAGCTCTTGGCCAGGTTAGAAGAAAGAGCAAGGGAGGAAGAGATAAAGGCTCTCCTCTGAAACTCCCCATAAAGTAAGTTCACACCAGACACGGGGGCTTGCTCATAAGAATATCCATGTTTTGGATGCAGAAGCAATCCGCATGCCTTGAGTCACATGCGAGAGGTCAACCAATGTCTGTGTGATGCCACCATATTTTGGGGCATCAAGGAGGTGAGTGTAGCGGGAAAACTGAGGTATGCTAAGGCTTTTAGCCATAGTCCAGTCCTTCCCAGAACTAAGCAACAAAATTGAACAGAGCACTTTCTGTGGCACTGGGAGATATGAATGCTGTGATTGGGCACTAGGCAAGCAAGGGACAGCAGTTTCTCTATAAGGAATGCTTGGCACAGAGCCAGAGGATTGGACAATTTGGGGCGAGAGAACTTACAAAAGTGATGGACAAAAAAAAGGAACGTATGTGTTTCATGTTGCCACCTTGGGGAGACAAAAGCAGCCTTGGACTTCTTGTTTGAACAACAAGGAATCCAAAAACTAACATCCCACATACCCAGCAGATGTTCTGAGGTCGATACCACCAAAGGTCACTGCTGTAAGAAACCGTTTGCCAGGTCATATTGCAAGGAAGAATACTGGTAATAAACCTAGGGATTACTATTAAAAGTTCACTTGATACCAAATTGGACGAGGATAACCCATAACTGTTGTCCATGACAATGCTCCAGTTATACAAGCTCCCACCGAGTTTCTGTTCTTCCAATCACGTCATAGTTCCGTGGCTGTGTGAGGACTTCCAATTCTTTCTGCTTGTTTCCCAGGCTTTGTGCACTTGTGCTTGTGTACGGGCACCTGAGGTAACTAGTTTGTGAAGGAGTGAAACCGACCGTATGGCATGGAGGGCCAGCAGGGCTGCAGCTGCAGCCTGGAAAGGAAGGAAAATACCCACCCAATTTCCGGAGCAGCATTACAATGGACTATTAGCTGAATATGAGCCAGCAGTGTGCCCTAGTTCCCAAGAAGGATATCAGGATACTGGGCTGTACTGGTAGGTGTGTTGCCAGTAGGTCAAGGGAACTAATTATTCTCCTCTACACAGCACTGGTGAGGCCACATCTGGAGTACTGTGTTCAGTTTTGGATCCCCCCACCACAAAAAGGGTGTGGACAAGTTGGAGAGAGACCAGCAGAGGGCGACAAAATGATGAGGGTGCTGGGGATCATGACTTATGAGGAAAGACTGAGGAAACTGGGCTAATTTAATCTAGAGAAGAGGAGACTTAATAGAAGTATCCAGCTATCTGAAACAGGGTTTGAAAGAGAATGGAGCTGGACTGTTTTCAGTGGTGATGGACAAGAAGCAATGGCAGAACAAGGAGCAATGGTCTCAAGTTGCAGCAAGGGAAGTTTAGGTTAGCTATTCAGAAGAATTTTCTCACTAGGCTAGTAAAACACTGAAACGGGTTACCCAGAGAGGTGGTGCAAACTCCATCTGTGGAGGTTTTTAAAACCCAGCTAGACAAAGCTTTGGCTGGGATGATCTGATTGGGGATGGTCCTGCTCTGAAAAGGAGGTTGGACTAAATGACCTCCTGAGGTCCCTTCCAACCATTACTTTCTATGATTTTATGATGTTGGTCCCTCCTAGTTATTACACTTATGACTGTTGTGAGCCAAACATTTTAAACAGGATAACTAGTACACCTAATCATTCCCCTCTATCTGCAGAAAACCAGCCCCTATTTTTCCTGCCTGCCTTCTGCTTTGTCTGTTGCAGCTGCTTGCCAAGGTAGGCAGGACTGGTCATTCATAATTAAGTTGCTTCCTCCTCTGTTACCCAATCAGTCCCCTTTCTGTTCACTTTAGTTTCTTTTGCTAGAGGTGTGGTAGAAGCTCAACAGATAGTAGGGCAAGGACATAGGAGCTATTGGGTTATGGTCTGGAGCAGAAATGAGTTAATTTTGGGAGGGTACTCTAGCAGGTGGATAGGAATGTTACACACTCTTTATCAGTAAATTAAAATTGAAACAGGGCAGCTGCAGCAAGCAAAGAAAGGACTATGGGCACCTATATATGAGTAGCAAGGCTGCTCCAAGGTGCTCTAATTACAGCCATGGCAGGGAGGGTGCAAAATGATGTGCAATTACAGCGTAAAGTGTGTGGAGAGGGTGGGGGGAGGGGTGTGTGGGAGAGGCATGGGGGGATTGTGTTGGGGGTGGATGTGCACATGTGCATGGGGGACTGCCCCTGTGCTGGGTCCCAAGAGCTAACCAGAGGTGAGGGGATGGAGGGAAGTGGGGGCAAAGGGGTGTAGCAGAGTTTGCCTGGGTGGCATGGTGCAGATGTGGTCCATCCCCTACCCCCATTCAGCCTGTGGCTGCTCTGACAGTGCTCTGTATAGGTACAAGCCCCAGCTGATCCTACCTGGGACAGCTTGTACTGCATTCCCACCTGCACCCACCCTAGGCCTACTGATGGCACTGCCTCAAGCCTGGCCTCAGCCAGCATGTAGTTTCTCAGTGGAGCTGCTTTCTACATGCTTAGCTGCCCACAGGTGGCTGCTCATCATGCTGTGCAGGTAGAGTGGCTGGAAGGTGGCCAGGAGCTGGAGTCCCACACACCAGGGCAGGAGCCATATGACTGAAGCTTTACCATCACCAGTCACCACCTCTCTGCGCTACCTGCTGCCTGGAGCAGCACAGTAGGGCCAAGAGGAGGGGGATAAAGAGCTTCTGGAGATGTGGGGGGCTTAGTAGCACCCAGGTGGCTACAGCAGTGGCAGGACCAGCTCCACTGGAAAGCTATGTACACTGACCAGGGCCAGGACAGTGCCTGTCTGGGGCAGGTGCAGCCTGTAGCATGGTGCAAGCTGCCTCAAGCAGAGCGGAGTGCTGCAAAGGCAGCCCAGGGCTGGATACAAGCAATTGGTGGGCTGGATCTGGCTCGTGGGACATATTTTGCTCACACTGTGATAAGGGAATGGCAGGCAGGGAACAGGGGCAGGAAGGAGGAACTTGTGTACTACTTCGGTCCTCTTCTCAGCCACAGTCAGCCAGTATCAGGACCCTAAGGGTCATGGGGGCATGAGGAAATGTCCCACCAGACACTTTAAGATGCGGCCCAGAGCACCGGTGCTCTTGGGATACAACCTCAGTGAGGGGATCACACAGCAGCTATACAAAGCACACCACACGTAGGTGGGAGCACCAAAAAGAGACACCAGATACAGCAAGCATCCTTGCCCTTCTCACTCACATTTCTTAAATCATTTCAGCTCATGTGTTATTAAGTTGCCAGTTTTTCAGTCTGAGACACCAGAATCACAATCCTCTCAAGAGCCACAAAGACAACTCTTCTGGGAGGAACAGACAGTGCCTGGGGCACACCCAGATCCTACCAAGACCAAGCCAGATCACCCAAGTGGAAAGGGGTAGAGTGTAGGGGAGGTAGTGCCCCACAGAAGTACTAACCAAGGTGCCCAGGGTCATAAGGAAACATTGAACAACATCTTCCAGTGAAACCTCAAATAACATTAAGTCATGGCAGGAAAGTAGACCCTGGTGCAGCATGCTTAGGTGTGCAGGGCATGCTAGCAGCAGCCCTGCCAGTGTAGACCTGCCACACCCTCCTAGTGAGAAAATTCTTCCTAATACCTAACCTAAATTTCCCTTGCTGCAACCTGAGACCATTGTTCCTTGTTCTGTCATCCAGAACTACTGAGAATAGCCAAGCTCCATCCTCTTTTGAATCCCCCTTCAGGTATTTGAAGGCTGCTATTAAATCCCCTCTGTCTCCTTTTCTCTAGACTAAATAAGCCCAGTTCCCACAATCTTTCCTCATAAGTCATGCACCCCAACCCCTCACCATTTTCATTGTCTTCTGCCGGACTCTTTCCAATTTGTCCATATCCTTTCTGTAGTGAGAGCCCCAAAATTGAACACACAGTTATTAGGCTGCTCACTGTTTTCCTCTTAGGCTATGGGTACTAGTCCCCCTCCCCTCTTGACAGAATGCCATCTAAGTCTCTCCTCAAACTCTGTTATCAGGCTTATTAACTACCTGACAATTTGGTTACTATTGTCACGGCGGAGTCCTGCAGGAAGGCCATGATCTCCTTAAGGCCCCCTCTCCGTGTCAAGTTGGCCCAAGGGCACCCTCTATTTCTCTCCTGCCACGTCTTTGATGGTCTAAATTGGTTGGGAGGCTGCCTTACGCCCTCTTGGACACGTCTCTATGTTTATTTGGACCCTCTCTCTGGGGCCTTGTCTTGCACTGCTGCCCTCTCTCTGGGCCTTCTCAAGTGCTGCCCCCTTCCGGGGGCTCTCCGCGCCCACACCTGGGCCTTCTCAAAGTTGCGCTCCCCTCTCTGGGGCTCAACACGCCCATGCTAGGGTTTCTCAAAAGTGCACACGCCTCTCTGGGGCTCCCTGTGCCTACACCTGGGCTTCTAAAACGTGCTGCCCCCCTTCTCTGGGGCTTGCTACGTCCGCACTGGGGCTTCTCAAAATGTCCCCTCTCTGGGGCTGGGGTCTAAGCACCCCGTATGCTGCGCCCTTACTGGCGCTGGGATCCTCACACTCCGCTGTGAGGCCCCTTTGAGGATACTGCACCCTCACTGGCACCAGTGTCCTCACGCTACTGTGGGTTCCCTTTAAGTATGCTGCGCCCTCACTGGCGCCAGGTCCTCACACTCTGTTGTGAGTCCCCGATGAGGCCTCCTCCAACCCCTTATAGCCTCACCCAAACCACCAGTGTAATAAACAACAAAATGATACAGAAACTCAAGCCTCCTGGCTATAACATAATGTAAAGCCACCTGGCTAAACCACATTGCACAAATGCCCTAGAGCTGCCATCCATAACTCTGCTCAAGCAGTACCTGCGGGTCTCACTGCTTCTCGCATCCCTACTCCAGGAGCTCCTGCCTCTCTGGCTGCTG
>JAGPOW010001625.1:302257-321957 GCA_030014935.1 Caiman crocodilus
TAGAGCTGCCATCCATAACTCTGCTCAAGCAGTACCTGCGGGTCTCACTGCTTCTCGCATCCCTACTCCAGGAGCTCCTGCCTCTCTGGCTGCTGGCAGAAAACTGCCAGCCTGGCCTCAGCCCTGGGCTTTATAAGAGCCAGGCCCTGCCCCTTACAGCCACCTGACCGCTATCAGGTGTGGGTCATTTGCTGCCTCCAGTTGCCCTGGCAACCCTCAGGTGGGTTCTTATTCCCTGCTAGGGCTCTTTTCCCCAGCAGTTTCCCCTCTCTAGGAGCAGGGCACTTCAGTGCTCTGCGACACTATCATCACTCTATAGGGCAGGCACCTGTGTCCCCATCTGCTTCAGGTAACCCTGAGTTGTAACCTGAGCTGGATACAGTCGTGAAGGAAGGGGGGAACCTGCTCCCTTTGCCTATGTGACTGGTCTCACACACCTAGGTGGGGGCACTTAACTTTCCTATTGTTCTAAGCAATGACATCATGGCTGGGAGGGGGCTAGAGACTGTGCCAGTCTACCCAGCAACCAGTGATGCATTTCAAATTGGTTGGCTGGTACCCAACAACTGATGGCCTTCATTGGATCAGGTAAATGAGGTAATAAGGTCTATATAAGTTAAAGATTGCCCATGAGGAGGTGCGGCAGCCATGCTGAAGAAACTGACAGCAGATGAACCTTGGCAGTTCTCTCTCTCTCTTGAAACATGAACTCACTACAAACTGCCTTCCTGCAGGCAAAAGCTCTATCAGCTTCTGGATTATACTTGTGAGTAAGCTACTTGAAATCTAACTGGATCTATAGCTTGCAGTAACTCAGATGAGTGATCAAAGGCTACCATGCCTCTGTTTGCTCTAAGGGTTATTTTTTGATATTGCTGTACCCTGTACCCTATTCCAGACCTACTCCTTGTAATCAATAAAATTACCTTCTGTACCTAGCATGGGAGACTTATTGGGAGAGGGTCTAGATTATGCCTTAGGGTCCCCGTGGTCCGGCTTTCTAAGGGAGACCACTATTTGTGCTTCAGACTAAGAGAAGCACCCCAAGTTCTTGCAGTGGGTCACATACCCTTCAGGTCTATAAAGCTGGTGTACTTCATGAGACACAGAGCTACTAACAGACTGAGACTCATGAGTGGTGGGAGCATTACCCCCAGGCTTGCAGGTGTGCTCCAGGAAGGGGGTTGGCCAGATGTGGGGCATGCCCAGGGAAGCACTTGGAGCCTGGTAGGTGGTCAGGCACAGTGAGGTGACTGGCTCAGTGCAGAAGCACCCTCTTCTGGCCTGCCACACACTCCAACCTCTGCTCTGGACTCTCAGATGCCCTAATCCCTCACTTAGCCCCTCCCCAGGCTCGTGGACCCTCTGGTCCCACTTGTAGCCCCCGTCTGGGCTACCATTTCACTAAGTATTCTGGGTCACATCCATAGCCCCTCTCTGGGCTGGGGGAACACTCTAGCCTAACTCCCAGCTCCCTGCTTAGCTTTCTGCTCACTGAGTGTGCCTTGAGCCTGCTTCCAGAAATGCTCACAGCTTGCAACTCAAAACAAGAGCACCGACATAAAATGAAGGCCACTTGCCTATATAAAACCCTTCTTTCTCTGCCCTGGGCAATATTCCCTTGTTCCCCAGCCTGCAGAAGGGCTTATCCTTGGTCATGTAGAATTTCTGCTACCCTGCTGACAGGATTTCCTTTCTTCATGGCTCTTAGGGCTAGACTGCCTTACATGGATCAAGCTAGCGTTCTTCAGATCAGGGGAGTCTCCAATCAGCTTCCTTCCCCCACCCACCCCCTGCATCCCATCACCACCTAGAAGCTGCCTTTCTGGCAGCTCCTCCCTTAAAGAAGCAAGCACACCCCAGTGCTCTACTACATACTACAGCACCTTTGTCCAAACTCACCTGGGGGGTTCTTGCTCTGTTGCCTCTGAGAAGTGCTTTTTTCTTCAGGGTATGCTGCCCTACCATTTTTCCTGTCACAAGCATAACTCACCAGGTAGTAGGAGCACAGGTTTTCAAGCATCTCCTACTCACCTTTCCCTGGGGTGGCAAAAGTGGCATTTAGTAGGGTGTACTCCACCACAGGTAGTCCCCCCCACACATTATCCAGTTTCAGTAGGGTGCAGTTTTAGGTCCTTCCCAGAACCAAACAACTCCCCTTTTGGGCTTTCTAGGCGTCCTATCAGTGGTTCTTGAGGATTCTTGTTCTGGTCATTTCATGGAGACTCCTGTGACCTTTGGTTCTTCTGTAATTTCACTGCCTATTTCTCAGACCCAGTCTTATCTCCTGTGTTGAACTCCACCTTCTAATCTTAATGCCTTCCTCTCTTTCACTCTGGGAAACTCCCTGAACCTTCTGCCCCTTAGGGTTTGGGTCCCTAGCACTTCTAGACCACACTTCCTATTCCAAAACTCAATTTTCTCACAACCTTTGAGTCTCCTCCTGCAGCTTTATACAAATTTACATAGGCAACACCTCCCACCTTTTCCATTAATAGTTTCTTCACCATCTACCAACCTATATTGTTGGGATGTTGCATATGAATATCTTCCTCCTTAGTCCAGTCCTATCTCTTAAGTCATGCTCCTTTATCTTGGAAACTGATGGTGGTTTACCCCCTCTTCCTAGGTTGAGCTGCTTTGCCTTTGTTGAAACTCTGGCCCTTCCCTTGGGGTTCCATCCTCCTGTACAAATTTGGCTACTTCCACTCTGGGTTTTTTTAAATCCTTGCCACCCTCTTCCTCTCAGGCTTCCACCACCAGTCCCTCAGCTTTGGCCTGCTGCATTTGTGGTGCTTGTAACTGAGGTTGACTGATCCTCCTCCCCAGGGCTCTTAGTGGTTCTACCCTGTGGGTTCAACTCTGATGAGCACCTGCCTTTATCTATGCTTCTCCCCACACTTGCCCCACACATCCCACCTGTGTCTTCCCTTCTCAGTGTATTCTGCCAGCCTATGGTGGTCACCACCCAGAGTGTTCCCCTTACAGCTTTTCCCCTAGGGTAGGTTTCTCTTTTTGACCTCTAGCCTGGTAGGCTTTTCCTGTGGATGTAGTCTCAGCAAGGTGGTTCACTATTTTCACCTTTGGCTTCCCCATTCTTTGTAGTGCTATGGTGTCTTTTCCTTGGGTTTTTCCCAATTCAGTCTTGATCTGCTGCACACAGTTATTTTACACCTGTAATTCTGTCTGGCCGGTGAGCTGTGCCAGCTCCTTAGTCCTTCTGTCTTTGTATTAATTATTGCATTCCGTCCTTCCACTTTTGGGTTGAGGCATTCAATCTCTTGCCAGTCTAGCTTGGTCAGAAGGTCAGTCTGTACTTGCTCTCTCTAGATGCTCTGGGTCTGAGTGCTCCTCAGTCCTCAGTGATCTGCTGAGTTTCTAATCTTGTGACCTCTGCCTGTTCCTGAGGCTCTGCCAACAGTTGTTGCAATGACTCTACTTCCTGTAAATAGGCCTGATGAGTGGTATATACAAACTCCCACTTGTCAACTTGACACGTGGCCATCTTGGCTGCCATCTTGGGACCGAAAGTTCTGGAACATCACATGGTGTTTGATGTCAAAAACCCTGCCCCCTTTCCCCTTATATAGTGTGTGATGTCAAAATCCCACCCCCACCTTGGTCACATATTGTGTGACATCACAAATCCACCCTGTTCCCAGTCACATGATGCATGGCATCAGAGACTCCCCCCCCCTGTCCCCCAGTCATATGACACAACATCACAAACTCCTCCCCAATCCCCAATCATATGACACATGATATCAGGAACTCCATTTCTGGCCCCGGTCACATGCTGCACAATATAACATGTTGCATGGCTGTCCTCCTTAAAACGATTACTATGGTAACACTTTCTATGTGGATGTCTAACAACTCTTGGTGGTGTGGTGAGGATGAGGGGTTTTAAAGGCATGGTGTAAGGCTCTATATCTGCCCCTGCTTGCCTCTGTTCAGTCTCAAACAAACAGAGGGCCTACCTGGGAAAGTAGATAGATCAGATGGGTTTACAGCCTAGGCCCTTGCCCTCTATTCACCTGGTTGTTTCAGCACCATTCTTGGGGAGGTCTGTGGCCTCTGAAACCTCCTGGCAATTGGTCAGGGGTGATGGGGTGAGTTGTTAGAGGGGTCACAACCATGCATGGTTCACACTCTACCTACCTCTGAGAAAACCATGTGTAAAAGCACAAGGATTCACAAGCCCAAAGCAAGTGATCTGGGCCCCATGAATAAGAAACCCAGGAATGATTGCTCAATACACTTTAGAGAAACCCAAAGAGAAAGAGGAGGGTCTTCATCCTTTTTTGAAAGATCATGTTTACTGAGAAAACCAAAAAAAAAAGAAGGGGGGGAAGGGTGTTTCAGGGATGTGGGTAACCATACGGCCTTGAAAGATCATGATTATTGTGAAAACAAAAAGAGTAGGGTTTGGGGTTTGGGTGGTTCTAGAAGAGGTATACATCTCAGAAAAAGTGTTCAAAGTGCTTTGAAAGTTCATGATTACTGTTGGAGCAAAAGGGTAAATTTTATTCAGAGAGGAGGTAGTCTGTATGACTCAGACAGTAGGCATGGCATGCATCATAAGAGGGGAAGCCATGATAAACCTGAGAATTAGAATGGGGGACTAACCATCAAGTGGCTTGCAGGGTGAAAAGTAAGGTCCTGGTTAAAGAGGAGCATGGGGAAGGCTAAATGCCTGTTGAGAAAAAATAAGAGCGCTCCTAGTGATGGTGCTTTTGAAGACCCCTTAGCTGCCATGCTCTGGAATGGGCTCCCAAGTGAGGTGGTACTCTCTCCTACATTGGAAGTCTTCAAGAGGTAGATATTTGGCTGGGGTGATATGACCACTGCACCCATTCCTGCCCGGGACAGGGGGTTGGACCTGATGATCTGTTTAGGTCCCTTCTGACCCTAAGCACTATGAAACTATTGTCAGACTATGAATTCAAATCAGATGACCCTGGGGCTGCTTTTAGAGCAGATCAGTAACCTGTTACAAAGCTAGAGAGAACTACTGTTTAGTTTGACATTTTGGCTGATTGTGGTCATTGTGAGAGGCATGGGTGGTGGGAACCATAGCATTATAAATTCTATCCCCTATTTCCAGATCATTGCTAAAAAGGGGAAGTATTTAATAGACCCGAATACCTTTGATACTAACCTGTGCTTTGCAGGCAGACTATCAGCTGATACAAAACACAGAAGGGCCACAGATGCTGAACTGCTAGGTGATGACAAAGAACTGCACAGGAAATTTGGTCTGTCTATACATCAAAAAGTTATGCTTCACCAAGTAGCTTTGTTTGAAGACCTTGAACAAGTTAACATTCATATAGTAATGCATAAAGAGAAAAAAGGGTGGAGTATATTTAAAACACATAACACACCCAGATGCCCCAACACTTGTTTTCTTTTGTTGCATGAAGAATATTATTACAGTATTTTGGATGTGAAAAAGGTGTTTGACTTAAGAAATTATTGTGATCTTTGTCAGGCATTGTACAGTCACAGCCACGCGTGCAGGTTCCAATGTCATCTTTCCCTGAGCCCAAACTGCACTGACAACATGGGCAAGGCACAAAGGTGCCCTAACTGTAAACTGTTCTGGCATTCCAAAGAGTGCTTAGAAAGGCATGTGGCTCTAGCTTCTGAAAAGTGGATTCAATGTCTAACTAAAACTTTGTGTAATGAGTGTAAATTGTACATGAATGAAAAGCGCAAGTGCAAAGGGTGCACAAGCAGTGTTTTGGGAAGATCACCAATGTAAACAAGCATCAGCGCTTTATGCACCAGATTACAGAGCCTGAACTAGCTGTGAGGTACATTTTTTATGATTTTGAATGTATGCAGGAGATGGGGATGCATATGCCCAATTACATTTTTGCAATGGAGCTAAAGACGGGGGGGGGAACCTCAGAAAGCTGTGGGCAAAACCCCCAAAAAGGATTCTAAAACTTATACCCAAAAACCAAAAAGCACTTGGGAGTTTAAGGATGAAGAGTGTCTGTCTGATTTTATCAAGGTCTTTATCAATAAAAAGTTCAAGGACTACACCTCCCTGGCTCACAGTGCCAAAGGCTATAATGGTTACTTCATCAATAACCAGTTATTGAAAGAAAAGATAGGGTGTAACTAATTACCCAGGTTGTAAACTCATGTGTAAAGAAGTGACCAACCTAGGTTTATAGATTCTTTAAACCTTTTGCCAATGAAACTCAGCAAGCTTCTCCAGGCAATGGGGTTTGAAGAATGCAAAGTGTATTTCCCACATTTTTTTTAACATGGCAGAAAACCAAAATTATGTGGGAGCTCTCCCAAAGGTGGAGTACTATGGCACTGAAAATATGATGTCCAGTGAGAAAGAACAGTTCTTAAATTGGTTTCAGGATAACTGTGATAAGACCTTTGTCATGCAAAAGGAACTGGCCTATTATTGCCAGCAGGATGTAAAAATTTTGAAAGAGGCCTGCAGCCTCTACATTGATAAGATTATGAAAATGGCATGGCGAGTAGACTGGGTGAAAATAGATGGTAAACTCCAAAATGTACAACACTGCATAGATCCTTTCCTATACATCATGCTGACCTCCGTATGTATGGCCATGTACAGGTTTATGTTTTTTGGAACTGCAGATCATAGCGCTTCTCTCCTGGACAACTATCATAGAAAAAATGGTTTTCAACCTCATCTATCCAGTGACTAATGTACATTTTGGAGAAAGAAAATATTCAAATTTGGTATGCTTTGAATTTGAGGGTGGAGAATTTCAGGTAGAAATAGGAAGTCTGGCATTTTGCAGAATGGTCCAATACCCTTTTCTCACAGTACCTAAAACTACCTCTAACAGAAGCAGGAAGCCTCAGGATATCTTGCCTGGTATATCAACAGAGAAAAACAAGACAATGGTCAATTTTTTCTAAAAAGACAGTGTGACTTTATGCCACAGCATACAAAATCCAATCCTGTGAAGTGCCAAATAGCAAAATTGTTTCTAAATTCTTTGTGGGACACATTTGGTCACAGAACCAACCTGCCCAACACCACCATTGTCCGAGAGCCCAAAGAGCTCTTTGGTTATCTCTTTTTCTCCCACCTATGAAATTTCATCTTGCAACGTCACTGGTGATAAGATGGCCCTCAAGTCTTGGAAGCATGCCAAAGAATGTTACACACTCTCAGGTAACACAAATATCTTTATAGCCTGTTTCATCACTGCTTATGCATGCTTAGAGTTATACGAGCTACTAGATAGATTGCAAGACCGGTGTCTGTACCACAATACAGATTCCGTGATATTCATGAGCCACAACAGAGATTGGAATCCCCCACTAGGTGATTATTTAGGTGAGCTCACCAATGAAATTGCACCAGATGAACACATCACAGAGTTTGTGTGGGCTAGTGTGAAAACCTATGGGTTCAAATTGTCCGGGGGCAAGGTTTGCTTGAAGGTCAAAGGGATTACCCTGAATGTGGCCAACTGTGAAAGACAATTTTGAAACCTTGAGAAATAAAAACAGGTGGACAATAGAAACTAAAGCCTTGAAAAAAATGCAAAAAAATGTTTATGACAAAAGGGTCCTCATGGAAAATTTTAACAGTTTCCCCTATGGTTTTTTAACATGGATATGATCCGGAAGCATCCCTTTTCTGTGATTTTTGGCAAGTCCCAGCAACTGAGATAAAACTTACTTTATAAAAAATCATTTGGATCACGTTGATAGACTCTTGTCTGTTGTGCCTGAGAATATCATGTGGTGCTATAGCCACAACCTTTGTATAAATGACTGTTTTGTAAATATCCTGTTATCAACTTTGTGGAGGGTCTGCTGGACAGCGTCAACAACAACCATTTGTTTCCTCTCAATAAAGTAAATATGGTTGTGGTAGATGGTTCGATGGACTCTGCTTGTAAGAGAGGTGAAATCAAGAAAGCCTTTACTAAGTATGCGCATCACCAGAATCTTAAGAATTATGTATATAATTCAAAATGTTTGCTGTCAAGGGAAAAGGAGCTACACCATTACCCTTAATACAAAATGCATGGTTTTATTTAAAAATCCCATTGATAAACTACAGATGGAGTCCCTGACAAGGTAGATGTACCTGGGTAAGGCCCAATTCTATCTAGAAACGTTGGAGGATGCCACTAAAACACCTTACAGGTATCTGGTGGTGGATTTAAATGCTACTACCCCAGACACTTTTAGATTAAGAAGTGGGCTTTATCCTCCCAACCAACCAGCTGTTTATACTTTTAAAAAAACAACAAGCAGAAATAAAAAGAAACGATGTAGTGGTGGGCTCTTCTTAGCTCCCGAGACGATGGGAGGGAAATATGTCTAACCACATAAAAATAAACTTGGCTCTCTTAAAACTACTTCTTTAGTCCCTCCCACAGCAGAGAAAAGCTATACTCTGCTTGGCCTTGTGATAAAGGAAAAAGTGTCCAAACGCCAAAAACACGTGCTCGTGGCGTTGGGGGAGGGGGTGGACGCGGCATGATAGCCACGCAATCGCTGGGCCTGGCCCACGCACAAAACCTCTGATGTAAAGTCAGAGACTTGATTTAATTGGCTAGGCGACCGTGTGCTCCGGGCGTGATCAGTGCATGCAGCAAAGTTCCCAGCTCATGCAGCCCATTTGGCACGCCAGGAGTAAAGAAAAGAAAAAAAAAAAAAAAATCGCTGGATGTATGGAGTAATCCTATTGGCTGCCTGAGCACAATAAAAGGAAACCTAAAGGGGGGGACCCACGCAATATCGGAAAAGCCTGATCACCCTCACTGGAGGTCCTGAGTCCATGAAATCCCTTCCCCCCGGACGCCCCTCCCATCACGACTGAATGTATCATTCAGATGTGTTATGAGCTCTCAAGTTACTTGCAAGTTTAACCCTGACACTGCTGTAAAAGAAACCACCTATACAAAACTGTGAGTAAAGCGTTTATTCGTTACACCGTTTCTTTATCTGTTTTCCGTCAACGAGAAGAAAGATAAGGAAAGGGGAAGCAAGGTCCCGCAGCACTTTTGTCCCCAGCCTGTTCGTGCAGCACCTTTCAGGTTCAACCACCCACTGTTGAGTTAAACATGGCATCATGAACAGGATCCTCGGGGCAAAGGGGAAATGAAGGAGACATAGATGAGCTAGTCAAGCATTGCCCGTGGGGGAACCATCACCGGCCCCCGACCACAGACGCTGATACTCTATGGGCCCACATAGTGTACCATCAAGCTGGGCAAGACAGGAAGATAGGGGGCTAGGTCTCCATCCATCCGACTGAGGGCAGCAGGGAGCCGATTAAAGAATGGGTTGTGTCCAGCCTCAGCCCCACAGCCCTAGGATGCCTCCTTTCCAGCCCCGCAGTTCTTTACCACCCACCTGACACAAAGCCAGAGGCGTTACTAAGCTGTGTCAAGCTCACGGGCACAGACGATCGCACTCCTGCGAAAGAGTACGCCAGGTGCATCCAGTACCTAAAGGAGGGGAGCAGCTGCGAAACACCCCCCCGCCCCCGGATAAATTCAGATGTCCCAACCTCGATCCTGGGGGTGCCAAAAATGAAATCCTAACGGCCCTCCATGAGAGTCTTGAAACCAATGGGCGGGAGGCCACCATGTGGACAGGGCAAAAATGGAATCAGGGAAAGATGATTAATATCCTGTTTCACTCAGGTACCACCTTACTACGACATGCAGCAAACCAAGCCAGCATGATAGATATCCTGACTAGAACGGCTGCACAGCAGAGTACTGCACAGCCTGAGCCACTGCTTAAAGACGGCACTGCAGGAGAGGAAGAAGGAGTGGCTGAAAAGTCTCGGGCGGGAAACCCTGATGCTAGCGAAACCCCGTCGGCCCTGCCCGAGGAATGGCCCCCATATAACACCCCGCCAAGGCTATTCCCCACCCTCCCTGCCGACATAGGCACACCTGTTCTGCATGCGAACCCTGTAGCCTTAGTGAAAACTGTCACCGATGGCGCGGGAACTCGCACCGTCACTACCTTCCGCACGTGCACCAGAAGGGAACTCCATGAGTTGGTAAGAGACACCCAACTAAATCCAGGTGAAACACTGGTAATATGGCTGGGATAATTAATATTGGAACACGGGTCAGATTTAGTAGACCCTAAGGAGTGTGTTACCCTAATGCACCAACCCGCATGGAATGGAGGAGCGTGTAGCGACACGACTCAAATACTGTGCAACAAGGTTTGGCCAATCCCTCTGTGTGCTGCCATGGTCCCAGAGCTGCTAAACTGAGCCCACGCTTGGCATGCGGATTCACCAGGTGATTCATCACCCGTACAGCTCCTGTATTTAATAGCAGGAGCCAGTTACTTAACCTGGGACGCTGGACGGTATCCACTAACTCTGACTCCACACCAGGCAAACAGCGTTTGGCCACATCACTGGTGTCACGATCCTGGCAAGGTCCCTGTGCCTTCATCAGCAGTAGAGGCCTGCATTGAAATTTACGGAGGTACAAATACACCCATGTTCCGCTTGTTATTACACCTCCTGGTAGAGGGGCCAATAGGGAATGTCCTAAGTAGCCTAGGAAAGCTTACCACAGTGCGAAAAACAGGACCCAAGCCCACCGTGGCAGCGGCAGTGCAGGTGGTAGGAGTGCGGAGAGCACCGCCTAGTAAACCCCAAACTGATCGCTCACCATGTGGGTGACCACCGGACCGCACACCTGAGGAACGTGCCATGTTTGGCTTTCTGCTAAACAAAAGCGGCCTGACAAAGAATCAGCTTCGCGGGCTAGGAGATGAGGGGCAAAGAGCACTGGCGCTAAACCTAGGCTTCAAGCTTAGGGGACAGGAGCCAGACAAAGAAAAAAACGAGTAGCGGCTGCTGATACAGGCAATGACGGCCGACCCTCCAACGACGAACGCCTGTACGCAACCTATAGTTAGTGTGAGCGCAACTGCAAATTCTACCCCTATCCCTACACACTTTTTGCTAGACACGGGAGCCCAAGTAAATGTGTTGAGACCTGAAACGCCCCATGTCAAGACATCCAAGGTCATCTTTGTACAAGGGCTAAATGCCACGACATCTGCGCCCATGGTCAAGTTTTGCATCAACAAAAGGGCCCTGTATGGTGTCTTAGAGGGCATAAACATCTTGGGCATCTCCGCAATAAAGGTGTTGGCCTTAAAGAACGCCATATACCTAGCACTCCCATTGACTGTGGCACCAGGGGAAAAACACCAGCCAGCGCTAGCAAACCCTGCACCCTGGCGGTATCAGCCAATCCCAATACACACTGACCTGCAGCCCCAGATCCGAAACCTCTTGGCTGACCTGTGCAAGCGAGGGTACATTCAGCCCATAAAATCCTCCACTTACCTTTCAGCCAGATGGGGTATCCCTAAACTGGGAAAGTCAATGGAAGCTCGTCTAGTGGTGGACTACCGTAAGCAAATCGTCGATGTAACCCATTCCAAATGCCCTCTGCGCAAACCGTCATGGACATCCTTGATAGTATAACCAAGATGCAGAGGGGCAGAGAGTGGTTTGCCACCACAATAGACTTAAAGGACATGTTTTATTTGATCCCTATAACACAACCCGCATGGGATCCTTAATATGTGCGTGGGTGGACAAATGTTTTTATGGAAAGTTTGTCCACAAGGTTACTGCAACACACCAGTGCTAGCATCCGCGGCCATGAACGAAACGATCGATACGTTCGTTCGTCTCTACCCAGAGGCCACAGATGTCTGCATTTGGGCTTATGTTGATGACGTCATCATAGGACATAATCATGCCACAGTTTGTAGTGTTACAGCAAGCCTGAGAATCACCTGAACAACCAAGGGTGGACTAAGTCCATGAGCGAACCATCCACAGAAATCACCTTTTTGGGGACATGGCTCGCAGGACAGTACCTGTGGGGAATGGCACGTAATGCCACTCCTGACACACCTTTGCCTTGGCCAGTCACACAAACAGACTTTCAAGGCCTGTTGGGTCATTTAAATTGGTTTTGCAACTTTGTAACACCGTCACAGCTAAAGGTTATCCAACGTCTGCAGCACCAAATCCGCAAGAAAACGTGACGTAAAGCCCCTTGGAGTAAGAGGGACCAAGCCACCCTAAAACAGGTTATAAAAGAGGTTAGAGAGATGTGTCTAATTGCACACCCCGCTAGTGTTAGCCTGACCATCCACATAGGCTACACCACGGAGCATATCTGGTTCACAGCCAATGATGCCAAAATGGGAAAAATTGTGTACGCTGGTCACCGCACACTCCAAAGTTACCAACATAGGTATGGTTGTCTAAGGAAAGTCATGCTCGCGACTCACCTAGGAGAACACCTCACGACAAGCCCAGGTGTACTTGTTGCACCCGGCGGTACCACACTGGCGTTGCTTAACCCTGATAAGATTCACCCAGAGTATCAGGGCATGGCAAAAACTTGGAGCGCCCTAGTCCTTCATCACCAGTATCACTTGTCGGCATGGCAAGTCGCTGATGGAGAAATGATTTCGGCCACCGAAGAGGATGATCTTATTGTACCACGATTGTATGGGACTACATCCCTGGTGCGGATAGCTTCAGATGGTACATCCCACGATGGCGGAGGGTATGGATATTATTGCGACCCCTGTCATGCCTACGAGCTCCAAACATCCCATCCAGGAGAGTTGGTCCAAGCACCTGAACTACAAGGCTTTCAACTAGCTCTTGAACACACCTACCATCACCACAATGGAACGCTTCTGGTACCCGTCATAGCCGTAGACTCAGAGTACATATACAAGATTGTCACCAGAACGGCACAAGTTATGAAGTACACCCCCCTCTGGGATGATGTTAAGGCCACTTTGCTACGCTTCTCTGTCTGTCCCTTAATCAAGCACACGTGCTCTCACCAACCTGACACGGACCCCATACATGCTGTCATAGATCAGCTGCTGGCCCACCAAGGACCCATGAACCAAAAGGACATACCTCAGATACACACCACTGACATAGACACCAACCCCTTTCTTGCTTGGCTCCACGAGGGTTGGGGACACCCCAGAGCAAAAAGGGCACAAGCTCGCTGGAGGGAGCAAAGCAACAAAGGACTGAGCATAGAACAATGGAAAAGAATACCCCAGCCTGCTCCGCCTGTGCACGAGAGAAATCGGTGCACCAGAAACATCTAAAAGGCACCTATGACCCAACGCACTTTGCTCCAGGTAAGGTGTGGCAGCTAGACCTGCTTGGATCACTCCCAGGAGCCAGGCCACCAAACAAGGGGCTAGTAATCGTAGATCTAGGAACTCACCAAGTCCTTGTCCTCCCCGCAAAGAAGACCACTGCTCCAGTAATTCAAGAATGCCTACAGCTCTCTTTCGCCCATCGGCAAGTGCCCCACATCATACACTCCAATGGAGGACCACCTTTTAACTCCAAAGGCTTAGAGCGGTTCGCAACGGAGCATAACGTTCAGTGGCATCACCTTCTACCCTATCACCCGCAGTCAAATGGCGTCATGGAGCGCCATATAGGACTATATAAGGAGCAGCTGAGATTAAAGGGCAATGGATCATTTAAGAACTGGACCAACTACAACAATGATGTACTAATTGCCATGAACTCCACTAAAGCTTTGTGGGACGAATGCACCCCGGTGCCACATCCATCTTGGAAGCCATGTTACTCATCCCAAGAAGCAGTGTGGCTAGCCATTCCCACAGCTACCAGCAAGCGTCCAACTCCAGCTTCTGGTGTTGTAGTTAAACCCGGCGAGTACCCAAATACCTGTTTTGTCTCTCTTGAAGCAGTCTCACCTGCACGCACCATCTCAGCCCACCATAATTGGCTAAGTTGACGTAGCACAGTTTAGTATACATTACTAACGAACCCCAAATTTTGTTTTCCAGCCTAAAATGGTATGAAGCTGCTGATGCATGACATGGTATGGAACATCTCATTGGCCACCGGCTTACTTGCATTCGGGACAACCGTCGCCATGAGGGAACCCATCAGTGACAACCCCCGGCAAAAACGCCATGCTGCACCTCGTAAAAATCTAGACAGGCACGGCCAGGTTCAGTACTGGCTAGCTATCAGACTTATTTGCAAGTCTTGAGTGAAACTTTTACCATTGCCGTGCGCTTAATTGCAATCATGATAACCCTGTTGTTACCATTGTTTAGTGCCTTATTATGTATTTATATTGGATGTTGTATTTTGTATGTTATCAAATGGTATTTAATGACGTTTCAGGTTTGTATATACCCACTTACTATTGGACAAGAGGTTCTCGAGCTTGAAGATGTCTGAGCCTGGCATTTGGTCAAGGGGGCACGTGATAAAGGAAAAAGTGACCAAATGCCAAAAACACATGCTCGTGGTGTTGGGGCGGGGGGAAAGCGGCATGATAGCCGCGCGATCGCTGGGCCCGGCCCGCGCACAAAGCCTCTGACGTAAAGTCAGAGACTTAATCTAATTGGCTGGGCAACCGCATGCTCCAAGCGTGATCAGTGCATGCAGCAAAGTTCCCAGCTCATGCAGCCCGTTTGGCGCGTCGGGAGTAAAGAAAAAAAAAAAAAATCACCGGCTGTATGGCGTAATCCTATTGGCTGCCTGAGCACAATAAAAGGAAACCTAAAGGGACGGGGGGGACCCACGCAATATCGGAGAGGCCTGATCACCCTCACCGGAGGTCCTGCATCCATGAAATCCCTTTCCCCAGGACACCCCCCCATCCCGACCAAATATATCATTCAGACGTGTTACAAGCTCTCGAGTTACTGGCAGGTTTAACCCTGAAACTGCTGTAAAAGAAACCACCTATACAAAACTGTGAGCAAAGCGTTTATTCGTTACACCATTTCTTTAACTGTTTTCCGTCAATGGGAAGAAAGATAAGGGAAGGGGAGGCAAGGTACCACAGCCCTTTCGTCCCCGGCCTGTTCGCGCAGAACCTTTCAGGTCCAACCACCCACCATTGGGTTAAACAGGCCTCTGATGATTTAGTACCAGCTATTTCAGAAATTGCTCTGAACACCTTAAAAGGAAACATCCCATTGATATCACACCAAATCCGCATGCTGAAAAAGAGACGAGGAATAATAAAAAACCTAAGTAGCAAAAGATTGTCTCTTAAAAATAAGAAACAGTTGGTGCAACAGTTTGGGGGATTAACTGGCCTCCTGTTAAGTTTTGCTCTCCCTCTGATTATGGGGCTTTTGACTAAGCAGTGATGGATTATGCAGAAAAAATGTACCTGGTGCCCAGTCACCAGCTGGAGCAAATAAGGGCTCCCACACTACCTCAGGAAAATATCAGAACCGAGGCAACCCAGTTATTAGATGCTGAAGTGAGGGACATTCTCCAAAGGCTTGGTTTAGCCAAATATGTTAAAGCTAAACTGTCTGCTGCTGTGCTTCAGAAATATCTAACGTAGGTAAAGCAGGGTGACCTGGACAGAGGGAAATTAACCCTGTTTCTGCCAGAACAGAACCCACTAGAAGCCATGAAATCCCTAGAAACCCTGACAAATCCCAGCCCCATTGCTCAGGAAGTGTTGGATAACGTGCTAAAGTGTTGCTCAGCAAACTGAGCCAGCACAAGTATATTTCTTCTTGAGATGATCAAGGGGGCTTTGTCTACAAAGGGATGCTCATCAAGGGTTCTAGCATGTTTGGCTTAGTTTGGGGAGCCCTCCAGGCTCACTCTGGGTCTAGTAAACATCCACCTAAATATTGGGATGTCGGGCAGTGCTGCGAATCATGAACTTTTGGCACACCTAAAAGCATCTGCCACAGACCAAGAAGCACCAGTCTCACTGCCTAAGAAGCAAAAAAAGGTCTCTAAAAGTCGTTGGCTCTCTATGTAAAGTTTTACGCTTGAAATAAACTATTCTATACTGCTTCAAATTTTGTCTACAGAGGGTTTTTTTAAAAATGAAAATGGGGTAAAAAGGACAACACACACATTTTTAAACAGCAAAATCTTTACCTACACAGCATGACCTAGGTCAGGGGTTGTCAAATGGGGGTACGTGTATCCCTGAGGGTACTTGAGAAGGCTCCAGGGAGTACCCAGTGGTGGTGCAGAGAAGCAGGGCTACTTGGGAAGCGGTGGCATGGGGGGCCCAGGCTGCTGCTGCCATCCATCACTCTGCATTGCTGCCACACGCCGTTTCACCACACCCAAGTACCCCTACTTCTCCACACTGCCAGCTTCACATCCAGGAGGAGGAGAGGGGCATTACTGACAACTGGCTGGATGCAAAGCTGGTGATGCAGAGAAGTGGGGTTACCTGGGAAGCAGCAGCATGGGGAGTGGGGCCACCACTGTCACCCATCACTCCATGCCACTGCCACTGGGTACCATGTGCTGCTTGCCCGTGCCCAGGTATCCCCACTTCTCCACACTGCCAGTTTCACGCCCGGCAGGCCAACAGCACCCTCTCTCCCCCGGCATGTGGCAACAGTGTGGGGAGCTCACATGGGCGGCCGCCCCAGCTGCCATAAATTCATAGATTCATAGATTTTAGGGTTGGAAGGGACCTATTAGATCATCAAGTCTGACCCCCTGTCCTGGGCAGGAAAGAGTGCTGGGTTCAGTTGACCCCAGCCAGGTGTCTTTCCAATCTCCTCTTAAATACCTTCAAGAAAGGGGACAGCACCACCTCCCTTGGAAGGGTATTCCATATTTTGGCCACCCTCACTGTAAAGAATTTTTTTCTGATGTCCAAACTAAACTTGCTTTTCTTCAGTTTGTGGCCATTGTTTCTAGTTATCCAGATGGACGCCCTAGTAAACATCATATCTCCTATTTCCTGCTGTCCCCTACCAATGTGTTTGTAGATGGCCACAAGATCACCTCTCAACCTTCTTTTGCAGAGGCTGAAGAGATTCAGGTTCCTCAATCAGTCCTCGTAGGGTTTTTCCTGTAGGCCTTTAACCAAATGGGTGGCCCTCCTCTGAATCCTTTCCAGGTTATCTACATCCCTTCTGAAGTGCGGTGCCGAAAACCGGAAGCAGTACTCCAGCTTCAGCCTGACCAATGCCACATACAGGGAATGGATCACCTCCCTAGACCTGTTTGTGATACACCTACTTATATAAGAAAGAGTGCAGTTAGCTTTACTTATTACTTCATCACACTGGTGGCTCATATTCATCTTGGAGTCAACTATGACTCTAAGATCCCTTTCCACAGTTGTGCTACTTAGAATGGCTATAGGAGTGTTGATGATTTTTCCTCCCTAGGTGCAACACATGACACTTATCTTTGTTAAAATGCATCCTATTCTGTTCCACCCACTTCCCCAGCCTGTCCAAATCCACCTGGATTAGCTCCCTGCCCTCTAGTTTCTTTACCTTCCCCCATTGTTGGTGTTGTCTGCAAACTTAGAGTGCTTTCTACTCCCTCACCTAAGTCACTAATGAAGATATTGAACAATACTAGTCACAGGACAGGGCTTTGGGGGACTCCACGGCCCATATTGCTCCAGGTAGAAACTGACCCATCCACCACCACTCTGTGTGTGTGTCCCATAAGCGAATTTTCCTCCCACCGGACTGTGTAATAATCTACATTGCAACTGTTTAGTTTATTTATAAGAATTGGGTGTGATACTGTGTCAAAGGCCTTTTTCAAATCTAGGTAAATAACACCTACCTCTATTCCTTCATCCAAGCATTTTGTGACCTGGTCATAAAAAGAAACCAAGTTAGTTGAGTAAGATATGCCTACTATGAAGCCATGCTAATTGCCCCTTAGCATTATTTTACCCACTGGTCCCCCACAAATGTGATCCTTAACAATTTTCTCAAAGGTCTTCCCAAGGATAGAGGTGAGGCTAACCAGCCTATAGCTACCCCTTCTTGAAAATAGGAACCATATTGGCCCTTTTCCAGTCCTCTAAGACCTGTCCTGAGTGCCACAAATGCACGAACAGTTGTGCCAGTGGTTCTGCTATGACTTCAGCTAATTCCCTGAGCCCTACGATGAAGATAATCAGGGCCTGTTGACTTAAATACATCCAACTTCTCCAAGTGCCCCTTCACTAGGTCAGCACTAACAGTTAGTGGGTTGGTATTTATCTCACTCTTACCTAAAGTCCCATTGGGATGCACGGTTGTATCCATGTCCAGGAACACAGATGCAAACAAATCATTTAGGAGCTCCGCTTTGGCCATCCTATCTGTTACCACTTGCCCTAGTCCATCTTGAAGGTTCCCTATATTACACTGCAGTTTGTTTTTGCTTCCTATTTACTTAAAGAATGACTTTTTGTTATCCTTAACTTTTGCTGCCTGCCTAAGCTCTATTTCCGCTTTGGCTCTCCTCACTGCTTCCCTGCAAGCTCAAGCCAAGAAGGGATACTCCTCCTTGGAGGCTGCCCCCTGCCTCCACAATCTGTAGGCCTCTATTTTCACCTCCAGGCTATACTGGATTTCCCTGCTCAACCAAGAGGGTTTCTTTGGTCTTTTGCCCCCCTTGATGTGTGCTATCTATACCGGGGCGAGCAATTATTTTGGGTGGAGGGCTGCTTACCCAGTTTTGGCAAGCTGTCAAGGGCTGCATGGGTAGCCTGCCCCTTCCCTTGACAGCTGCCCTGCCCCTTGACAGCTGCTCCACCCCCTGGTCACCATCTTGGGACCAATGTCCCAATGTCTCAGGGCCAGCACTAGTGGGGCCCAGAGTGGGGCACAGGCTTGCAGGGGTCTGAGGAGCCAGGTTGGGCTGCACCAGCAGGGAGAGGGGGGTGCTGGCCCAGCTCCATAGAGCCCCTGCCGACTGGACCCTGTACTCCTGCCACCCTGCTCTGGGCCCTGCCGGTGCTGGCTCTGGGACACCAGGGTGGTCCCCATGCACCCCCTCACTCCCAGTGCTCCCAGCCCTGTGATACAGGTAGGGGGCAGCATGCAGCCTTGATCCCTTGCTCCCCAGCAAGTAACAAGTTGGTGCTGAGTGTGAGGAAAAGTGGCCCCTCCTCCGCCCCGTGGCTGGCACTCCCTGTGAGTGGCTGCAGTGCGGGGCTCTGACCACAGGGCAGGCAAGGGGCCACTTTTCCCGTGCTGAGCACCAGCTTGTAAGCCAGCCCTGCTGCCAGCCTGGGCCCTGCGCCAGCTCCGGGTTCACTCATTGGGGCTGTGCCCTGGCAGCAGCAGCTGTGGCCCACTGCCCCGCTTGCCATGCCAGGCAGTGTTTGCTGCTGTTGCTGCTCGCGTGCTGGGCAAACCAGAGGTGGCAGTGGGAAACACTGCCTGTCATGGCAAGTGGGGGGCCGTAGCTGCTAGCTGGCTGGGGGGGTGGGGCTGGGCAGGCCCTGCTGTTGTGGGAGCCCTCCAGGCTTCCCTTGGGTCATAGAATCATAGAAGTTGGGTCGGACGGGACCTTGTAGATCTTCAAGTCTGACCTCCTGCCTGAGCAGGAGGAAAACCGGGCTCAATTGACCCCTGCCAGGTAGGCATCGAGCTGCTTCTTAAAGACCCCCAGGGTAGGAGCCAGCACCACTTCCCTTGGAAGTTGGTTCCAGATCCTAGCCGCCCCAACTGTGAAGTAGTTCCTGCGGATGTCTAATCTAAACCTACTCTCCAACAACTTGTGGCTGTTATTCCTTGTTATCCTGGGGGGTGCTAGGGGAAACAAGGTCTCCCCCAAACCCTTCTGGTCCCCCCTAGTGAGTTTATAGATGGTCACAAGGTCCCCCCTCAGCCTTCTCTTGTGA
>JAGPOW010001625.1:334520-358131 GCA_030014935.1 Caiman crocodilus
CTTAGCCCAGCAGCACACAGCCAGGATGCAGCAGCAGGTGCCAGAATGGGGCCAGAGCCATGAGTCAGAGCAGGGCAGACAGAGCACATGCAGCATCCCTAGCTTGGCCAGCACCCCAATCCCCACCCCAGCCCACAGCTCTTGCTCCAGTGACAAAAGTACCATGCTTCCCAGCACATCCCAATAGCTGCTTTGGCTCTGTCTGCTGCAACACACATGTGCTTGGAAGCACACACATGTGCACATGCACATGCACGCACACACAGCCCCAACCCCCCAGCTCCCAGATTCCTACCAATCTGGTATTTTTGTTTAAATTTTCTCCAGTGGCTGAGACACTGAGACAGCCTATAAAATCTGGGACTGTCTCAGCCAATCCAGGATATATGGTTACCCTATGTATAAAGAGTCTAGATTATTCTCAAAAATGCCCATATTTTGTCGCTTTGATTAGTTTCCATTCTGGCTGATATCTTTTCCACATTTGATCTGTCAACTTGCATTAGGCTTCTTTCATTCATTGAGAAGTGAGTAGAAGTGAAAGTGTTTATTTTAGTCAAGTGTTTGGTATTAATTTCATTCTTGCTTTTATATTGTTTTTAGTTTGGATTTTAAACCACATTTCCAGACCCATTTCATTGTCACTTCCTGCAACTTCATTGCTGTCAAAGGTCAGTCACATTGTCACTTCCTGATGTGATACCACTTCCTGTGAGGTCTTTGAATATGGCTTGCCAGCCCACCAGGTGCTTAAAGGTTTGTGATCCAGCCCCACTGGACCTTTCAGAAAGGTTGGACACCCCTGAACTAGACTCTTCTCACTGATGGCAGATGACTGAACAAGAAGCAACAGTCGTAAGTTGCAGCAAGTGAAGTTTGGGTTAAATATTAGGAAAAACTCTCTCACTAGGTGTGTAGAAAAACACTGAAAAAGATTACCCAGAGAGGCTGTGGAATCTCCAGCCTTTGAGGTATTTAAGATCTGGCTAAACAAAGGCCTGCCTGGGATGACCTAGTTGGGGATGGTCCTGGTTTGAGCAGGGGACTGGACTAGCTGACCTCCTGGGGTCCTTTTCAACCCTAATTTTCTATGATGCTAAGTTTCTATTTCCCTGAAGTTAAATTATTATCCAAGTCGACAGAGAGTCAGTGTCAGATTGGCAGGCTCCTGTCTCCTAATCCTGTCTTGAATTGCTTGTCTTTTTAAAATGTGTAGTTATTTTTTGTCCTTAACTGTCATCTCTGTTTGGTAGGGGGCACCAAAAACACATCCTTCTGACTTGATCCCTATAAGCTATCAAGAAGGCAGTAGGGCTGTGCGAAGCTTCGGTCGCTGAATTTGGAGATTTGGCCTGATTTGGGGAGCAAATCTCCAAATCTGAATTGAATCAGGAGACCCATTAAAAACACTGAATCAAATTGAAGCATCTGAATTGATTTGGAAAAGATTAGGAAAAGATTTGGAGATTCAGTTGGGCCGGGGAAAGGCAGGCACAGCCGAGTGGCTGTAGGTTCTCCTGTGGCTCTAATAGCTGTGCCTGCCTCTCCCCAGGAGGAGGAAGCCCCCATGGTTGCCCTGCCTGGCACCATCCCCGGGGTTACTTTTACTTACTTTTAAAGAGTGTAGTACAACAGAGGTCTGATTTTGCTCAGTTTGGTTAGATGCTAAAGCAGTGTTTCTCAGCCTAGGCTATGCTGTAAACTTCTAAAGATACATGAAAGGAAAAACTGGGAAAAGAGAAATGTAAATGGAAGAAAACGAAGAAAAAATAAATTGAGACTAATTCCACAATATCACCGAGATGGCTGAAGGGGTTGCATCTGGATGTAGACAAAGTTTTGTTTGTTTATTTTTATAGCCCAGGGATATATATGCAGCAGGATAATTGAAGAAGATTGTACGCAACTCAAAAAAGTTTGAGAATCACTGGACTAGCCTAATACAAACTGGGACAGGAAATGACCCAAATTTTCCTTTAAGCAAGAAAGCATGTGGGTTCAGGTCTGACTGGCTTTAACTACAGGGTGTTATGCCACATGTAGGAAGAAGCCAGGGGCTCATTATTTGTTGTAGTCAGTGAGTCTGTGCAGGTGAGTCACAAGCCCTGAGGTCACTGATTGCACAGATCCCTACATTAGCATTTATGCCTCATCCTGTGACAGCCACTTCTGCTTTTGTTTCTCAGTTGTTTTTCTACGCCCTCTACAACTTCCTCCTTTTCAGCCAAGCAAATTGATGTGGATTTCCCCTTTCTCTCATTTTAATGTCTTCAAACTAGTTAAAAAAACATCCTTTGAGAAGTAGATCCATGGTGAAACAACTGAAATCTGATTCTCAGGCAGGGTGAGGAGCTACAGCAGCCACAGGCACCAGCATTCCCCATGCTGCCCTACCGGAGACCCAAGTTTCTGCATGGAGTGCAGTCTGTGAAAGAGCCTGGCAAGCGGCCTATTTACTGCCCAGCCCGGGACAGGCTGCTGCCGTGGAAGACCGGCTATGCAGAGTGAGTTCTTTTCCCTCTTGAGTTCCGGGTGGAATGAGAGATGGAGTCAGCACATGGCTGGTTCTGGCAGAGAGAGAGAGTACACTGATGATTTTTGGGTGGAAACCAAAGGATGACAGAACTAGACTTAGCAATGTGCCAGCCTTATTCTGACAGTCTTACTCAAATCCCACACTGAACAATGGGAAATTATTCTGTTTGTCCACTGGAGATAGGACAAGAAGTAAATAGAATGGGTACAACTGTTAAGACAGCTTGCAGCAAATGAGACTCTAATCTTTCACATGCTGGGATTGTGCTTTATTTCATATCTGGTCCATGGTCCTCATGGTGTAGCAGTCTAAGCCTAGGTGTCTACAGAAGCAGCCTTGAAAGATTTACATGCAGGGGCAAATCTAGGATTTTGAAGAGGCGGGTTCAGATGGTATGATATAAAAAGAAACTAGAAGCTTTACTAGTATGCTAAGGGCCTAGGACTATATTACTTGGTTTAAAAATTGAAGAAAAAAGAAATATAACTTTATTGGAATGTCCATTAATTTTCTATATCATATATTATGTATTAAAAATACAACAAACTAGACAAAATAATCAAAAGATGTTGTTTCTCTCATCCTGTAATTATTAGAATTATGGTAAATGTACATCCCTTTCAGATTCATACAACAAAATCAAGCCTTCTTAAGCTTCTTGACAGTGCCTCTTGTCAAGCGTTCTTGACAGGAATGCTTTACTGAAAGTTATTTCCACACCTAAGTCAACGTTCACCTGAGTTAATATTTGCACACCCAAGCTAATGTTTTCACCTAGAGTTAAAAACAGTCTGCAGGGCTGTGAACCAGGAGCTACATTATGGGGAACAGTCAACAGAGCAGAAGAACAGATCATTTGATTAGTGGAACATTAAGGCAATTAAAAAAATGAGAGAATCATTAACACTTGTGGGATGAACAGTTTAGAAGGAATCAGGTAGATGAGAATAAGCCATGAAGTCAAGTGACTCCCTTGACTTCTGCCTGAATAGAAATGCTGCTGCCACTGCCAGGCAATTGGTTTTAAAATCTGAGTATACCAGAAATCAAAGCAAGGTGCAACTGCACTGCCCCCAGCTGCCCCTGCTTACTTGATATGATTCACCACTACGTATAGCATACCTACCAAGAATTGTTCATCTGTCATTTAACCTGGCTTCATAGCTGCTTTGTATTGCCCAAGTGGCACAAGGCAGCATAACCATACCATGAACTTGTTGGTTCAAGGGTGACAGGAAGGTGGGCTGGTGCTGCTCCCTGGTGGAGGAATCAGCCTGGCTCAACTTGAGCCTCTTCAGGGCTGGGCCAAGGAGACAGGAACATCCCTGGTTCTGTCTGTCCCTACCTCTGTAGGTCCTTGTCCCAGGTGCAGCAAGAAGCTGGGAGCTGGCAGGGCACTGAGTTTCTCTGGACATCCCTGCCTCTGCAGAGGCTGTGCTGAGCTGGAGGATGCCACTTCACTACAGAGCAGTAAGGCAGTTGGGGTAGGGAGGGGAGGGTGTCTCCAGGTTCATGTTGGCTCTGTTGGCATTAGGATAGTAATACAAACCAGAATACAGTGAGACTGTGTTTATGAAAAGGCATTCTTTCACACTGGAGCAAACGTAAGCAAGGTTATGGAAAGGAATATTTGAAGCAACAGCAGGCATGAAATTTACTCTGCCCTAATGGTAATTAAATACATCATAAGTCCTGGCTTATGCATTAATATTCTGGGTACCAGAAGGTACTGTAACATTTCAAACTGTGTGCACAACTGGTTACCACACTGTAGGCTCTTTTACATGTGCTCCAGGGGTGGGGAGCACGGCGCTTTAATTAAAGCATGCCATGACTCCTGTTTCAGTGTCCCCAGAATTTAAAAATGGTGGTGGTGGTGCTTGAACTAAAGCTCCTTCAATTTAGTTCAAGTGCTCCCGCTGCTGTTTTTAAGTGTGCGGGATGCTGATACATGAAATGCAGGTGGCTGCTGGAGCATGGTATTTGCCACACTCCAGCAGACTAAATTAACCGAATCTGCTCACATACCAGAGCAGCTTCCATGCTCACGTACAGGCACCTGTAATTCTCTATGTCTGTAGTTCGTACTGACATTTGTGCTCTTTCTACTTACCAACTTCTTCCTCATTCTTCAAGAAATGCAGTAAGCCCAATGTATAATTTGCTGGAGAGATAGATGACTGAGGTTGAAAAGAGTAAACATGGCCTACTGGTTAGAGCACAGGCTTAGGACTCAGGAGACGTGAATTCCTTTTCCTACTCCTCCACATACATGCTCTGTTACTTCTACTTGGCTAATGTTTCTAAAGCCTCTGCTGGTTCTGACTAAAGCCCATAACTGCAATAAAATTCAAGAATTGGGCAAACTTAACTGAAGTCAGGGATTTGGAGGTTTCAAATACATGCTCCAAAAAACAAAGAATGCCTTTTAAACTGTAGGTCTGAGCCCAATCTGTAAAAGGGAGGGAGGGGAATAAAGATATCACTTGGCCTTCAGGCATTGCAAGGGAGGAAATGTGTGATTAATAAACTTTTTAATGTTTGTAAATCATTTTGAAATCTTTGAATAGACAATGATATAACATTGACAAGTATTATTCAGTATAAATATAATCATTAAGTCTGTATCCAGAATGTATCCAGAATAGATATGGATATCTATTGCTGTATCTGTACACACCTGCACTGGCAAAAAGATTAGCTCAGGATTGTCTAACATATGGCCTGCGGGCCACCATGCAGCCCCACAACCCATTTTCTGTGGCCCGCAGTGCTGTGACAGGAAATGAAAGTAAACATGGTTTACTTTCGTTCCCATCCCTTGTCCCTCCCCCAGCCCCTCAGCAGCTTCCTAATCCTGGAAATGCCCATGGAAGGGCATAGAACAATGGTTCAATCGAAACTGGACGCAGGAATTCAGGTTAATATTTATCATTTGGAGAATGAATATAGAAAATGTAAAATTGAGACCAAACGCGAGTCCAACAAACATCAAAATAACTGTCTACCCAGGAATAAATATAGCAGTAAAAGTGAGTTGCATGCTAGCATCCAATATGAATATATAAAGTTGAGTATATAAACTCCCAGTCATTATGATACCTTGGGAAGTGACATCAATTTTGGGTCTGGCAAAAATGTAAAAAATCTTCATCTAGTTATGCATGTGCTTGCAATACAAAAAGATACAAAATTCATGCCTCCTGATGATCCTCTTGGCCATCTCAGCCCAAATCTGGATAATCTTTTTAAGAAAAAAACAGTTGTGCCAGAACACAAGAAACAACCTTGTCCGTAAAAGAAGAAATATACCTATGGACACAGAAAAATACAATCATCTAAAAAGAGGAAAGCGACCTCAGCAGTCTGTAACTGATGAACTTCATGCCATGTCCAAAGTACAGCGGTCACATTTCCCAGATATTTCTATGCATCCAGGAGAGAGAGGAATTTGTTTTAAAAAAGAATGCAATCTGAGTTCCATATAGTCACATGACTCCAGGAGCTGAGACTTTAAGGAAAACATTTCTATGAGCTCCATGTTAAAACTGTAAGAGTTTACAGTGCTGTGCTTACAGAATATGCTCCATCAGCTGTTTACACAACTGTCTGGGACCTGGCACAATGTCAAGTACTTTACTATGTCAGTTTCCCAGATCCTGAATTTAACTGAAGTATTTGTATCCTCAGAGTCATCAACGTGGAGAAATCAGAGTTCAATGAGGATCAGGCAACATGCTGTAAGATATCCATGAGGAGGAGAGAGACTAGCTTAGAGGAGAATCAAGAATGGTTGAATCTTTGCTCCAATCAGGTGATTAATCTATCTGTATCTTAGTAATGACCACCCCCTATATGGGTAGGATGCACATGCCTGTCTGGAACCTTTTCTTTTGTGTATGGATCCAATCCCCACAGAAGATACTGGAAAACATCCCATTGAATCCCCTAGGATTACCTTAGGCCCTGAAAGAGTAAGTCTGAAGCAGCCAAGGCCTGACCTTGGGATGGAAGTGACCATGGAGCCTAGGTCCCACTCTCTCTATGACCACCTAAATCAGGGGTGGGCAATTATTTTGGATGGAAGGGCACTTCAGTATATTGGTGAGATGTTTCAGGATTTAGGGGGAAGGTGCTGACCTGGCCTGGCCCAGCAGTTTGTGGGGGGGCGCTGGAATTGATCTGCCTGCTGATTAGCTTTGTTTCTGCTACCTGCCCTAAGCGAACTCTCGCGTTCATTGTGTTCTCCCCCCAGTATCTGACTGGCTATTACTGGGCAGTATTTGATGGCCATGGTGGCCCAGAAGCAGCGATAATTGCCTCCAACTACTTGCACTACTGCATCAAGCAGAAGCTAGAGGAAGTGGCAGAAGGGATCATAAAAGCTCATCCCCCCATGCATCTAAAGGGCTGCTGCATTTGCAACAGTGACCCACTGTTTGTGGAGGAAAAGCAAATCTGCCAGGAAGATGTGGTCATTGGAGCACTAGAGAATGCCTTTCAGGAATGTGTAAGTTATTCCTCCATTGATACCCACACAACTACACCATCCTTTCTTCTGTGATACCCATGCCAACAATGGCCATAAGTGACCTAAGCAGGGCCCACTGCTACTTACAGCTTAGTCCAGGTTCTACCTTCATGACTGAGACTAAAGGACTCTTCATTTGACTGAGGCTACACCACTCTTCACTTGTATTCTCCTCTTCACCGGAGAGAAATCCACCTCATGGTGCTCCAAAAAGTAAGAAACCGGGCTGGCTAGTGTGTAGTCACACTGCCCATAGACTCTTATTTGGAGCTGCAGCCTCCCACAGGGACAAGTACCTCCATTCTTACTTGAAGTTCTCAAAGTCCTTTTTATACCCCAACATTTACACTGCTTTAGTCAACTTCTGCGTGAATGCTCTTTCTGGTTTAAGACATGCTTTTTGCTGTTTAGCTTAGACCTGTTCCCAATCAATTTAAACTAAATTGAAATAAACCCAGTTCAGACCAGATCAAGTTAGAATCACAGAATAGTAGAACCGGAAGGAACCTGTAAGATCATAAAGTCTGGTCCCCTGCCATAGGCAGGAGGTAACTGGGTTAAAACAAGTTTAACGAGATATTTGTCCAGCCTCCTCTTGAACACCTCTGGAGATGGTGATCGCATCACCTGTGCTGGAAGTGAGACAGATTTTTCAAGGGCAATGCAGATAAGTGCCCAATCCATACAAGCTACCCAGCCTGTTATTTCTGCCTGCGAAAAACTTGCCCTTTAGCTTCCTCTTGGGTTTCTAATGGTTCAGAAAGCTGTCATGAGCCGGAGTCCTGGGCTGCTATAGCAGACGTGGACTAAAACAATACTAATTGTTTAACCACATCTCTAGTGATCATCCAGCATTTAGTCTTTGGCTCATTATGTAGGCATCTCACTCACAGAGTATTGAGCACTTAAACACCTTTTAAGATTCTGGCCCTCTGACCCTCACTGAGATACTCCCACTTCCACAGATCATGTCACAAACAGAAACTGTTTCTATCAACAGGATGAAGTGATTGGTCAGGAGATGAAAGCCACAAACCAGACAGGTGGCTGCACTGCTCTGGCTGTCCTCTACCTCCAAGGAAAGCTCTTTGTGGCCAATGCTGGGGACAGCAGGTGAGTTCAGATCCAGGCTTGAGTGCATTTTGCAGGCAGATTAAAACGGGAACTCAGCGGATGGTACGATACAATAGGTTGAGCAGATGGATCTGATGCATTGGGCTGCCCAGTACACTGTTTCCTTGCTAGCATGTGATTCTCCTACAGCAGTGGTGCTTAAACTTTGTTGTAAGTGGGCCAAATTGTACATTCAGAAATGGACTGAGGGCTGCATAGAAACGCATTGCTGGAGCTATGAGGGAAAAGAAGGTAAAAGTGATGACAACACTTGAGCTCTGGAGCTGCACGCATGCAGTGGCTCCAGCCAGTGACCAGCTGACATGCTGGTGGGCTCAGAGAACTTGCTGCACAAGGAGAGCTCTAGCAGGGGCCCCACCAACATGCCAGTGAACTCATGATGGTGACAGGTTATTTATATAGGCTTTGTAAGCCACATCCAGCTTGCAGGCCATAGGTGACAGCCGGTGTGTCAAACATATGGCCTGCAAACTGGATCTAGTCCTCAGACCCAGATCAACCAGCCTCAGCTTGCCTGACTTTTGTGGGGAAAGAGGGGAGCAAGCACCTGGATCCACAATTTTAGGTTCCTTGTGTAGCGGGGAGGGGGCATGATGAGGGAGGTAGGGTTGAGTAGAGAGTGAGAACGCAGCTGACTGTTAGAAAACTAGCTTATATTGAACAAGCAGTGAAAGAGAGTTCATTGATAGTAAGTGTCAAAGAAGGTGGGGGTTGGGGGGAGAAGAGCTAGATGTATCCAAGAAGTCTGTATGTATACCGGAGCACCCAGTTGCAGCAGTGGAAGTAGAAGGTGAGAAGAGATACAGTGTGGAATGTGTTGAGGACTAACCAGACTTGTCATGGAATACTAAGCATACACCTATGACACAGAGCCAGTTAAAATAGTACTTAATTTTGTATGTTCACTTTTAAAATGTTCCAGGTGACTAAGCTAGTTAGACATACAAACCTGTCAGTCTGCATGACATCAGAAATGCTTACACTCCTTTTTCCTTAACCCTTCAAGGGGCTGTGGGTTAATTCAAATATAGAGAAGCAGTGGCAGGGGAAGGTATGATTTTAAAGCATCCTATTAAGTCTCCTTACATATAATCAAATCCAGTGCTTCTTTCAGTAATGTTCTTTGTCATTATTAAACCAATTGTCCCAAATGTTATTCTTGTACTAGTGTGCAGTTACTGAAGTACCACCAGCACTAAATTAAGACAGCCAGGTCCATTCCGTGCACCAGATTCATTCATGATGTAACGGAGTTCTTTCTTACTCCTTATGCTTGGTGTAAATGATTCCCTAGAACAAAACAAATCAGTAGGAACACAGCAAGGAGGGACTGTACTGCAGTTACTATCACAGACAGGTACAATGACATACAACAAACCAAAATAATAATTAAAGTTAAGAAAGCATTAACTTGATGACTACAGGTTTAGAATGTCAACTCTTGTCTACGCAGGGCAGTTCTTGTTCAGAAACACAGCATAATGGCTCTGAGCAGTGAATTCACTCCTGAGACAGAGAGGCAGAGAATCCAACACCTGGTGAGTGATTTCTCCTTTTAGCCACAGAACCTCTATCAACATTGCATATGCCATCAGCTGCTTATAATGCTCCTCTGCTGTTCACATTGGATATATGGGACAGTTTATGCAAGTAAAAATGAATGAACGCTGATCTGATATAAGCTTCAGAAAGACACAAAAGCTCATGGAAGAATACTTAACTTCCATCTCTAACTTCAGCATAGCTGTTAGACAGAAAAACTTTAAAAGCCAAATGGAACAGGAAATCACAAAACAAGAAATCATCCACAGACTGGATTGTGTTAAGTATGATCTAAGTGAGGAATATGGAGTCTTATCCCATTACCTGGATTAGCTTGTATGACTGTCCTTTATTGCTAGTTTGCCTCTCCTAGCGCTGCCCCTGCTTTCTCTCCCTTCCTGTCTTGTATTCAAATCACTCTCCACTTTATACATTACTCTGTGCATGTCCTTTCATAGCATCTGAGGAAATGAACTCAGTCTCATGAAAGCTTATGGTATCTATATCTCTAATTTAGTTAGTCTCTAAGGTGCACATCTGCCCTGCCTTCATGTTAGCCTGTACCATTTACCAGTAGGAGGCCTACAAGTGCCTGCAGCAGCAGAGCTCCTTCTAACATCATGAAACTTGTCCAGATTTGTCAGGCTGTTGCTTGCTGTGCAAAATAAACCATTAATGCTGAGAAATTGGTAAATGTAGTATGACCAGAATGGGAAGCACAAAACTCCTACCACTAGTTACAGAAAATTGTAGATGTGGTTTACAGTGCTTTGATCATAACCAACCTCTATATACCAACCTAGAAAATAAGGGGATCAAATCAAGTTTCTGCAATGAGTATGAAGTCATAGAAAAATGGGGCTGGAAGGGACATCTGGAGGTCATGTAGTCCAGCTTTCTGCCTGAAGCAGGTTCAGCCCTATCCAAAATATCTCATACAAATCCTTGTCTAATCTTTTCCTATAACTACACAGTCAACCGTTTCACACAACCATAAGGTATAGCATCTTCACCTGCCACTGATAAATCAGGGGAACAATGTCAGCCAATCATGGTGAATTATATTACTTAGCCCTTATACAGCACTTCTCATACATAGGTCTCAGGTGCTATCATTCCTATATACTGAAGAATAAAGGCACCCAAAGAGGGCTGGGAGATTAGAAAGGACATGGTATTGGAAGCTGGACAGCAAACTGTTCCAACAGGATGGAAGCACAAGAATAGCAAGAGACTAGTATAGCTGCATAAGGCGTTTCTAGGATACCTCAAATGCAAAAGGAAAGCATACAGGCAATGGAAACATAGGCAGGTAGCCAAGAATACCAAAATGCCAGAAAATAGAAAGAACCAGGCACAAAATCAGGAAAGCAAAGATAAAGAACAAGATGATGAGAGAGGTTAAAGACAACAAGAAAAGAATCTATAAGTATGACAGCCAGAAAAGAAGGACCAAGGAAGCTGTGGCTACAGGTAGCTGGCGCTGGTCACTCCCAGAACCACTGCAGCCGGCGTTGGGGTAAGTACCGCCCTGTTCCCTCTGCTTTGCTGCCTTGTGCAGCCGCAGGAGTGGTATCCGTTAACTAGCTAGGGAGAACTCTTAACAGAAGATGCAAAGAAGATGGTTTGCCTCAGTTTTTACAAAATAATTAAACTGCAGCAAGACATCTAACAGGAATTATCTAAATAAGTAAGGGGGCAAGCTAAGGGATGAGATAACAAAAAGAGATGCTTAAAGACCTTTTGATTGATCTGAATTGATTTAAAATCAGCTGGGCTGATGAACTTAATCTCAGGGTACTAATGAACTGGCAGAGGAGATCTCGGAGCCCTTGATAATGATCTTCCTGAAATTGTGGGAGATGGGCCAGGTATCAGCAAACTAGAAAAGGGCCTACATAGTGCCCCTCTTTAAAAAGGACCGACAGAAGGACCTAAGGAACTACAGACCAGTCAACCTTACACCTCAATAGCCAGAAAGTTACTGCAGCATATTCTAAGGAAGGCCATTTGCAAGCAGCTGAAAGAAGAAAGGCTGATCACAATAAGCCACATGGATTTATGACAAACAAATTGAGTCAAATAAACTTTATCTCCTTTTTTGACGAAGTAACTATTGGGGAGGATGAAGGATATAAAGGTTTCCCTCAATTTATGCGGGTTCTTTATATGCAAATTCACTCCTATGTGATGAGCATATTTAGACCCATAATTCGTTATATGTGAAGTAAATTTGCTCTTATGCAGTCAGCATAGATGCCCCCCACTCAAAGCAGATAAGTCTGCGAGGGGAGGGGAAAGGGCTCCCACTCACCCCAACCCCGGCTGCAGTGGCCTCAGAAGCAGCTGGTGCCAGCTGCCTGTAGCTGCTTGGCTGCACCATGCTCTGCCTACCCCACTATGCCTGGACTTACCCCAGCTCCTTGGCTGCCGTGGTGCAGGCAGCTGGTGTCGGCTGCCAGGGCTGCATCGGCATGGGCTGGGGTGAGTATGGACAACTGGAACCCCAGGTGGCACAGGGCACAGCATTCACCCCAGTCCTGGCTGCAGTGGCCCCAGAAACAGCTGACACCAGCTGCCTGCACCAGGGCACAATGCAGCCCAGGAGCAGAGGTGAGTGAGGACAGGTGGAGCACGGTGTAGCCCAGTGGCTGCAGGTAGCTGGTGCCAGCCACTCCCAGGACCACTGCAGCTGGTGCTGGGGTAAGTACCTCCCTGTTCCCTCTGCTTTGCTGCCTTGTGCAGCCCCAGGAGTGGTATCCCTCCCACCACTCCTTCCCTAGACCCAGCCTCACTCACTCGCTCCCTCACCATCATGGGAACCTATCCCTATTTGTTACACTGTAAGGTGGGTTCACTTTATGAAAATTCATTTTTTGCACTGTTCTCCAGGAACCCATGTACAGCATAAATCGAGGGAAACCTGTAGTAGAGATAGATGTGGATATAGTGTATCTGGACTTCAGCAACTATGGCTATAACCTGATACCTGACACATGGACGATATCAAATTTTAGACAATTTTTAAAAATTAAATCTTCATATTTTCTCAAGCAGGAAGCACCTGTGATCACCTGAAACCTGAGATCCTGCTCCTGCCTTTGCTTCAAGGTAATTTGCATAATGACAAATCCTCATAGGAGGTGAGAGACTCCATATGAACTATGACATGACTGCCCAGAGGAATTTTCCATCTATTGACTCCTCTGTGAAATCCTACAAAATATGAACTTTCATTTCTACCCAGGAGAACTTTTACAATCTTTTCTCCAATGCCTGATGAAGGGTGTTTGTGCCTGAAAGCTTGCAATTAAAGAACTGTTTTTGCAAAAAGCTTGTTGGTCCAATAAAAGATATCATCTCTACAATGAGTCCTGATTGCCTTGGACTTCAGCAAGGCTTTTAGCAAGGTCCTGCATGACCTCCTCATAAACAAGTTTGAGAAAGATGGGCTGACCAAAACTACTATAAGGTGGATAGACAACTGGCTCAATAACCATAAGTAAAAAATAATTATTAACAGATCCAAATCAGAACAGCAGGAGGTTTCAAATTAACTTCCACAGGGGTCTGACCTGGGCTCAATACTGTTTAATGCATTTCTTAATTATTTGGATGCTGGCATAAAAAGTTTCTTGAGTAAGTTTGCAGATGACATGAAACTGGGAAGGACTGTGAACAGGCTGGAGGATGGGAAAACAATTTAGAAGGATCCTGACTGGAAAGCTGGGCTGGAACTAACAGGATGAAGGTCCAACGTGCAAGGTGCTACACCTCGGAAAGAATAATCAAAAACACAAATATAAAATGGATTACACCTGGCTGGATGGCAGCACTACAGAGAAGGATCTGGGAGTCATGGTAGATAGCAGAATCAAAAGGGCAATGCAATTTTGGAATGCATGAATAGAGGCATTAGGTGTAAGATACAGAAGGTAATATAGTGCTTCTCTACTCAACACTGGTTAGGCCTCGCCTAGAATACTGTATACAGTTTTGGTCTCCACATTGCAAAATTGATATGGAGAAGGTAGAAAGGATCCAGAGGCCAGGAACGAAGATGATCAAGGTCTTGGAAAGCAAGTCATATGAGGAGAGGCTGAAGGAGTATGTTCAATTGGAGGAAAAGGAGCTTAAGAGGGGACGTGATAGCAGTCTTCAAATATCTGAAGGGCTGCAATAAAGAAGAGGGAAAGCAATTTTCTCTCTTGCTGCAGAGAGTAAGATGAAGTTGCAGTGCAATGGCTTGAAGTTTCAGGGAAGTAGATTTAGACTGGATATCTGGAAAAACTTCTTCATTGTTAGAACAGTGAGGCAGTGGAAAAGACTGCCTAGGGAAATTTTGGACTCTCCATCAGTGGAGATGTTCAAGAAGTGGGTCGCCTGCCACTGGTCCAGGATGACCTAGACATTGGCTTTGGCTGCAGTCAAAGCTGAGGATTTTGACTGGTGTATGCCAGTGCTCCTGCTAGAACTAAAGTTCCTGCTAGGAACTGTTCTCGGCTAGAGGGTCTTGCCCCTTTGGCACAGGGTCAGATTGATCATAATAATTGTGGGTCAGGAAGGAATTCTACCCCATGTTCAGATTGATAAGGACTGTAGGGGTTTTTGCCTTCCTTTGTAGCACAGGGCATAGCCCTCTACTTGGGATCTCTTGAGCATATATTAACAATCTTTTATAGAAGCAGGACATTGGCTTCTGAGCTTCCGCAGCTTTATCTGTAACAGGTTAAGGTGTTATGTCTTATGTTGTGTTAGGGTTGATAGTAGATTTATGAAGAGTTTAGATTATGGATTTCTATAGGATGGTTTAGATAGGGATGATCCTGCATCAGGCAGGGGGTTGGTCCCTTCCGGTCCTATTTCTCTATGATTCTATTTTAGGTGAAGGAACTAGGCAATTGATGCAAAGCAATAAACTCTGGAGTTTACTGCCATTTGAACATGTGTGAAGGACTGCAGCACACTGAGCCGGGTCAGAACAGCCCTGGCTGGCAGGGAGGCCCCAGAGGTGAGCCTGCCAGCCTGGGGCTGCTCCCCCCATCTCAGTATGCTGTAGAGGGGCTGGCTGAGGCATGAAGGTGCTCAGTGAGGGATAGCTGGCAGGCAACCATCCACTGAAGCATCCTCACACCCCCGCCATCCAGGGCAGCATCTACATGTGCACTGTTGTGGAGTAAAAAATTCCACAGCATTAAAGTACTTGTATTTAGAAGTACTGTCCTGCTGCAGAGTTGATTAGTTTACTTCAGCCTAATAGGGATGCACATGCAGATATGTAATGTTTACTTCAGAGCTAATTAATCTACTCCACCATAAGTGTCTCATGTAGACGCACCCTCACTTGCCTAAATCACATGGCAAGTCAGTGGCAGAGCTAGCAAGAGAATACAGATGTATTACTGACTTCCAGTCATCTTCAGTCTGAGACCAAGGCTATTCAGGTTCAGAGGAGATTCAGCACATTCCTAATCCTCAATATGACTGTTCCATTTTGATTTTTTCTGCAGGCTTTTCTCAACCCAAAGCTCTTGGCAGATGAGTTCACACGATTTGAATTTCCAAGGAGACTGAAAAGAGGTGATGTGGGACATAAAGTCCTTTACCGGGATTATTTCATGGCAGGCTGGTGAGTCTCCAGCACTCCAAGAGTAATTGCACTGACTGTAATAGGTTTTTAGAAAGCAGCTCAGATATTTTTATTTCTGGCCATGAGGTAATGTACGGGAAGGAAAGATGCGCCAGTGAACATTTATTTCCTGCACTATGCTCTTTGGGAAGAAAAGTGTATTTAGTACTGATGACAAGTTTTAGATAGAGGGCAGCAGGGCTGCCAATCCAAAGTCCTCTACTCGAGAGATAAAGCAATAATGCTGCAAGCTCCCCTGCTATCATGCCTCAGTACCTGCAGACTTCCCTGGAGGAGTAAGGAAGGATTTTAGCCTCAGATTGTTCAGTTCTACAGCTTCTTTTACTGAGGTTGTCAACAAGGACTTTAGTGATTTGGAGCTGGAGATTCATTTCACACTATTTGGTTCACAGTCATAATATAAAAATCAACACCTAAACCTTATGCTAATAGCTTAGTAATTCCCACACCAAAATGTGCTGGTGTGTCTATACTGGACTTGAGAATGAAGAGTATAAATGAACTGTCACCCAAATTTAGCCTCCCAAGGCACTGCTGTTACTTCAAAAACAGGTGGCATGCCAGCCATGAGCAAGCCCAGGTCATGGCTGTTTACTGTTAGGAATTCAGGAAACAGAAATATAGGTTTGTAGAATGAATACTAAGCTTAGAACAGGGACAAGTAGGATTCCAGATGGTGAGAAAGGGAGGAAATGTTATTGTGGAGTTAAGGCCAAGCCTCAGATGATCTGGAGGCAGTTCCCAACTTTTACACCGATGTGCTATAAAACTTCGGGCAAGGCACTTAGCTTCTCTATGCCTCAGTTCCTTGTCCATGAGGAGCTAGTAATATTTTCCTGTCACAGGGGTGCTTTTGAAGATAAGTCCATACAAGTTTGTAATACGCTCACACAATAGTGATCACAACAGTGATTGAACAAAACCAGGATAATGAGGTTCACAGTCATAACATAACAAAACATAACATAACATAACATAAATATGTCTATTTTAGGGGATACAAGACAGTGGAAAAAGATGACCTCAAGTACCCTCTCATCCATGGTCATGGGAAGCAGGTAACTGAATGCTTTATAAACATACACCCTCCTAGGCCTGCATATGCAGATGGCAACAGTTGCTGAGACTCCTTCAGTTTGCTTAGAGACATTTCAGGGAGGCTTGGTCTAGTTGCCTCTAAGCTAAGTAGTCTCTTCAGCCAGCATAGAGAGAAGCTCTGGGGAATCATGCCAGGCAAAACTCTTCAGACTGCTGTTGTAACTATGAGGTGCTTCTTGATACCTGCCTGGTGTAGATTTCATAGACATTAGGGCTGGAAGGGACCTTGAGGGGTCATAGGAAATTCTTACCAGAAGTCTCTCCATACCTGTAACTACTCAACAAGGCTTGTAGACCCCTCTTAAAGGGGCAGACAACATTGTTACAGGGACCTTTAAAAGTCTACCTGAGAGCCTCTACCCCACACAGACAGATGGATTGGTGGAGATATTTAATCAAACTTTAAGGAAGTTAGGTGACAGGAGAACCCAAGGAATGGGATGTTCTTCTACCTTATTTGTTATCTGTGATCCAGGAGTTTTCCTAATCATCAATGGTGTTTTCACCTTTTGAACTCCTGTAAGGGGGAGAATCTCATGTTATATTAGACCTCCTTCAGGAGGACAGGCAAACAGGGAGCGAGATCTCAAAATGTAGTGCAGTATGTTCTCCAGCTATTGGAATGGTTGGATCTTGAGAGGGAATTCAGCCAAGAGATGCTCTGCCTTCTGTTAGGTTCAGGACTGGAACAAAATTCAAAGTAGAATTAGACATTTATTTGCATGTAGGCTTTGTATCCAGAGTTATAATGAATAAGGACACTTTCTGGAATGGATATTTAAACATTGTGCTCCAGGGCTTGTCATTTTTGATCACCAGTCAGGGAGAGATACTGATAGGCACAGGTGGAGGGAGAGAAATTATTATTTGGGGGGACTGAGCACTTGCACACGTGCACCCGCACACCTTCCCCCAGTAGGCAAGTCTGTCATGGAGAAGAGGCATGGGAGTCAGATCAAGGTCCCCCCAGTGCAGAAGGGATTGGGGCAAAGGCACGGGTGAATGGGGTCCCAGGGTAAATTGTGGGAATATTGGAGCCCCAGGTGGTTCATCCAGGGGTGCAGGGTGGCCCCCACCCCTGTGTGCACCCCAGCAGAGGCCCAGGGGGCACATGCCCCCCCAATCTGTGTGCAGGGTAGAGGCAGGCTGCCACTGTGGGCTGGGCTCTGCACCCTGCTGCTGGAGCCCTGGGCAACCCTGCAAAGGCAGGCATGTGGCATCACACCGGTCCTGGTGTGGCAGCAGTGGGGCCAGAGCCTAGCCTGTAACAGCAGCCTGCCTCTGCCCCACTCCCTCCCACCCTGTGGGGGCCTCAATCTGGTCCCCCACTTGCCTTCTGTTTCAGAGTAGACTGAAACTTGCCTAGCTGCCATGCTGGGCAGTAACCCACATGCTAAGACTGCAATCCCTGGCAATGACTGGCCAAGTTCGCTGACAACACCAAACTCTCGGGTAAAGCATCCACACTTGAGGACAGGAGGGTGATCCAGGCAGACCTTGACAGGCTTGTGAAATGGGTGGATGAGAACTTGATGGTGTTTAACACTGAAAAATGCAAGGTACTCCACCTTGGGAGGACAAATCTGCAGCATGCTTATAGGCTCGGCAGTGCTACGCTAACTAGTCCTACAAACAAAAAGGACTTGGGGGTTATGATTGACCATAAGATGAACATGAGCCTTCAATCTGATGCTACGGCTAGTAAAACAAGCAAAACGCTGGCTTGAATCTATAGATGCTTCTCAAGCAAATCCCAGGATGTCATTCTCCCCTTGTACTCAGCCTTGGTGAGGCTACAGCTGGAGCACGGCATCCAGTTTGGGCCTCCACAATTCAGAAAGGATGTGGAGAAGCTTGAGAGAGTGCAGAGGAGAGCCACATGCATGATCAGAGGTCAGGAAAACAAACCTTATGACGAGAGGCTAAGAGACATAGGACTCTTCAGCCTGGAAAAGTGCAGATCAGGGGTGATTTGGTGGCCACTTATAAGTTTATCAGGGGTGCTCACAAGCATCTGGGGGAATTTCTGTTCACCAGAGCACTCCAAGGAATGGCAAGGTCAAACAATCACAAACTCCTTCATGACCTATGAACATAGGGAAGAACTTCTTTACTGTCCGAATCCCCACGGTTTGGAATAGACTGCCGCTGGAGGTGGATCAAGCACCCACTCTGAACGCCTTCAAGAGTCATTTGGATGCTTATCTTGCTGAGATCCTATGATCCCTTCTGACTTTCTGCCTTTCTGCAGGGGGCTGGATGCGATGATCTTCTGAGGTCCCTTCCAGCCCTAATGTCTATGAATCTAGCAATCTTGGCTGCATGTCTGAGTGTGTGCACCCCTCTCTCCTCCCTGCTGCAGCCTGAAACCCATGGACTACCCTGCAGTCCTACCTGCTGCCCCACATTTTGGGGGGCTAAGCTGCATTAGCACCAGCCTTCTGTCACCTATGCCAATAGGGGAAGTTGTACCTTCCTCTGAAATACTGAGTCATGATAATTAAGACAAAAAGTATACAAAATAAATGGACTGTGACTCCAAATTTAATTTGGCAGATCTAGTGTTCCTATAACTAGAGCCAGCATCATCAGCTAGAGGTGGGTCTGCAAAATATTCACTGCTTCTGCCCTCATTGTGACCGATTCATCTTCACTGACCACGCTACTGTACGAGAGGTGAGGATTTCTTAGGGTGATCTCCCTTATTATCCCAACTACACAGTTGGTCCAAAGTTAAATGAGCTTTCGAATGCAAGACATTCTTCCTCAGGTCTCTGATCACAGGAACCAGGCACTGCATAATGAAAAACAGCAGAGGGAAGGGGGTGAGAGTTCTCAGGAGTGGCAGACATACAATTATCAGAAGAAAAGAAGCCAATTACTGGGAGCATGGTCATTTTCACCTTTCCTGTGTGGAAAGAATTCATAGGCGATGTTGCTGTGTAGTCTGGCTTCTGTGCACTCTACTGTGTATAGAGATCTAGGCAGGGGATTTCTTAGAGGACTCCATTGCGGGTTAGCAACTCTGCACATCTGGGTCGGACTATCATTCCAGCCTTGTGCTTCAGCTTCCTAATTGCTACCCACTTAACAGAAGCTTGTATTACTTTTATTTTGCAAGGATCACCACAAGGAAAAGCTGCCTTTAATTCTTTAAAAAGAGATTACTTTCCTTGTTCCCCAGAATTAAAGGTACTTGCCAAAATCCTTGTGGCACTGAGACAAGCTCCTGCTCCAGCACAGTAAATCTTTGTAGCACCTACAGACTTGTGCTGCAAGCTATGTGGCTAGCTTAGCTGATGCCATTGAGTTTGCATTGGTGAAATGTTTCAGAGGCATTTGCTCCATTTAACATTTCATTCACATTGGGGCATCCTCAGTTTGAGTCAGCCTCAAGAGGCCTGTCCCATTATCTGTGTGGCATGGTCCTTTCTCTCTTTATGAAATTCTGCTTGGGTCAGAGGCACAGTAGCAAGACCCAAGGACTTGCAGCTTCCTCAACTCATTCACAAAACCACAGTCCAGCATGACACAAGCTTTTCTATGTGTGGTTCCAGACTCGTTTGCTGGGGACTTTGGCTGTCTCTCGAGGACTGGGAGATCACCAGCTGAGCGTTACTGACACCAATGTTAAAGTCAAGCCATTTCTTTCCTGCATCCCTAAGGTGAGTGAATACGGGAGATGGAGATTACTAAAATAAAATATAGAATCATAGGAATGTAGGGCTAGAAGGGACCTCAAGGGGTCATCAAGTCAACCCTCCTGCTGAAGGTAGGATCATCCCTGACAAACCATGCCAGTCAAGTGTTTCCCTAACTTGCACTTCAAAGATTCCTAGGATGGAGATTCATTCCAGTGCTTAGCCACCCTCATAGCAAGAAAGTTTTTCCTCATATCCAATCTAAATTTACCTGGCTGTAATTTAAGATGATTGCTCCTTGTTCTGTCCCCTGCCAGCCACAAAGAATGCAAGACAAGAGCATATTAAAAAGAAAATTTGCAAAACACCTTCAGAAGACAAGCTTGGGAACAAAAAATTATAAACTTACATTAAAAATCAAGGACTGAATGCATATATGACACATTATACACTGATACACACACATTTATGGCCCATTATAATCTGCCCATGATCCCAGCTAATCTTTCTGCATTCTGCATATTAATGACCCTCTACACACTTGAATGGTCTTCCTCTTCCACTAAATCAAGAATATCCTTTTCTTCTGCATTTTTCTTGTCTGTTAGAAGAACAGAGACAATAACTGGAATAACTTTTTCACAGCTCAGCCAACTTTTTAGTCATCCGGGACCTCACCCAATCTCCGAGGTTCTCAAGAATAATAGCAATGGCTCTGACATTACTACAGTACTTTAGGGGCTGCATCCCATCTGACCCTATTGATGTGAAAACACCCAGTTTCTCTAAAGGTAGAAAGAAGTTGCCTTTCATCACCTGTATGCTGCCATAAAAAAAAAATTACAGTAGCACAAAGTGATAGCAAATAAACATCCATACCTTTTGCAGCACCACAGCACGGCTGCAACAAAAGGTAGTAATAAATTATGCTCCTTTATTGTGGCAGATGTCTATTTGCTCTATGGCTAGAGCTGCCTGTACTGTCCCACCCCCACACGCAAGCACACCTGAGGCTTGAGGGGCCCGGTCCTGTGCAGGAATGGACCCAAGCCCAGGAGAGCACCTACCCGGATTTCCCTGCCTGTGGAGACATGCTCCTAGCAATCTATAAGCACATCTGTGGAAGCAGGAAAAGTTGGGTTTCCTTGCTTCCAGGCTTGCCCCAGATATTGGTGGGGACGCACTGCTGCAAGCAGGGAATCCTGACTTTCCCTGCTTCCAGAGATGCATGTCTCTGGGAAGAGGGAAAGCCAGGCCATTTTAGTGCTGAGACAAAGTTGGGATCATCAATCAGTTGACTGACAGCCCAGTTCTGGGACCTTAGTGGAGTGTCAAACTTGCTTCAGTGCAGTCCCAAACCTGAGCCCTCCAATCAGCTGATAGGCAGTCCTAGTCCTGGGACTGCAGTAGAGAATCAAACATGCTCCAGTGTGGTCCTGGGGCTGAGACCACACAGGTATGTTTTGGATTTCCACACTTCCAGAGACATGACCCTGAGATCTCTGCAGGCAGATCTCTGGAAGCAGGGAGCACATCACCTGATGACCCACAAGATCAGTGGGTAGGACAACAGGTGACATTTGTTTTCCACAGAAAAGTTGATAAGCTGTGCCAGGAGCACAGCTTTGCTGATCAACAAAGTTGATCAGCTGTTCCACTAAATTTGGCAACATCTTTTCTTAACTTAAGTAATCCCTAACTGTTCTTCCATTACTTAGGGCTGATTATCTCCCCCACATCCTGGCTGCCAGCTGCAGTTGCTATGTGATAGCTGACCTTGTTTGTGAAGGCTAAAGTAAAAAAAGGCAATAAATACTTCAACCTCCTTCACATCATCCATTAGAGACTGCATTCTCTGCTCAGTAAGGGATGTACACTTTCCTTGGTCTTTGTCTTATTTCTGGCATACTTGCAGAACACTTTTTATTTCCTCTTAAATCCTGTGCTAGTTGCCATTCAAATTATGCTTTGGTTTTCCCCATTTCTCACTGTTTGCCCATGAAATACTCTTATACTCTTCCCTAGCACTATGAGGCAGTTTCCATTTTTTGTAGGATTTTTTGAGTTTCAATTTATTGAAGAATTCACCGTTTAACCAGATGGGCTCCTGTTGCACTGCCTGTTCTTTCTTCACATCAGGATGTCTTGCTCCTACATCCTTAAATTTGGCCTCCTAAAATTACAGCCAGTTCTCCTGGACTCCTTTTCCCCTGCAGACTTGCCTCAGATTATGCCCACCAGTTCCCTGAGTTTGTTCAAAGTCAGCTTTTCTGAAGTCCAGTGTCTCTGTTTACTAGGCCTGTGCAAAGAGGCTAGTATTTGCTTTGGAATCGGGGGACAGTGATTCGGTTTGGAGATTTGAATTGCTGTCCCGATTTGATCCAGTCGAATCTGAATCAGAGATTCAGCAGCAGCCAAATCTCTGACTCAGCCAGGCCAGGCCCATCTCCCACCCCTCTCCCAGCCTTGCAACGGCTGCCCCGCACACCCCAGCTCCCAGCATTTGGGGGGGAAAAAGCCCCGGATCAGCAGGTGCTGCCAGGTGGGGGGGCGATCTGCATTTCCCCCCACTCCCCATGCTACATGGGGGGTTCTGCATGAGCCCCTGAACCCCTCCCCCCACTTCCCCATGGGTGTCCTGCACGGGGCCACGGGGCCCTTTAAGAAAAAAAAAACAAAAAAAACCTGAAGAAACCCTGGGACTCACCACTCCTGCCAGCAGCAGGGCAATCCCTGCTGCTCCCCCGCTGACTCTGCATGAGCCCCCGAAGCCCCGTGGTTGCACCAGGAGCAGCGAGTCCTGGGGCTTTTCTGGGATATTTTTTTTTCTTGAAGAGCCAGAGCCCTGGAAGGCAAGGCAGCCATGTGGGGGCCAGAGGAGCAGGGGATGGGGTTGGGGGGCTCATGCAGAGCTCCCCATGCAGCATGGGGCAGTGGGGATCGCTCCCCCCACCTGGCAGCACCTGGTGAGCACTGGGGCTTTTTTTTAAGTACCAGAAGCTGGGGCAGGCAGGGGCAGCCATGGGGGAACTGGGGACACAGACAGGGGTTGGGGGGCTGGCAGGGGTCCCCCTATGGTCCCCTCCCCTCTCCATAAGCCTCCCTTCCCTGTCTCTAGTACTTACCAGCTCAGAGTAGTTGCAGCTCCCTGCTGCAGCCACCAGGTACTGTCCGAATCATCTAAATAATACAAGCTGTATCATTCAAGAGCAACGGGAACTGAAAGGTCTTGGTTTGTTAACAGAGTACTGCATCCAGTTTTGGGCTCCACAATTAAAAAAGGATGTGGAGAAGCTTGAGAGAGTCCAGGGAAGAGCCATGTGCATGATCAGCGGTCAGGGAAGCAGACCCTGCGATGACAGCTGAGAGCCATGGGGCTTTTTAGCCTGGAAAAGTGCAGGCTCAGGGGTGATCTGATGGCCACCTATAAGTTTATCAGGGGTGACCACCAGTATCTGGGGGAACATTTGTTCACCAGA
>JAGPOW010001625.1:365144-380496 GCA_030014935.1 Caiman crocodilus
CTGGTGGCAGGATGCCTGCTGCCTCATGGGGTCCAGGTCAGGTACTGTTTTTATTGTTTTTATTTTGGATTTTAAACCACATTTCCAGACCCATTTCATTGTCAGTTCCTGCAACTTCACTGCTGTCAAAGGTCACGTGACATCACTTCCTGATGTGATACCACTTCCTGTGAGGTCTTTGAATATGGCTCGCCAGCCCACTGGGTGATAAAAAGTTTGTGATCTGGCCCTGCATTCAAAAAGGTTGGACAGCCCTGGCGTATGGACAGGCATTCATTTGCACTGCTACGAAGTTTTCAAGCCTAAGCCAGAACACCAGGCAGCGAGCAGCCCCATGGCTAACAGTTGGAGCTCTACTAATCATCGGCTGAGGTAGCGCCTTCTGTTTACACCCCAGCTGATTGGCTGGACTGGGCAGAAAGTAGCAGTGCTGGACACCCAGCTAGCTTGCTGCTGGGTGGGCTACCAGGGAGCCAACTGCTCCCCCTCCCTCTGTCTTAGACAGGAAGCTAGAGGGAAGTAGAGGACTGTGGGATACTGGGAGTCCAAGGGATCCCTATCACACTATGTGTAACTGTTAAAGTGTTACATATGGCACTAGAAAACTTTGCTGTCTAGAAAAGCTGCTGTTAGAAGAGTTAACATTTCATGGAGGAGTTGCTATGTTCCCCCTTCCCACCATCAAAAACAGCTTGAACACCTGAATTTAGCACTACAAAAAGTGAGCAACTTATTGTATAAAGACTGTTGCATTTAGTTATTTAAGCAAATTTGTATATTTGGCAATGTGATGCATCGTATTTTAATAAACACTGTGTCAGTCCATAATCCTGGCAGATAACCAGGAATTCTGGTTTTCTCTGTTTAAAAATAGAAAATTCTGATTAAAAAACACAAAATCCATGATTAAAATGAAACACCACTATCTATCTACACACACATTTGGAAGCCTACCAGTGTCTCAATCACTATACTAAAATAAATTATAAATACTTATATATTTTGGTATTTGATTTTAGGTTTTTTATCATGGAAAATCAAGAGCTCCCTCTGCCCCTTCACTCACCAAGACACAGATCCAGACCCCTCACTCCTTACCCACAGCCCTGCCAGAGGAGGCCTCCAGCTGCCAGGGCTCTGGGCCATTCCCCCCAGATGAGCCGCCCATGGCTCTGTCCTGCTCTCCACCTGTGGCTGCACGTTCTGGCTCCAGGTCCCAAGCCCTATGCACTACCTGGGCTGGGTGGCAGCTCCAGCCCTGCCCAACCCAATCCCTCCCTCCCTATGGAGGCCTCTATCCCCCCCACTCCTGACTTACCTGCAGGAGCTGCTTTCTAGGCTGCCTGGCAGACATGTGGGAGCAAGCACATGCACATGGTACCCCCTGCCCAACTGCCCTTCTCCTGTGCCCCTCAGCCTCTTGCAGGCTGGATCTCTGCCAACCTGCAGAGAGCTCTTTGCAAAAGTGGAAAATCCACACGTTTCTCCATTAAAATTAAAAACCTGCTTTTTTCCTCAGTTAAAGGGGAAAATCCATGGGGGGGGGGTTTCATTTTCCAGTGAGACATGGAAAACCTAGATCCCTGCTAATAACAGACATTTGTTCATGTAGTTCAGGCCTGTAATTGACTGCAGCGCTGATTCTGCAGTTATGTAACCTCAAGGATCTGAGCTGTCATCAGATGCTAGCAACAAGTAGATCAGTTCACAGAAATGAAAGATCTACAAGGTTAAGTTACTTGACAAGTTGGAGATTCAGAAAATGACTTCACTTAGTGCAAAGTGGTAAGCCATCTTTATTTATGGTTTTAAGTTTATTTTTCAGCTATGCCCCATCAACTAAATTCAGATATGGGTGACTATTTGTTTCTCCCTCTGTAGTTTTAGATAGGAATATTCACTCTGCTGCATTTTTAAACAGCTACCATATTCCATAATCAAAATGGTCAGTAAGAGTCTCTGGTACATTGTTCTTAAGTGCACTGAGCTCCATTGGCATAAAAAGCTAATTAAAATACAATTTCTGAACAGGACTCCTTCTTCAGCAGAAAACACGTATGCTGTATATTATTTCCAATCAGTCAAGTTCTTCTTTATGTATCTTTAAAAGTTTTTTATGAAAGTGAAAGATCTGCAGGACTCTGGAGAACTGACAGTCAGTTCTAGAGATTTTTCCCTTAGCAACATGACTAACTTTTGTCAAAAGTTGTAATTGCTTTTAGGTATACTCAATAAAGGAAACCAAGTTATCAATTTTTTTCTAGCCTAGCTAACCATAGTAATATCTATGTCACAATATTTAGTACATTTTGCTAACACAGTTTTACATTATCAGATAGGAAAGCTACAAAGTTGGGTGTGAAAAATGGACCTATTACTCCTACTCATGTGAATCATGTAAAGGGAAAAGAGCCGCTATTTCTTATTTAAATTTTCTACTAATGTTCAAGTCAGACAATGAAACTGATTTCACGACTTAACTCTTATTAGCTTAGTAAGGGTTTCCTTGTTTAACTGCTTGAGAGGGATAATGAGTTGAGGGTCTACTTTCAAGCACAGGCTATTGTCCTGTCCTAGCTCTAGGTACCCTTCTTTTAACTAGGGATCTTGGTCTTCTCTGATAACCCCCCCTCAACAAATTCTCTGACAAAACCTCCCCAAATATATTATTAAAATTAAAAACCTTCTGCAGCACCCCCAGCCCTGCTGGTGCCCCGCACTGCCTGCAAAGATCCCCCCCCATCCTGCTGGTGCTCCTCAGTACCACAATAGCCCCCAGCCTACTTGTGCCTCTTGCCCCTGCCATACAGCCCCTGCCCCACCCTGCTGGAGGAGGCCTCCAGCTGCCAGAGCTATGGGGCCAAGGACCTAAGTCTGCAGCTCCCTGCCCTCAACAGCAGACAGCTGCAGAAGCAACAAGGATCCAGATTCCCCACTGCTGCTGTCTGCTCAGGTGGGGCCGACTCATGGCTCCTCCCATCCCTGTTGGTGCCCCCAGCCATGACCTGCAAGCCCCAGCCCCCTGCAAGCTGCACTTAACACATAAGGTCCAGGAGAAGAGTGAGGCTGAGCTGAGCCAAGCAGAGCCATGACTGATTGAGAGTCTCAGGCCCCACCCTTCCCCCTGTGGGCAGGGCTGAGGGTTTCCCACCCTGTTTGCAAACAGCTTTTGCAGGCTGGAGCTCAACCAGCCTGTGGAGCTGTTTGCAAGATCAGGGAATCCACAGGGTTCTCTGCTAAAAGAAGAAATCTGCATTTTCTCTAATGAAAAGGGGAAATCTATGGTTTTCTCCATTTTTCCGTGGGAAACGGAAAACCTGGATCCCTGCTTTTAAACACTTGTCTGCCATGCCTTGATGTAATGGTTGATTTTTCAAAGGACAACTGCCCAAATCCTACAGTATGCCTCTGCTAACTAGGCACCCCTGATCTCTATGTGCCCAGTGCACCTCTTGTCTTATGGGCTATTCAGTCTCTGACCTCCCCTACAGCTATGCCCGTGCCTTACAGGTTTTACTTGATGCCATTCTGTCCCTTGTAGAGGCCTAGATCCTCTCAGCTTCTGCCTCCTTTTTCTCTAGCTACAAGCCTCCAGTCCTGGCCTACTGATTTGTGTATGGCTTCAGCCCTGTCAGTCAACAGTGTCTCTGGGGCCCTGGCCCTAGAATTCACCCTTCTAAGCTGCTGGGTCCCTGGTCTCTGCCTTTCTGGGCTGATCTTGCCCCTCTTGGGCTACAGGCCCATGATCGTGGTTCTTGCCCCTGTTGGGTACTTATTGTTTTGCCCTTCTCAGACTGCAGGTATCTGATGCTGGTCTGTGGCCTGCTTGGGCACTGGGACCCTGGCCCTGTCTCCACTTTGATGATTTGAGCCCCACCCCTGGCTGGGCTCAAAGCAGTTGCATGCCTCTCAGGCATGGCTAGGACCTCCACTTCCCCTACACTTCCAAGCCCAAGCCATCAGTACAATTTTAAAGGAAAATGGCAAGCAACAGCTTAACATAAACCTTTGCCTCTTTTGTTGAACAAACATCAACAAAAGAGAAAAAGCACGCTACTGCTTTAAAAGAAAAGTCTCCCTCCTACCGTCAGAATAGGCAAATGTACCAACAGGACAGCCCTCACACTCCTGAGTTCCCATCTCTCCCTGTTCTGATTCCTGGTTCCTCAAGTAGCTCCCTCCCCCAACCATGCCCCTGCCCCTGCAACTCCACACTTCTTCACTTGCAGTCCCAAGTGTAGGAGGCCCCCTACATTATCTCAGCCATAACCAGCTTGCTGCAGAGCTCTTCCCTCTTTGGCTTTCAGGGCCTGACTACCTGCCTGCTTTTAGGCACTCTCTTTCCATATCCCCTCAGCCTTGCCCCTTCCAGTCACATGACGACTTTACAGCCACACACAGGTGTTCCCCCCCTGGGTCCGATAATCAAATTTGCTTTTCCTGCTAGGGCTTCACTCCACTGCCTGTAGCCCTTTGCTTCTGGGGTGCTGACATGCTTGCCCTGGCATAGTTCTGCATATAGCTCTGTAACTTTCCTAGGCTAACTACTTCTAGGAATATCCTCTTCTCCATGGCTACTATTCTACTTATTTTCTGGCAGCCAGTTCCCTAGTAGTTAGCCTGCTTTCAAGCTGTCCACTCCATGCAGCCAGTTCAGCCTGCTCCAGTTTCCTCTTAATGTAACAGAAGTCCTCTGGCTCCCTGTTAGATCAGCAAACAAGTCTTAGTGTAAGACCTACTCTTAACTGTTCAGGGTACCAATATATTTAAGGACAAGAGAAACATCTCCTTACAGATAAGGACAGCATTCATTACACCCCTTTTAAAATTAGATGAAGCTTAAACTTTTCAGAGTTGGGAGCATCCCCTGCCTGATTCCCAGGATGGAGGCCAAGGACAGTCCCTGCACTCCAAACAAGAGCTGCCCTCATCCCTGATTCAAAAAACTACTGAAGATTGAAAGACACATTCATGCGACAGCAAAGATCATCATAAAAATATTCAGGGTTTTGAACTATTGTTATTCTTATGGTTAATTCAGCAAATCTCCTTGCCTGAAAACTTTTGATTGTTCTACTAGATAAGTTCTCTGATAAATATTTAAGTCCTTGGCAACTGTAAACATTTTATAAACATTTTCCTAAACACAGGTATGCATAATGGAAGGATAACGGAGACCTGGTGGGATTCTACTACCTACGATTGGTCTGTTGCTTTGGAGGGTTATACCTTATACAGGAGAGACTGTCTTGGGAAGAGGGGTGGGGGTGTTGCTCTTTATGTCAAAGATCAGTTCACTTCCCTGCAAATTGAGTTTTCTAACCAGGATGGATGTCTTGAGATCCTCTGGGTCAAAATACAGGGAGAACATGGGGAGGGTAACATACTTTCTCCCCCACTACAAGGAAGAACACGATCAGAAATTCAATAGCGAACTGGTCAAGGCTGCATGCTCTCGATGCATGATCATCATGTGGCACTTCAACTTTCCTGATATCTCTTGGGATGAGTGCAAGGCCAAATCAGACAGGTCACACAGCTTTCTTGCTTGCATTGATGACCTCTACCTAACACAAGGTCTATGGGCTGACTAGGGGAGAGGCATTGCTCAATTTGATCCTGGCCAAAGCAGTGGTGAGCAATCTGAGGATTGAGGGGAAGTCTGGTGGCAGTGACCATGATTTGGCCATCTTCTCAGTTCACTGAAGAGCAGGCAAATCCCTCAGTAAAACAGAAATCCTTAACTTTGGGAAGGCTGACTTTTGCAAACTCAGAGATTTGGTAAATCAGGCAATTAGGAGTCATATCCCCCTAGTTAAAGGAGTACCATGAGGAATGGTCATCACTCAAAAACAGTATGAGGCATACGGGAAAGCCACCCCATCTCACATGCAATGTAATCAATGGACAAGAAAGCCCCTTTGGCTGAACAAGGAACTGTTGGATCTCATTAAACTCAAAAGAGAAGCCTACTCCAGTTGGAAAATGGGAAGCATCACCAAAGAGGACTACTCAGTATTCGCACAGACCTGTAGGAAGTGGTCCAGAAAGTGGGATCAAACGAAGCAGGTGACATCCGATGCCCAAGAAAAGACTGATCTCCTAAATGACTTTTTTGCGTTGGTTTTTCACCCTCTCAAGGGAATCACACTGTCAGAAAGGACACAACCAGCCTGGGAGCAGGTGGCAGGCCCAAAATTGATGTGAATCAGGTGAAGGAACATCTCGAGAATCTGGACATTCACAAGTCCACGGGCTCCTATGGAATACACTGAGAGTCTTGAAGGAGCTAGCAGACATCACTGCACCCTTCTTGGCAAAGATATTTGAAAATTTGTGGTGCTCAGGCGAGGTTCTGGAACACTGGAAAAGGGCCAACATGGTCCCCATCTTCAAGAAAGGGAAGAGGGATGACCTGGGGAATGACAGACCAAATCAGTCTGACATCCATTCCTGGAAAAATCCTGGAGAAAATTGTCAAGGGATCCATCAACACCAGACTAACAGAAGGCAAGCTTCTGAAGGCCAGCCAACACAGCTTTATGACTGGCAGGTCTTGCCTGACCAACTTCATCTCCTTCTATGACCAGGTGATCTGAGCCCTGGACAAGGGAGATGATGTGGATGTCATACCTGGATTTCAAGAAAGCCTCTGACCTAGTTCCCCATGATGTCCTCATGGCTAAACTGGGGAGCTGTGGCCTTGATCATCTTAGGGTCTAATGGCTAGGGAGCTGGCTACAGGGTCAGACCCAAAGAGTACTAGTTGACAAGACCAAATCAACATGGCACATGGTGAGCAGTGGAGTCCCTCGGGGCTCAGTACTTGGGCCAGTACTCTTTAACATCCTCATTAACAATCTGGAGTCGGAAGTCAGATGCGAACTGGCAAAGTTTGCAGATGACACCAAATTATGGGGGAGGGTGGTCACACCACAGGGCAGGCTGGGAATATAGGTTGACTTGAACATGCTGTCAAGGTGGGCTGACCAAAATCTGATGGCCTTCAATAGTTGAGAAGTGAAAGTGCTGCACCTCAGTAGAAAGAACCCTCAACACACATACAAGCTTGGTAGTGCTACATTTGCTAGTACCACGATCAAAAGAGATTTGGGAGTCCTGACTGACCACAAGATGAATATAAGTCACCAATGTGATGCTGTGGATGGCAAACCAAACCAAACTCTGGCATGCATCTACCAATGCGTCTCAAGCAAAACCAGGGAAGTCATCCTCCTGCTTTACTTGGCCTTGGTGAGGCTGCAGCTGGAGTATTGCGTCCAGTTGTGGGCCCCCCATTTCAAGAGGAACATGGAAAAGCTTGAGAGAGTCCAGAGGAGAACTACTCGCATGATGTAAGGCCTGGAGAGCAGGCCGAACAAGGAGAGGCCGAGGGATTTGGGACTTTTCAGTCTGGAAATAAAAAGGCGCAGGGGTAACTTGGTAGCAGCCTACAATTACTTAAGAGGGGTACACATCAGGACCTGGGAGAACAGCTGTTCACCAGAGCTCCCCAAGGGATAACAAAATCTAACGGTCATAAACTCCAGGAAGGCCAATTTAGACTAGACATAAGAAAAAAGTTCTTTATGGTGCAAGTGTCCAGAGTCTGGAACAAACTCCCCCCAGAAGTGGTGTAATCACCTACTCTGGACTCTTAAAAAAAGTCTGGATATATTTCTTGCTGGAGTTGTTGATCCCAGCTAACTTCCTACCTATGGCAGAGGCGCTGGACTCAATGATCTCACAAGGTCCTTTCAAGCCCCTAATGTCTATGAAACATCTAAAATCATAACAACCTTATGAAAAAGGTGGGAGCATGTCTGCAAAGGCAAGTTTTAAAATAAAGTCTTATAAAAAGTGTGGGCCCTGCCTAAGAAGCAAGATTTTTTGGCAATTATTGGACCACCTGTATAGCTGGGAAAGATGCTAGACAAGCTTTTTGGGCATAGCATGCCCTTCCTCAGGTCTGGGAAAGAAGCAGGAATAGCTTAAGCTACCATAAATACCAGATAAAACAATGGCTTCTGTTCAACTCCATGTATGAAAACAACCACTTAAGGAAATGGCTGTAAAGCTGTGAAGCAAAGAAAAGTTATCAGAAACATTTTCAAAATAAGAGGAAGTACAGATGAGTAATTAGCTTAGCTGCATTTGAATTATTAGCAGGCATCCTGGTTTTGTTAAAAATGGCCAATTCTCCAAAAAAAATTGCAAATACTGATTGAAAATAGCAAAATCCACATTTTTCCACAATTAAACTGAAATGACACTATAATCTATACATCTAACTATACCTGTATCTATATATACAGGGTGTTTATATAAGCCCTTATGCAACTTTAAAAAGTTTAATAACTTAGGATATACAAATGACGGAAGCAAACTGTAAACAGCAACTGAACACATAATTCATTAAATTTTTTAGCATAGTGTAAGCTTATGCACAGGGTAAGGATAACATATACAATTCATGAAATCAGTTAGCAGCAACTGGAAAATATTTTCTATGGTGTTGGAAAATCAGATTGAACAATATATCATGAAAGATGGCAGTTACGTTGAAGTTTAGAATTTGAACTATATTGTGTTAATAAATTATGCGTTCAGTTGGCATTTACAGTTGGTTTCTATCATATGTACATCCAAAGTTATTATACTTTAAAAGTTGCACAAGGATTTTATAAAGACCCTGTATATAATGAAACACCCTTGTAACAGGGCACCCTAACCCTGTTACTAAGAGACAGGGTACCCCTTTAAGTCCAGAACGTTCCAGTCACGGCCAGCCAGTCAAGTAGGGGTTAAGGCTCAAGCCCTGCCAGCTGGTCAGATGACAGGAAGAGGAAGGCCAGGACCCTACAAATGGCAAGTGGAGAAGGCAAGAGGGGCAGCAGGGAGGTGGACTCCCAATGACTATGGCGCTGTGGCTGCAGTCTCTGTCGGAAGACTACACCATGCCCGGAGCCATTCTCACGATCATCTAAAGTAAGCAGGCATGTTGCCTCCCTTGTTTAATGTTAACACCAGTGGTTTGGGTGAGGCTATTTGGAGAGGAGGAGGCCTCACTGGGGGCCCACTGCAGTGTGGGGACCCCAGTGCCACAAAGGGCACAGTTTTGGGGGGTGAGCTGATACCCAGTGCCAGAGAGGGCGCAGTATTCAGGGGTTAGTAGACCCCAGCACCACAGAGGGGCAGGAACCCAAGTGAGGGTTTGTTGGGGTTTTTTGAGAGCTAGGGCCTGGGAGTCAAACCCTGATTAGTGGGTTGTTTGGTTTCGGGGGTTTTTTTGTTTTTTTGACTGACTGACAGGCCTAGCTAGAGAGAGAGAGAGAGAAAAAAAAAAAAAAAAAAAAAAAGACAGGCCCACAGCAGCCTAGACCCCAACATAAAAAGGAATTTACAAATACCATTTGCAAGGCTTGGGCTGCGGTGTAGGGGAGGCGTGGAGCCACAGATAGCACCCCCTGGCATCAGGGCAGGAAATGGGCAGCCTTCCACTTAATTACAACATTTAACTAATTACCAACAAGGCATGGCAGGAAAGAAGGTGGGCAGTTGGCCCATAACAGGTAGGCGGGCCACTGGGAAGGCCCCCCTGCTACAGCCCCCCATTACAGAAAGCATGCAGACAAATTGGAGAGAGTCCAGTGGAGGGGAACAAAAATGGTTTGGGGCTGGAGCACATGACTTAAGGAGAGACCGGGGAACTGGGCTTATTTAGTCTAGAGAACAGAAGACTGAGAGGGATTCTCAGTGGTGGCAGATGACAGAACAAGGAGCAACTGTCTCAAGTTGCAGCAAGGGAAGTTTAGATTAGACATTAGGAAGAATTTTCTCACTAGGAGGGTAGTAAAACACTAGAACAGGTTACCCAGAGAAGTGGTGGCATCCTTGAACCTTTAAGACCTGACTAGACAAAACTTTGGCTGGGATGATTTAGTTGGGGCTGGTACTGCTTTAAGCAGAGTTGGATTAGATGACCCCCTGAGGTCTCTTCCAACCCTAACTTTCTATGATATATAGGTATCAGTTTAATAGTATCTTATTGATATATTTACAATTTTAAGGCAATTTGGAAGCCTACCAGGTGTCTCAATCACTATAATAAAACAAATTCTAAATACTTATACATTTTGGCATTTGATTTTAGGTTTTTTTCATGGAAAAATTAGAGCTGCCCCTGCCCCCTTTGTTCACCAAGATGCAGGTCCAGCTGCAACTGTCCCCCTCCCACTGTTTTCTGGTGCTGAGCAGCCCTGACATGCCAGTGCTCCCCACTCCCATCCACTGGTGCCCTTCACTCCCCACCCATAACACCCCCAGCTCTATCAGTGCCCCTCACTCCCCCCTCCCCCCACATTCCCCCTCAGCCCTGCCAGAGGGGGCCCTCAGCTGCCAGGACTATGGGGTCAGGGACTTAAGTCTGCAGCCCCCTGCCCCCTACCTCCCCTCAGCAACACCTGAGCCCCAAGTGCTGTCTGTGGGCAGCAGAGACTACTGTGGCTCAAGTGGAGCACAGAATCTGCATCCCCCTCCCCCCCAGGGATGGCATGGCTGGAGTAGAGCCCGCAGGGGAGGGCTGCAGGCAGCTGTGGGCTCGGCGCCCCCTGTCCTGCTGCCCATCCCCCGGGGGTCTCCACAGCTTGCTGGATGGGTCCTAGTGCATTAGGGCAGAGCGGAGAGGCTTGGTGCCATGTCCAGGAGTCCCACACTGTCATGGTGAGGCACCCCCTGCTCAGCTGGCAGCAGCAGGTAACAGCTCCATGCCACCACCTTGGCTTCTGCTGGGCAGGCATGGGGTGCCTTGCCATGGTGACACAGCCTCCATGCCCTGCTATCCTGCTACACCAGGTCCTGGTCAGAAGCCCACAGGAGGAGGGCAGCAGGGAGGGATACCCCAAGCCCACAGCTGCCAGTTCATATCTGCCCCCCACCCCACGCGCTGCACTCCAACTCCGCTATCCCTGGGGGATGGGGAGCTGGGTTATGTGCTCTGCTCGGGCCACAGGAGTTGCCACCTCCCATGGTGGCAACCAGGGCTCAGGTGCTGTGGGGGTGGGGCAGGGGGCTGTGCCCCTGGTCTGCATGTGCCCCCATCCCACAAACAAATTAGGGGAGTACATGCCCTCCTGGGAGTGTACAGTGGCAGGGAGCCAGCTCCCTCACTGCCCCCTGCTCCATCTGGCTCCCCACCACAGCCACGCATTCCCATCCCAGCCTTGGACCCAAAACCCCACACGACTCCAGTTGGGCAGCACCCTCAGCCCTGCCCAACTCCCTCCTTCACTATGGGGGCCTCAATACCCCCCCTCCCAAGTTATCTGTGAGGAGCTGCTACCCACGCTGCCTGGCTACCACATGCACATGGCACCCCAATGTCTGACTGCCCTCCTCCCACTCCCCCTAGCCCCCTGCAGGCTGGAACACTGCAGGTCTGCAAGGGGAAACCTGCTGTTTCCTGTATTTTTTTCCTTTAAAGGACAAAATCTGCATTTTTCCCCAAAATGAGAAAAAAAATGTTTTTCCACAGTGAACAGAAAACCTGGATCCTTAATTATTAGTTAACCTAATTACTCAACTGTACAATTGGTCCAGAAAAAGATATTATCAAAAAAATCTTTACACATTCCCTGGGATATTGTGGCTACAACTCTCCAACCCTACCCAATACTCTCTGCCCAAAGAAAATCTGATCATGAAAAAGATACAGACCATTACAGAATCCTGAAAGACCTTTTGTCGCTAACACCAAGTTAAAATCTTAATTCTTTCTTACTGCTTTAAACAACCAACTACCCCTGCAAGATACAGCAGTTCGCAGAATCATCAACAACACTGCTGTAGCCTACACAGCTTCAAATGAAACATTAAGGAACTTAATACATGTTTGCAGAAGCCCAGTCATATGTGAGGTGTATCCTTAGCATTTTAAGAGGAGAGTGGTATGTCAGGAGAGATGCTGTTGTTATCTGTACAAAGGAATCTTCAACTTGCAAGTCCTGCAGAACAAGTGTTTGGCAAGATAAAAGTCCATCAGCCCAATCTGACTAACAGCTTAATTCAAACACAGAATTCAACATGAAGATGGCTTTAAAATGTGTACAGTACAATTAGCAGAGGGGCAAACCACAAAGGCTAAGTAACATTTTCAGTCACAGCATAGATTTACACATGTAATTTTTAGACTCATGCACAGCAGTAGTTTTGACGATGCACAGAGTGCCTGATACAGATAAAGCAGTAGCTCAACATGCACAAATACTTCAAAGGGATGGGAAGTGATGAGAAACTTGTGCTACAGCTCTATTCCTTGCCTAAAGATGTGTGTTATTCTAACAGTTGTAACAAAAGCAAGAGTAGAGTAGATGTGCAAGCCATATTTATAAGCTTTCCAAGAGGACACGCACTGATTTATATTTAAATCCCACAGTGGATATTACAACTTTACCACACCATAGAATATTACTAAAGGAGTAATACATAAACAGGATTGTTTTCAAGCCTGAGACAGCACTGAAAACGACAGGCAGAATGTGCCTACTCTCTGTTCAGTGTGCCACCTTACCAATTTCTTTCATTCTGGGGGGAGTTTTCCAAGTCAATGTTCCTCTAAGTCTCAAAAGCATTTGGTAAGACCAGAGTCCACTGTGGAGCTCCATGTAAACAGTGTTTTTTGTCACATGCTACTAAAGTATGCACCTAACCAATTTTACAATACAATGTTTTAGAAAAAAAGATAAATGGAACAATGACAGCAGTTGGTTTCTTTACTTTGTGTATTGCCCAAAAGGAAGAACCACAGACACGCACCCTGTCTCATACAGGGACATTCTTGGAACAACACCACTATGACGTACATGAGAGCTACTGTCTCTTACAACTGCTAAAAACACAGTCTGAAATGTTTGATAGAATAAACACTTCTGTGGGCAAGTTTTATTAATAAAAGGGATACAGGGCTGGGTCCTTGTTTGAGGGAGAATTTAATGGAGTTTATTTACAGAACTGGAGGAGAAAACTGCAAAGGTTCAACAAGGTTAAAGAGCCTGGACTCAATCCACAACACCGGCCCACATCATACTCTAATATCTAAAAGTAAAAAAATATGACACCCCCCCCAATATTTACAAATAAGATCAACCAGCATGATACAGAAAGATGATGCAAGAGGAAACTGCTGTTTCATCATCTTTCTGGTGACAGCTTTCTTTATTGCTTGGGACACTCTTCAATACTCTGTGAGCCCTGGATTATGAACAAGGCAGAAAGGAAGCTTCAGACTCTCTCTGCCAGTGGGCAAAACCTTTATGGTTTGCCAGACATTAGAGCACCATAACATGGTGATGGGTGCAGTGATGCATACACGCAGACATGCACTTCTACTGGACAAGTGTTTGAGTTTAAAAAACTGTGAGTCTGTTTGCATTTGGCACAAAAGTTTTGGGCGATACTGTAGAGATTTCACATATTATAAAACATGCAGTGCAAGATGGTAATGGATGTCCCACCCCAGAACATCAATAACCTTGTGTGTTTACAGGAAGAAAAAGAGAACACACTATTATGCCTTAAAGACTGCAGCAAACCTTTCACAAATTAGATTCCATGGTTCCACTCTCACTTTCTCAAAAGTAATGCTGTGTCAGTTACAAGTTCAACTTAAACTTGCTGAGCAATAGTTGGAAAGCAGGAACGTAAGGTGTTTCACACAGCTTCTGAATATAGTGTAATCAGACTGCAGAAAGTCAACATGGAGGGGGGTCCTTGTGAAGCAATGCAGCAATTGAAAAGTTTCAAGACAAACACGAAAGGTCCAGGAGAACAAGGCAATTCCAATACTATCTCTTCAAGAATATGCTGCAATTTACAGTATGAAAATCACACAATGGCGGTTCTCATTTCAGAATTAGTCATCTATGGTTGGCAACCAAAATGCCTGAAAAAAAGAGAAGACATCAAACATGAAGGAAGAATTCCTTATGTAGCTGAAATCAGGAATTTATGCCACCTACTTCAGGGAGCATTGACTGTTAAAAATGACCAAGGAGGTTGGTAAGGACAGCTAGCAATAGAGTATGAGAATCCTTGCCTGGACTGGCTTTGTTTGGGATGTGCAATACTAACTTTGCCTACTCGCTTACTCCTATTTTAATACAGTAAAAAAGCAGCTGGTTGAGCCTACTTATATCACTATCTTCACTTCTCTACATTTTCCAGTAAGGTTTTAACAGTGGCCTTGAACAGGACTGTAAAACTTCTAGTGTTTGTACTGGAGTTTCACATCAGCCATATGAGACCAGACTAAAAGAGCACAGTTGCGGGCATGCATGCATATTAACTCCTCCTTCTCAGTGGTTCAGTACATATTCTATTCCCTTCTGTCCCCAGCATCTCTCTTACAAGCAATCTGCCAAATTGTATGAGCCTTAGGAAGGGCAATACAGTGGTTTATCCAGCTCTTCTTCAGCCTAAGGAAGTATCTAAGCAAAGGATGGGTCCCTAGGAAGAAATCCAGTCATCCCCTCATTTTTTCCCTTTCCTCCTTCACCATTACCTCTGGACCAAGGGACTGTGAAAAGGGAAGTATTTGCTGAGTTTACCAGCTCTCTGCCTTCTGTATATTTCCCAACAATGGACCTGTGATTGATTTTTAAGCCCTTTGAACTGAACACTTCAAAGAATAGAATGGGAAAGAGAAACTACCCCAATACTGATCATGGCCCACTGATTTATGGGGGAAAAAGCATGCATTTTCTTACCATATTGGAACATGCACTGGCAAAGGTCATGAATTTAGGATTGAATTGGAGACAGGTTATAGGACCTGTGTGTTTACCATCCAGTACAGCCACCTTCATCCCACTCTCCCCATTCCAGACATGGATCTTTCCATCCTCAGAACCTACAGGTTGAAGATGACAAATACATATATGAAATACTAACTAAGAACAGAACAGATCAGTACTGGACTGCAATTTAGACATCTAAGAGGACCTACACAAGAAGCATTCAAACTGTTAGATTTTTTTAAAACACTATGGTCATTTTATTGAGGCAGTGCATATTAATGAGGTTCAGACTCAAGAGTCTGAAATGAGAATTTGTTGCCTCTTCATGTAGAGACAAACTATCAGTAGAGAGTATATCCATTCGATCAGATTAATTCTACACATACTTAAATCTCACATGAACTAAATTAACAAGCCTCTCAACCAGGAGAGGATAGTTCATGTTAAGTAGGCCAAATAAGGAAATTGCGTTCGTAACTCACACTGATTGCTCATATACCAAGATCAGAGAATAAAAACCATTTCAGAAGTGCAACTTAGTAACAGAAAAAAAAAAAAAA